>WHYT01017426.1:0-124642 GCA_009806455.1 Tetrax tetrax
TAAAAAGTAGATGTTTAGGGTATTATCTTATTCAGATAAGATTTAGAGTTATTTAATTTGATGTGATTAAGCTCATTTTTGTAAGGAAAATATCATCTTCTGAGAAGGTATGCGGGAATCTGTTTTAAACCCTGAACTGTAAACAGAACTGAAAGAGTTCTTGAATCCCTTCTTCCTGATGCTCTGATTTGGCATTCATTCAGGACAACGAGGAAGCTCAGATCTCCACTTCCATAATGATACCCCTCAACTAGTTGCTTTTCAGACTACTGTCTGATACCTCTTTACAGATCTTCTGGGTTTTATATCAGTAGAGTTGACGTAATTCTGACTAAATTTCTCCCTCTTTTTCAATGGTTGAGTTTTCAATCTCTTCTGCTGTCAAAACGCTATTTGTTCTGCTAACCACAGCGCTCAATAGCACACTGAGCATGGAATTTAAATGTAAAACAGGTTGTTTCATAAACAGCTGAACTAATGAGGACTGATTTTCTATTGAAATGTATCCTGTTATCCTAATTTACCTCTCTAGAAAACATTCTCAGATCCCTCTCATATCACCTACTTACTTGGCTGGAGAATTAACAGCAGACAGAGGGGCAAGTCCAAACCCATTCACATGCTAAAGCGTCAGATAAAGATTGAGGTGTAATTACCTTCCTTCACTGGGAACACTCGCTTTGTTTCTCTGCCTATGCTTCCTGAGTTGCTGACTTCCAGAAAGCTAGCAAGAATTTTATCTATTGAAACTGATGACGCTCTGTCAAATTTAGATGAAATTAGCCACAAGTTATGAATGGGAAATACCTAGAGAAACAAACATTCCTTTTCACAAGAAATTAAGCTAAAGATCTTCAGAGGAAACAAATCTGCAGTCACTTCAGGTCTCAATCATACCTAATAGAAAAGTTGGAAGCCACTGGTTGTTTTTTTTGTTTGTTTTTGTGGTTTTTTTTTTTAATCGCAAATAATTTTAATAATACAGCTCTGAAAAGTCTTGTGAGGAAAAAGGGTGATGCAGAAAGCTGTGTGTTGGAGGATAGACAAGTTCTGATTATGTCTCATCATCTCCAGCCACATAAAAGTGGAGCTCTCCTTTTGTCTGTGCTAGATGTTTGCAGGCAAAAAGCATTTCTTGGGAGACATTCAGGTATCCAGCTTCTTAGAATCTTATTTCAGACAATAGGAGTAAAGAACGGACAGACTTGTAGGTATTCCTAGATAATTTGGGAAAAAAAAAAAATAGACAGACGCACTCTGGAGACTTACAAAGGACTTACTTTTTTTTTTTTTCCCGAGTCTGAATTAAATAGCCAGGATCTGAATATCTTCTTACTTACATTGTTACTGAATAACACTGATTTGACTGATTCCACTGCATCTACTCTCCATTTGGTGAAAACTAAGATAAGAATCAGGTACTCTCTTAGCATTCTGGTTGACAGAATCTCAACCAGCTGATCTATCTTTCTCTAACCTAATTGAATGATAAAATTGAATGAAAAAGGGCAAATTTTGAGATAATTGGGCTCAGGAGATTGCTTTCTCTCTCTACCCTTCCCCCCCTTCCCCCTCTGGAGTGGACAAGCTCTTGATGTTATCTTAAAGGCGCTTATGATACATGGAATACTTAATGTCTTTTGGAATTATGTTTCCTGCTCTAAAAACACCCCATATATAGTCTATGTATTTTAAAATATAAAGCCATTTATTGACA
The DNA here is from genome assembly GCA_009806455.1 of Tetrax tetrax. Taxonomy (NCBI): domain Eukaryota; kingdom Metazoa; phylum Chordata; class Aves; order Otidiformes; family Otididae; genus Tetrax; species Tetrax tetrax. Next base: position 1,718 of record WHYT01017426.1, read on the forward strand.
TAAGGGTGAATGCAGTAGACTTAAACAGGTTGTGTATGTTTTATTTAATATGAGTGCAGCCTATGTATACACAGAATATGAAGTGTGTGTTTTTCTGTATCATCTCTGTGCATAATTCTTGATTCAGTAGGTGGGATGGATGGTGTTGGAGGCACTAATACACAAACAAAATTTTAATTTGCGTTATGCTCCCAAATAATAGAGTTTTTAAAGGCTATTTAAAAGGTTCCTATTTTTGAAATTCTGGGTTATTTGGCAGTGAAAAGACTTAAGATAAATTTTGGTTACTTGATTTTTGTAGGTTATGCAGATTAGAAATATTTCCCATGTGAGTAGAAATCAATTATAACAGCAACTAAATCCTTCTTTTTCTACATGTTTTGAACTTACTGAAATTACCAAGTGATTTGTACTAATATAGCCAGTTCAAGTAATTTTTCCTTTTTTTTTTCTCCAAGTGCTGGTTGCGACCAGAATCAGGAAAACAGGAAAGGGGAGAGAGAGAGAGAATGTGAATAAACATAGGACTCATCCTTTTGACTGGATGGGAGCTGGATGTGAAACAGATGAATAACCAGGAGAGTTCCTGGTGGTCTTCTGTACTTACCTATAGAAGTCATGTAACTAATGTTGCTGGTAATGACAGTCTTTTTCTGCAAAGAAAATAGATGTGGTTTAGTACACTGCTTGTAGGACATAATTCTTGTTCTCCTCCTAAATTTTCATCCCACCTCTGCTGTAGATTCTCTGATTGTCCTTAATGATCTTCAAAAATTCACTTGCTTTTAAGAAGCAGGATAGACAATTGGGCAACACACGCATGGCATTGTAGATCTTATGTGCTTTTTCCTACTCTCCTTTTTCTTTGATTTAATGGACAGCTCTGTATGAATGATTCTAGGAAGAAGGACAATTAAATGGTAAAGGTGTTTTCTTTACAGGAATGCTTAAAATAGTCATTGAACTATGTATTTACTTCATGTTTCTGATGGAAAACTTCAAATTGAAAATTAAGATTGTAAATCAAATACCACTTTTGGAATAAAACTGAGAGCAAAATGCTTTTGTCAGAACAAGAGCGCTCATTATTGTTCTGTTTTTCTCGAACTCAATAGAAAAACTGTCATCCTTTTCTGTGAGAGGAAAGTTAGGCTGGTACCGGGCATTTCTGGAGATCTCACTTTTATGTGTTGTCTTAAGAAATATTAGGGTGAAAAGAGAAGATTTTCACATAAGGACAAAACAAACAAACACTCTCTTCATATTTTTTGGGAAACTGGCCAAATACAATGAAGGTTACTTGGATAACCTTTTCTCCCTCAGTGCAGCGCTGCCAGCTTCTCACATCCCGCTTAGCTGATCCTTTAGACCGTGTTTTGGATAGCAGTTCTCTAATGAATGGGTTTACAAAGCCTCAAATTAATTTTTGTAAGATTGCAGATGTCTAAAATTGGAAAAGTCACTGTAGGTTTTCTGCACTGTATGCAAGAATTTGTACAAAATGTGTATTAGCGATATGCATGTTTTGTTTTCAGTGTTCTTCACTGCCTACTTCACAGTGCTATTTAATCTGTGTACTCTGAGAAGTGCATGCAAAATACAGAAGTACAGTCCAAAACCTTTCCTAGTATGCTTTTTGTTAAAATCATAGGATAGATGGTCCAAAAATTTAAAAAAAAAAAAAAAAAAAAAAAAAAAAGATGGCTAACTGAATCCTTTCAAGACAGTTTCAGAAGGAGGCAAGACCGCCTCCTGTAGGGACATGCGTAAGATGTTCCTCCCTCTTGGTAGTTCTTGATTTTTTTGTTATGAGAATGAATGAAAGGCATGTTCTTTCAAGTTTGGTAAAAGTTGCCCAACAGATGCAGAAGTTATAAGGAACACAAACAGTAATCGCACAAGCTTTGTTTCTTTAGAAAAACTAATTAAATACACAGGTGAAGTTCAGTTTTAACAACATAGCAGTGTGTATTTTGCTTATGGCATGTTTTTTTTTGTAAGTAGGATGAGAAAATTGTAATACTTCCTTAAGAGTGTGATTCTAGTTCTGTTTTCTGATTTGTGTTCTGGAAGTATTTTTTGTCTGTGTGAAGCTTGCTTTTTTTTCATTATTTTTTTCTTTTCTTCTCCTCCTGAGGATTCATTTAAATTCTTTATTGCTTTTATAAATAGCTAAAATTGGCTTCATGTAGACTGGAATGTTGAGCTTGTAAAACCTTTGGATTGCACAGAGACTTAATTGTTTATGCAACCATAGTTTTAAATCATGACACGCATTTGGAATGAATATTTAAAAATACACACCATATATAGTCTGATGCCAGAGGCAAGCTCATGCTCACATTGTAATGAGAGAGGTGATTAGTACAAAAATTATATATGTGTAATTGTATATACAAAGTATTTTTCTCCTTGTTAATATTGATTCTGTATTCTTTTGTGCTCTTAAACTGTTTAAAATTCTTATCTCCTGATAGATCAGAAGAATAATGAGGAAATTCAGTGGATACGAAATTATTTTGCCTCGGAAATTGTCAGCAAAGAGCTATTCTCTTACTAGACCATGTATAGCAAATTTCTTGTAAAACAGTATGTATTTTTAGTTTTTTGGTTGTTTTTCAAAATGATTAGTACTTTTGCTGTGAAATATGAGATTTTAAAAAGACATTGATGGCTCTGCTTTCATTAAATGTAAATAATAATATTGGATTCCCAGCAACTTAAGACTTTGTAGGCACAGGAACATAATTCAGTAATGAACAGATAAATGCAAATAACCTACTTGATTCCCTTTTCTTTTTAAAAAAAAAAAGGTAGTAAGAATATGGCTTGCATCCTCTCAGCTCCTATACTGGGAATTACGCTATTGACTTTAGAGGATTTTACCCCTTTTATAGAATAGTAGAATCATAGAATAGTTAGGGTTAGAAGGGTCCTTTTAAAGATCATCTAGTCCAACCCCTCTGCAAGGAGCAGGGACATCTCCAACCAGATCAGGTTGCTCGGAGCCCCGTCCAATCTGGCCTTGAATGTTTCCAGGGATGGGGCATCCACTATCTCTCTGGGCAACCTGTTCCAGTGTTTCACCACCCTCACTGTAAGAAATTTCTTCCTTATATCAAGACTAAATCTACATCCTATTATAAAACCGTTGCCCCTTGTCCTATCCACAACAGGCCCTGCTAAAGAGTTTCAACCCATCTTTCTTATGAGGCCCCTTTAAGTGTTGAAATGGCACTATAAGGTCTCCCTGGAGCCTTCCTTCTCCAGGCTGAACAGCCTCAACTTTCTCAGGCTGTCCTCATAGGAGAGGTGCTCCAGCCCCCTCATCTTTGTGGCCCTCCTCTGGACTCCCTCCAACAGGTCCATGTCCTTCTTATGCTGGGGGCTCCAGAGCTGGATGCAGTACTCCAGTTGGAGTCTCACCAGAGCAGAACAGAGGGGAAGAATCACCTCTGTGATTCTGCTGGCCGCACTTCTTTTGTGGCCACACCTGCTGGCCACATTTTTTTGATGCAGCCCAGAATGTGGTTGGCTTTCTGGGGTGCAAGTGTACATTGCTGACTCATCTTGAGCTTCTCATGCATCAGTACCCCCAAGTCCTTCTCCTCAGGGCTGCTCGCAGTCCATTCTCTGCCCAGTCTGTATCTGTTCTTGGGATTGCCCCAACACATGTGCAGGACCTTGCATCTGGCCTTGTTGAATTTCATGAAATTTACATGGGCCCACCTCTCTAGCTTGTCAAAGTCCCTCTGGATGGCATCCCATCCCTCAGATGTGTTGACTGCACCACACAGCTTGGTGTTGTCAGCGAACTTGCTGAGGGTGCACTCTATCCCACTGTCCATGTTGCCAACAAAATGTTAAACAGCACCAGTCCCAATACCGACGACCCCTGAGGAACACCACTCATCACCAGTCTTCAATTGGACATCAGCCTTTTGACCACCACTCTTTGAGTGTGGCCATTCAGCTAATTCCTTATCCACTGAATGGTCCATCCATCAAATCCATGTTTCTCCAGTTTAGAGAGAAGGATGTCGTGCGAGACAGTGTCAAATGCTCTGCACAAGTCCAGGTAGCTGACATCAGTTGTTTGTCCCTTGTCTGCCAACTCTGTAACACTGTTGTAGAAGGCCACCAAATTGGTCAGGCATGATCTGCCCTTAGTGAAGGCATATTGGCTGTCACCAATGACCTCTTTGCTCTCCATGTGCCATAGCATGGTTTCCAGGAGAATCTGCTTCATGACCTGTCAGGTACAGAGGTGAGACTGACCGTCTGTAGTTCCCTGGGTCCTCCTTATTTCCCTTTTTAAAAACGGGGATTAATGTTATCCATTTTCCAGTCAGTGGGAATGTCAACAGACTTCCACGACTTCTCAGATTTCTTAGATGGTCTCGAACCTGCTCTTCTGCTACAGTGGGTGATTAATACAGTGGGGAGTCTAATATATAACTCCTTTGTTTGAAATACATGGAGAGAAGGATTGGGAACTAAGTATGCAGTCCTTTCAGTCTCCACTGAAGCCTTAATATTTGTGTTACAAGTGCAGAGGACTGAACATACATTTGGAGGGAAGAGAGTAACTACACAGGCATTCTTCTAAGCCTTTTAATATAGCATCTTTCAAGTACAGCAGCATCTCAAAGGAATCCAGATCCTTTTTATGCATGCATTTGCTTTGCTGAACCTTAGTCTATTAGGGCTTTTTGACTTACCAATATTCAAGCTACTGTGGTAGCAACTGATAATTGTTGTAATGAGCTATTTGTAGGAAGCACAGTAATACTGACAGGTTTAAAACCAGGTGATTGAAAGGGCAGTTGGATGATCATTTATCTGGTCTCCACATATGGTAAAAAAATCTCTGTTAACCCCCAACATAACTCCTAGGCAGCTGCTGCTCTTTCAGCTGTTCATCTGGCTGCTACAAGAGAAGCTCTGTGATTTTCAGGGAATGTTGCTCTAACCTGCAGCACCAGTACCTCCTGCATAGGCTAAAGCCGCTGTATGTCAGTTCTGTCTTTGCATTTGCGTGCCCCAAATCTGACTGCAGTGTAGAACAGGTTAAAATTAAAGCTATCTTTAATTAGGACAAGGTGGGGAAGGGACAAGCACAGGAGTGAGTTGAAGATGGCTGGTTTACACCTCTCCTCCTTCTGTTAGTAGTAGAATGGTATCGTTTGAGTCAAGAAAGTTTGATCTTTTTTCCTCCCCTGTTCTAGATGTTATCCTTTTGAAGGAGGATGCTCCCAAATTTTTGAAAAATAAGACCTAGGAGAGTCCTGGTGTTGGAGTGTGAGAAGGAGCTGTTCTATTGTGGACAAAAATACATGTATTAGAAATAAATTAAGGTTAATATATTTCCATGTGTACATGATATGTTTTTATATTTATTTTTAGAAAATTTTGTAGAAATAATTGTAACCAAGTAAGTCTCAGCCCTGAATTAATTTCCTGTCTTGCAAAGAATTTTATTGATATGAATCTATGTTTTCTGACTGAAAAAAAAAAATCATTAAAAGAAAACCTGAAAAATGATCTTTTTCTCTGAGAGGAAAAGAAGGATCATTTTCCCAGCTCCGGTAGTTGTGCCTTACTAACATTATGGTTTTGGGACCTTTTGGAAACCTGTGCCAAGCAAGCTGTGGTTTTCAGTTTTTTTTTTTCAGACTGAATACCCATGGCAACACTTTTACAAAATAGTAGACGATAGCTTGTATCTTGTTTGGTCTGCTCTTCAGACAGGGAGCCAGCTGCAGAGATTATTCCTGTAGATAGGCTCTTGGCCAATCTTGTGAACACATATCAATAGTTATGATACATAATTTCTATTCAGTAAATCAATTTGATCTTGGAGAGTGCATGATACTTCTTTCTACTTTCTTGAAGATTGAAATAAACCTATCTCATGAACTCTGGTGGTTTATATATGCACTAATAATCTAGTCAAGGCATCAGCAGTTTGTCTCCTGTAGTTTCAGCAGATCAAAACTGTGGGACCATTTAGAGTCTCCAGACTCTAAATACAAACATCTCCACTGTTACATTGCATGGGTTCTTGCATATTGCGATATTGTCCCCATTCAGCACACACCCATGATGCAACAGCATGGCCCATAGTTTGCACTTTATTGTTCATGCTCTCTGTCTCACCACGGAAAGCAGAAACAGGGTTTGCCTGTGCTCAAAGGGGTTTATATTTTAAATGCTATTCTGTTTCTCTGACTAAGAAGGACAGACATCTCCATTCATGCCAGAAGTACTTTGTTTAATATATCTTCTCTCCAAGACACATTTTGAAAGGGTGCAACCTCTAATATGGTGCTGTCAAGGAGAGTTACAACTGCAACATTTATTACTGCTGCTTGCAAGAGCAAAGTGATAAAGCACAGGAAATATGCAGTCAAGATGGACATGAAGTTCCCTGGACATGCGCTAGTGTAGCTGCAGTCGCTGACTTTTTTAGTGAAAGATGCTTACTACATCTTACTGCTTACTACAGTCAAAATGCTCATGTGAGGTAGTTACACTATTTGAAAGATTTACTAAAAAGAAAAGAAGGGGAAAAAATAATCTTAACAGCTGTTGCAATTATGGCCTTCTAGCAGTTACTGAACTGAGCTGGAAATGAGCCAAAAATTTGAGCTAAGATGATTTGTATGCAGTTACCAGCCTTTTTTTTTAATTACAGCGATGTTAACTCCAGTAGCCATGGAAGTGGTATCTATGTTTTGGGATCTCCATGATGGTTGTACTATCTGCTATCCCACACAAAGCAGCAGACAATTTCTCCCAGAAGCTGCCAGCAGCAGAATGCACCATCTCCTCAGCACAGGGAGCTTGTGCAGAGAAGAAGAGGGATGGCAGGTGTCTTCTCCTCAATGCAGAAAGCTGCCTGCTTATCCCACTGCAGCTGGCATAATGGGAGACATGGTATTGCAAGTTGAAATAATTGCTTGTATTACTCATTTCTCTTCTCACCACTTAAAAATTTGGAATAACATAAAAATAACTGTCTGGAATTCTGTGATACTAGCTGAGGCTGTTTTAGTGTCCATGATAAACATAATGCGGCTAGCTTTCTAAAAATATTAATCTAGCAAGTTAACCCATAAAGTATAACTGCAATAGATGGTATTAGATGTGAATTTCCTGAATGTCCAGAATTTTATGTTAAGACCCTTGTCACTGCTGTAACACAATTTTAAGTCTGCCCTTTGAGATGGTTACCATATGACCATCTTGCATCAGCATCATACAAGTGCTGAAAATCACCAGGAGCACTGTGAGACAATATGTAATTTCTTCCTTTTCTTAGGCTGGACAAAACTGAAGGTTGAATAAGAAATGCAAGAGCTACATGTGGATGGATTGCATGCAGATACAGTAAAGTCTTAGACTCATCAAAGCTTACCAACACTAAACACTAGGACATATTGTTGTATAATTTCTATAACATTAATGAAGTCTGCTATGTGCCACTGTTGCCAGAGATTTCACCATTGATATGAGGAATAGTTAATCCTTTAACTGTGAGTTGAAGTATGTAAAAGTATAAGAGTCAAAGTGTATAAGAGTAACAAATATGCCAGTCTGTTCCAGTGTATTCTTCCACTGTGCAGTGCAACTATGCCTATTGCAGTGAAGGCAGCTAGAATGGGATCATTATGGCTCTGGTCTGTCAGTGCTTCTCCTTTCCCAGAGAGCTGAGCTGCCTTTGATAATAATCTCTTATTTGCTGGGAGATCATAGAAGAGTGACTGTTTGAAAAGTCACTCTGTCAGTGCTCTAGCTAGCTGCAGTGCTTGTGTTATGCCGAGGGTGTCCTTACCCTCAGTCTCTGTGCTTAAGTGGGAATGCTGGCAAAGGGCCTCTGTCAGGTCCCTTTCAGTATCCTACTCCTCTTCAGTTCCTTCTACAGTTTCCCTTATTGCTCTCTCACTTGTGTTTCCTTATATTGGACCACAGGAGTTAGGAGACTCTAAAAATGTTTGACTATGTCCAAAAAAAAAGAAAAAAAAAAGGATTATTCATAAAGTTGTTCTCAAGCAAATGACCAGGTGGTTACAACTTTTCCAGTGATTTTCTAACCTTTAAATTTCCTAGGTGCTTGCTAGAGGAGTTAATTTTCCTTCTAATTTTCATGCTGATTTTTCACTGATGCTTTGAAAAGAAACTTGGACTCTTCTTAGAGTCAGCTGGGGTCAGCTGTCCTGACTGTGTCCCCTCCCAACTTCTTGTGCACCTCCAGCCTACTTGCTAAGTGGGGTCATGTGAGAAGCAGAAAGGGCCTTGACTCCGTGTAAGCACTGCTCAGCAGTAACTAAAATATCCCTGTGTTATCAACACTGTTTTCAGCACAGATCCAAAACATAGCCCCGTAGTAGCTACTATGAAGAAAATTAACTCTACCCCAGCCAAAACCAACACACTGGTACATGTCTTTTGTGAAAACAGAAGGACAAAGTCAGTTTACTGGATTTGGCAGAATGTCTTCAATCCCAGGTAGCAACTCGGTAGTGTGTCTTCTGGCAGTTCTCTTCTGGGCACTGGAAGGAAACCCACCCTAAGTGCAGCGTAGTGTCCGAATTTTTTGTTTCCTTTACTAAATACAGCAGATTAAAGGACTCACCCACTGGTGGTGTCTGGCACAAATGGGAAAAGACAAGCTGTTCTTCCACAAAAATGCCAAGTGTTACTAGAACTTTGGATAGTTGTGAAAACATTATGAATCTAGTATGTAAGACTATGAAATATACAGGTCCAGAAGAGGTATAAAAGATGTCAAAACAATCTCATTTCCAGGTGATCTAAACTGCCTAATTTAGAAACAGAAGGCTGTCTTCAACCCTTAAAAGAACTAGTGCTGCACCATGACGTTAAATGACCATTTCTCATCCAGTATGTGCTTGATTCTCCCTCCTCCTAGGTCATTGCTGCTAGGGGCCTGATTTTCATGGAATATTGAATTCTGCTTTATGGAAACGAGGCCTCCCACTAGGATGCCTAAAGTTAGATGCTCACAAGCAATGATTCAAAAAGCCCTGTTACCTTAGGAACTGTGTATCTCTCTATTATGGAATGAAGTGGCAGAGAATATTGAAGGTTGGACACAGGTATACTAGTTGAGGTATAATATGTGAAGAAACACAATTCCTGCTTACAGAGGATTTATGCAATACCATTAATCACTACGCAGCAATTTTTTTTTGTATTAAAAGTCTAACCATTATTTGAGATTAAGACAAAACAAACAAACAAATAAGCTAAAAAACCTCACATAGTATGAATAGGTAAAAGTGATAAAAAATGAATAGTACTTGAAATGACTCAGTAAGTGCTATCATGAGAGCTCAGGAATAATCACAGCAGAAGCAGCAAACAGAAATTACTTGTATTCATAGGCACACTTGCTGTGTAATTATCAAAAGGCTGAGTCAAAATTGAGCAAGTCTGTCAAAAATTCAGCATGTGTCAGGAAATATTTCCCGGCTAATAAATAACATGGCAAAAATCTCCCCTGAAGAAATTAGCAGCTCCTTTGCATATCTGAATGATATGTAATGGGAAAAGTGAATACAGAGTCAGCAATTGTGTGAGGAAAGAAGAAACATTACTGCTTTTATTTTTGGCTATGCCTGGGGTCAGAAGTTCCTTTGTTCTTTCTTTACCTCCCATTAGAGCAAACATAATCTGCTTCATTCCTTTTAAGGCTCTTTTTTTCCTGTCCAACATTTTTTTTTTATTTAAATAAAATAAAAATGTTTGTCTGTGTTGCAAACTGTGACTGTGTTGGCTCATTATTATTTTTAACACTTGCACGTTAATGAAATGTTGCCTTATCGTACATTGTAATACTTTTCAAAGGAAAAAGCCCTCTTTAAAGAGGCAGAATAGTCAAGCTGTAATTTATTTAGTTAGAACTTCAAAAGGTAATACTTAATGTGCATGCTGTAAAGTGCTAACTATGCATCAAGTATTTACAGTGTATAAGGCTTCTTATATAATAACATGCTTTATTTATCAATGCTTCCATAATTTCGCATACTACTACTATTTCAGATATGGAAAATAGACTCCCTTTGTTTTGCTTTTCAGCTTTCAAGCTCTTTGGGGCCAGCATTATTATTTGCTTAAATTTGCTTAGAAGTTGTTATTATTCCATCAAATGCAATGGAGAATTCATCCGTTCTCTGCAGGTGCTTACAACAAGAAAAAGTTAATAACGTTGAGTGCATGTGTGATGTTGTGTTTGTAAGCATGGTTCCTTCTTTAGAGAGTATGAACTGTATGGGTGAGCAGAAATGTTTCTCAGATTGCTGCTAACTAGGAACTGAGCCGTAACAAATCTGTGACTGCTTCATGGTTGTCACTCTATCGTTCACCATGACCATGTGGAATTTCACAGCGACAGCAGGGATAGGACTTCCATCTGCATGCATCACAAATCTCGGTCCGTGGCCCCTGGAGAAAGGACTCTGCCTGGTTTTGGTATTCATGTGTGGGGCTGTACTAGTAGAGACTAGCATGTGTGAGAAAAGACAATTAGTTACTGCATTAGTATCAGTAGTAACAGTAGAGGCTAGTGGCTTTTGTTGGCTCCAGGACATTAAGTTGCTTTATCCCTTCCCAGCGGTTCATTTTAAAGAAGACAGCAAGAAAAGACTTATATGACAAAGGTGTTTATACTTGAGTGACACACAGCTCTCTTTTCCTGTTTATGAGCAGATTTCCCTAATTATTAAAATCCCAGCATGTAAGATGCTTAGGGATAGTTATTTGATCATGTGGCATATGTTTTCACATGAGACTATGCAGTAAGCATGCATTTCTGAATGGGATCGTGTGGTTTAGCATCTGCAAGCACGTTAGCTTGTGCAGCAAGGGACAGTATTAAGCTTATTGCTCCAAGCTAAGCATCCTACGACTTTTTTTTTTTTTTTTTGGTGCCCTGGCCTGGGACCACATGTGATCATAATTTTTGCAACTACCATAACAAAATTTCATGTGGAAATCCTATAGAAGGATTTTGCTTTCACAAAATGCATTTTTCTTTCTCACGCTTACTCTTTCACTGATTTCACTGATTTCACTCACATATCCAGAACCACCAAGACATGTGGCTGACTGATCGAACTAGGATTAGTTACAGTGTCAGGAAAGGTAAAAGATTCCAGCTATTAAGTCCTCATCGTGTCTGCTGGGTTTTTTTTCCTGTTTGGTGATCACATGGTGTTTTTTGACTGTACCTCTTGTACTATTTAGGAGTTGACAGTGATTGTAATCTTAGTCTTCTCATTCTGGACCATCTCTGTAATTCAGTAGACAACATTACTGATTTCCACTGTCCTCCTGCCACCTTGTCTGAGTGATTTATAGCTCTAATCCTGTTCTTTATCTTCCTGTCACCTTCTCTTAATAATTTGAGTTTGCCCTTTATTTTGCAAAACCAGACCTCTTGAGAAACTGCATACAGAAGTGTAGTTGATAACTGCTGTATTATGAGGGTGCCCGTCAACATGTGACATCTCTTATTCCTTCTTTGACTGTTTCTTTTGGTGCTTTCACAACACATGCATTTCCATTGATACTCATTCAAACTATTTTTTGCAGTCCTATTACAGATCTCTACACATTTAATTGATTGGTGGGTTACAACAACATCCTTTGCTGAAGTACAAGCAAGTTTTATAATCCCTTTGAATTCTCTAGTCCTTGAGAAGAAGAGAAATGTCATAAAAACTGTAGTTATATGCTCTGTTTTGCTATTTCTTAGCTTGAGGAGTTACTGGAGTGTTCCCCTTCTCCTGTCTCCTCCCTCCAGTTAGAAAAATACCAATTCAATTGTGTGGGGCATCCAATGAACTGACGAGTCCATGTTGCCTTTTGACAAGCACTGCACTTGAAGAAATTCCTGTATCATGCTTTCTATGTTTGTCTTTTCTGGCCCTTTATTAATTGGAATCTTTACCTGAAAAAGAGGACCTTTTATGCTCCTTGTAAATGTATCATAAACTAAAAAAAAACCTGATGTAATTAGCTTATATTGTAATTAAATGGTTCAAGAGACAGAGGAAGAGCGCATGTATATTACATACATACCAGGAAAAAAAAAAAACAAACCTTTTTCTTGTAAAGGGATTGGAGGACTTTTATTTATTTTGCAAAGAGGCATTATCAGTGCTAGAAATTTGAGTTGTAATACCTATTCTGCAATAACAGCTAATCTTTTGAGAGTAGCTGGCTCAGTCTTCTACAATGATGTGATTTTTTGGCTTTGGCTCTTTGTTGGGGTTTTCAGTGTTCTCTTTCTTTGGTCAGTTTGTGTTAGCTGGTTGATTGTTTTCCTAAAGAAACTTGTGATGAGGAAATGAAATAAATTGAATTGTTGCTTAAATTAAAAAAAAAAAAAAAAGGGAGTGGGAGGGGAATCGTTTAAAGTTAGCTTCCTTTTAATGGATTTTTTTTTCTTGCTAATATATGGGAGTGATAGTAGATTAAGTTTCTCTTCTATTTACAGATTCCTGTATATTATGATTAGTTTTTGCTTTTCCAGGGCTAAAACTGCAGCCAGCAAGTGATGAAGCAACCTTTCTTTTATTTGAGCTCAAGTTGGAGAAAGGTCTTTCATTTCCTTTCCCAAAGTCTTGGTATTTGCCAAACAATACAGGGATGATTGAAAGTGGTGCGTAAAAAAAAAAAACAAACTAAAATTAAAATAAAATGGTAAAAGAGATTTTTAATGCTTCTACAAGTCCTGTCTTCTTTCTGCTGAGAGAAGGCATGGCTCGTTGGTATGATTATTCCCTTCTGGGGCCTATTTTTGCATTATAATTTAGGTCATAACTTTTTGGAACCTACATATCTGAAGCTAGTTGCTAATTCTAGCTGTATTAATTTTAATTCTGAATTTGAGACATTGTAAGACCTTGTTTTACAAAAGTATTGAGTACACATAACTTCTGTGGAAGTCTCTAAATCTAGAACTTGTGGCATTAAATACAAAATGGGTGGTTTTGTTCATAGAATCATAGAACAGCCCAGATTGGAAGTGACTTCAGAAGATCATCTGGTCCAGCCTTTAAGTAGAAAAGGGAGCCTAGATGAGATTATTTAGCACCCTGCCCACTTGCATCTTGCTGAGGCTTCACAAGACTGGTTTATTAAAAGGTAGACATCCTACAATAGCAAAGCAGATTTGTAAAAAAAAAAAAAAAATTAATTTTGGACTTCAGAGTATTTGCCTTTGAAAAAAAAGAGTTTGTTTTGCACAGAAACTATTGTTACTGCCTCCTGTTTCTGCAAAGCCAAACAATGACAGAATGAACAGACCTTTTTCAAGGTATTATATTTCAGGGATTCCATAGAGAATAACAAGAAGACTGTCTTCAATAAATAACTAATAGTCTGTCTTGAATCTAGGTTTCCATCTTTCTTCTATTTCTTTATTTTGGAATTTGATTTTTCTGCTGCCTTCCTAAAAAGCAATGAGGTGTCTCTCAGCTGTTGCTTTCTATCTGTGAAGGATTTGAAGATGAATGATGCACCCACTGGGTCTGATAACATTTTCATGTTGCCTAAATGTGAGAATTATGGGGGTCCAAACTAATAATCATTGCGTCAGACTTAAGTGGGAGTGGGAGAATAGTATGAACTGAGTTAGCATGTAAGGATGTCTCTCTGATTTGCAGTTGCCAGTTACCAAGGGAAGCAGTGATTTTTAACAATGTGTGGGCATTACAGAGATGATCTTTTTGACTTGGCAGCAGCTTGTAAGATTATTCTTATCATCTTTGTTAGTGTCCTTGTTCCTTTTTCCAACCTCTTATTTGGGTAATGAAAGATAGTGCTAATGTTATTATAGTGTATTATTTGCAAAACACCTATTCAGGGTATAATCTTTGTTTCTGTAATTCTCTGCGGAGCAAAGTCAGATGCTGTCTTAGGTAAGGTGATGTTAGCTCAAGTGTTTAGGATTGTACATGGCTCGTCTATGAGACTTCACTTCTTTCTCCCTCTGTGACCACAATCCTACGTCACAGCTCTGTTGCTGTGTCCTAAAAACATGAGACTTTCAACCAAATAAGGTAATTTATGTATTTTCCTAAGACCTAGATTGTGAAAGTCAGCTCCATAACTCATAAAAAGGATCATCTACTTCCATGTCCGTAAAGCAAAAATGTAAAAAACAAATTGTTTTCTTAGTTGTGTAAATTCTTCATGCACAGAAACATGAGACACCTGTTTATGCATATGAGTAGGAAAATAGTGTGACCAGTGTTAACTTCAATCAACCCACATAAAATTAGAAGGAAAGCACAAGATTGTTATTGCAATATCAGTTTTTAACTATTGTAAGAATGTGTGTTGTCAGTGGAAAGGATAAGAGCGGGCAGGTAAAATCAAGATCTGCATTGGCTTCTTTTATAGCAGTTGAATAGGGATGAACAAGAAAAGGTCGGACCTTCATGATCATTAGGATAGAGACTGTAGCCCTGACTGTCCCCCAGCACAGAATGAACATGTTTCTTTTGGTTTTTTAATAATATAATGCAGAGCTGTTTTGCAAGTGTTTTCTATCCTAGAATAACCTAGAATAATTTTTCTCTTTTTTTCGGACTGCAACTATAGGATAGTGTTGGAGTTTCCTGTCTGGCATGGACTTTCACCAGCTCATTAAAGCTGGAATTTATCCCTCAATACATCTGTAGACTGCTGTGAAAATTGTCATTTCTTTTGGAAATGATGTTTCATTTATTTCCCAGAGCTGTAATTCAGCACTAAATACTGGGGACATGCCAGATCATAGGACTGCAAAACAGACTTTTGAAAAAAGCCTTAGACCTTCCTATATTTTAAAATGTTTGAGAAGAAAAAAAAAAAAAGTAGTGACTCTTCAGGTATGACACTGAGGACTTCCTGAAGAAATCATCCCCAAATGGTCACCTCTACAAAAAGTTAGTTAAATGCAAAAAAAAAAACAAACCCAAAGGAGAATTAAGAAAAGATGTCTTATCAGTTTTTAATTTTTCACTCCCTATGGTGTTCAACTGTGCTGCTAAAGAATGTGTTGGTGTCGTAGTTCAGCCCTGATCCGGACCAGACTATGCAGTCTCTCTCTCACTCCCCCCACCCTCCGAGAGAATAGGGAGAGATAATTTAAAAAAACGACTTGAGGTTTGAGATAAGGACAGGGAGAAATCCTTACCGTCACAGGCAAAACCAGACTCGACTTGGGGAAAACTATTCATTTATTACTACAACTAGCAGGATAATGAGACAGAGAAACAAGATAACCTCCTCCACCCCTCCCACTTCCCGAGCTTAACATTATCTACCTTCCCCGCGAGCGGCACAGGGGGGAAGAGGGAATGGGGGTCGCGGTCAGTCCATTATGCGTTGTTTTACTCCGCTGCTTCACGGTTGGGGGAAGAACTCCTCACATCCCTCCCCTGTTCCAGTGGGGTCCCACTCATTAAACTGCTCCGGCGTGGGTCATCTCTTCCACGGAGTGCAGTCTCTCCAGAACGGCTGTCCCAGCGGGCCCTCCACGAGCCACAGCCACATTCAGGCATCCACCTCCCCCGGTGCGGGGTCTTTCATGGGCTCCAAGCTCCAAGTGGATCTCTGCTCCTCCGTGGACCTCCATGGGCTTCAGGTGGACAATCTGCTCCACCATGGTCATCACCACAGGCTGCAGGGGAATCTTGGCCAGGAGCCACATTACTCTTCCCTCTCCTTCTTCACTGACCTTGGTGTCTACAGCTGTTTTTCTCACAAGAAAAGTTCGTTCTTCACAACGGGCTGGCAGAAGTCTCTCAGGATCTCTTCACGTTATTCATCCCTTCTCATCTCCTCTCCACCTCTTGCAGCCGGACCGGGCTGAGTTGGGCCCAGTCGGCCGCCTGGCGAGAGGCCAGAGGGTGAGGCCTGCAAGGCCCCGGAGACCTGCGCCTCCCCCTCTGCGCCTCTGCCCTTGCTCAGCTTCGTCACATCTTCTCTTCTCCCTTTTTTTCTGTTTTCCCCTTCTTAAATACGTTATCGCAGAGGTGCTATCACGGGACATTCTGCTCCCAATCGGCTCGGCCTTGGCCAGCAGCGGGTCCGCCCTAGGCCCGGTCGAGTCCACTGAACAAAGGGGAGCGACTTCTAGCAGTTTCCTACAGAAGCTACCACCGTAGGCCCCCCTCACTAAGCAAAACCATAACAGTTGGTAATTGAGACAGCCTGAGCCTGTAGATTTTCTTGGGTCTTGAACTGGGAGAGAGGGTCTGATCATGGCATGAAGGCTTCCATGTAATAGTGTTTTTCAAGAGAAGTAACTTCCAGTTATGATGCTGGACTTGATCTTTGGAATCCACTTTTCAGCTCACATTTCAGACTTAGTCTGATTCTAGACAAGGCACTTGATCAGTTTGCCTTGATACTCTCCCCACTATGAAGATCAGAATATTTTCTGCCTGGATGATTTTAGATCGCAAATTCTATAAGCGGCAAGAACTTGCTGTGTTTGCACACCACTTCTTAGATATGATCCTCTTATGGTAAAGCCCGTAGGCATAATTGTGCAAGAAGTTTCTGCACTGTGAGGAGGAAAAATGTAGAAATCTTGCCGTTTTGACTGCAGGTCAGTATTGCTGTTATTTGCACTACATGGGTAAGCCAGGCACTCACTTCTACGATTCAGTGGGACTTCTTTTCCAGTGCCTGATTACTGTATGTTTTCCTGCAACTAGCAAATGTGTGTCCTACTCTTTATTGCCTACCATTGTCAGAGAGATGAATTTTTTCTCACTCGCCTCCACACCTTTCCTTGAGGCATCAGGGACGATTCTTTTCATGTAGTCATCTTACTAAACAATGTGACATCTGCTGTCTGCCTGTGGCATTGCAAGGCTTCAGTGTGCGTTACTGAACAATGCAAGCACTTTACAGAATTATAGGGCTGACTTTCAAATGGAGCACCCTTTTAGTTGAAACTCCTTTATTTTCTTGGAAGCATTTAGAACTACAACATCAGGATGTATAATTTCAGTCTGTCTTAGTTTAAAAAAATCTCTCTGAAGCACTGAAAGTTAGAATACATCTAATTCCTTTCATTGCCACCTTTGAGGAAATAACTGCTTAGAATTATAGATTTGAGGGAAAAAAGTGTTGACATTAAATAAGTGATTTATCTTTACCTCCTTTGCCTACTGTAAGTGCAAAAGCAGGAAAATGCCCCAAATCAGCTACCTTTATCAAGTACCTAATTAGCTGAGCTCTTATGCTTCAACATAAGACAGGCTATAAATGGGATGATAAAAAAGGAATTCTTTTATAGCCTAATTTTTAGATTAACAAAAAACTTGCATTTGATCACAGCCACTGATTTTCCTGACAGCACCACAGCCTGTGAACTGTTCCTCATTAATACAGCTATATGAAACTGGTTTTTTTCAGTTCATATTACATTTTGTGTGGCTTTCGGCTTTCTCTGCAGCTTGACGTGGTACAGCTTTGTCCATGTTAGCAAATACTGAGGCCGAGTAGGAGTGGATTCATAGAGTGAAATAGTTGGTGCTCTGGACCTGATACACAGGCTGCATTCATTCAAGTTTTTTACAGAAGGCTAGTTACAGCCGGGTCCCAGCAGCTAAGCATCCGTAGCATCCTTTAGCATACAGTCTGGAATGCGTCTTCTGGTTTAGTTTCATACTAAGGGTATCCAGTTTGTGCCCACTCAGACTCAGTCATGTAGCTCAGCCTAGAGTAAGCAGGAATGCTTGGCGAGATTATGTCAAATGGATGAAGGTATTCCTCCTCTGAATTAAAATGCTAATGTGAACTCACTCATTGACTTCGTTCTCAGTTGGAGCTGAAATTGCCTGCTTCCCTGCTTTTTTTGTGCATTGATTCACCAAAAGGAATGGAGATTGAATTTCTGGGACATATGTCATGGTAGCTGTAGGGTTCCAATTGATAAATGTTAGTGCTATTAGCATGCTGATTAAACGTTTTTTCCCCCATAAACTTTTGAATTTTTATACCTCCAAGTCTTTCATATTCCTCACATAGTGAAACAATTTTAGATGCTTTTATCCAAAATCTCCTAACCTCACAGATGGCACTAAAAACTAAACAGGAAATCCAGCATGTTGTTACGAAAAAAAAAAAATTAAAAAATACCTCAAATGTGTAGATCTGATTCATTAATCTTTGTTAGTGGCACTTAGACAATATTATTGAGGTGCTGTGGTAAAATATTAATGAGGACTGAGGTATTGCTTAGATGAGACATTTTCACTGCAGTTAGGCTTTTTGGATGCTTTTCTTGACGTTATCATTGACTTGCTGTGTAACCAGTAAACTCAATTTTCCTTAAATTCTTAATTTTTTTTACTTTAAAGACTCAAGGACTTCCAAAGACATGTAAATATTATGACATTGAATTTAGAGTTCCTGGTATCTTAATATCAGGGTTTGTTACAGGAATATTAGAAATGCTAAAAAAAAAGTTGAGACCTTCAAATGAAGACTGGGAATAGCCAAAAACCCCCTGTTTATACTGACAAAGTATTTTAGCATCACAAGTAGTAAAACTGCATTCTCCCAAAGAACTGTTAGTCATTCACATTTTTTTCAAGCCTGATAAAATCCTACTAAATTTCTGTGCAAAAGCTGGTTTTTCTCCTGAACTTTTTTGTGTAATTATTTGCCAGCATCACTTTAAGTATTAGAAGAATGACATGTACAGTGTTTGATCATATTATTGAATATAGCTTTGAAGATGACAAAAAATACCTCAAGATGTACTGCACATGTACTTCTTCCAAAGTGTTTAGACACACAAAAAAAAGACATGATTCAACCTATAAAGTTCCGCATTACTTCATACTACTGGTTTATAACATTAATCTGAAAAGGTTTTAACATGTATTCTTATTTCCATGTGAATGCTTGGTAAGATCTTCTCAACAGTTAAAATATTAAAGGACCTCTACCTTGATCAGATACAAACTAATTTTTTTTTTTTTTTTTAGCATGAGGATGGTGGAACACTGGCACGGGTTGCCCAGAGAGACGGTAGATGGAAACATTCAAGGCTGGGTTGAACGGGGCTCTGAGCAACCTGATCTGGTTGCACTAGGGTTGGATTAGATGGCCTTTAAAGGTCCCTTCCAGCCCAAACTGTTCTATGATTCTACTCCAGACATTTGTTTATTAAAGTTTATAAACAGTTTGTCACCACAATGTGTGTTTGGAAGACAGTGCAACACGGCAGACCCAGGTGACATGTATCTGCGTGAATCAGACTCACAATTTCACGAACTGCATGATAACAGCCCAAATTTACGACCAATATTCAGTAGAGGTTTGAACTGTCTTCCCACAGACACCTGCATTTTGAGTAATAGCTACAACAGTAGTGCTAACCCGTACGATTTTCTTGAGAACCATGAAGAGGTGGCATTTTATGTCAAGTTCAGTTCTTGAAGTTCTACTATAACTTCAGCTTTCATTTATAAAAAAGAAAAGTTCCAGGTTTTCATCATTGCAAGCGTAATTTGAGATATGAACTTTTAAAGCTTTCCAATCTAAAGGTGCTCTTTAAGAAAATTACAAGAGCAGCCCCTTCTTCCACTCCCCCAACAAGTGGGGCCTCTTTTTTTAAATTGTGGTACACCTGAGGTGGTCATGCTGCTAATGCTTGTTAACATGGCCACTTAGGCAGAAATAAGACATATTGCCATAGTTTAAGGGGCATTTTACAGGGACACTATTTTCTCTAGCAGATTTTTCACCCAACTATACATTTTTATAGTCTTCAGCCCTACTGCCCAATTATCTAAAGCTTCAATTCTTTAGATAATTCTTCAATTTCTTACACAATTTCTTTTTAAAAAATGATACTTATTGTCACTTTCAATATATTTCACTGTCTCTATCTTTCAAAATCAGTTTGTAAAAATCTTTACCTGTAGAAATGAAATATAATTTTAAAGTCAGCTGTAACAATCGATATTAAGAGGTTTCTTTAATCTATTCAAGTCTATTTAACAGGTAAAATATTCTTCTAACTAATGTATGTGAGCTAGAATCTAGTTTCCAATGTGAAACGTTAGTCCATTTTCTTACACAATGCTAAAAGAGTACATAAACTTTACAAAATACAAACAATTAACCTCCATA
Source organism: Tetrax tetrax (assembly GCA_009806455.1). Classification (NCBI taxonomy): domain Eukaryota; kingdom Metazoa; phylum Chordata; class Aves; order Otidiformes; family Otididae; genus Tetrax; species Tetrax tetrax. Next base: position 21,896 of record WHYT01017426.1, read on the forward strand.
TTTAGTATTTTATCAAGTCAAAGCCCTTCAGGAATAAATGTATTTTCTTTTTAAGATTATCTCATTTTAGAGAAATGGAATCAAATTAAGATGATTTTGCTTGGTGCCACCAAAATACAAAGTCAGTGCTATGCACTTTAGAGCTAATGCATATTACTGAAAGAAACCCATTCACATTTTTTTTTTATGCTTTCACAGGGTATGTTTTAGGTTAGGTAAGAGATAAGAAATACAGTATAAGGCTGAAAGAATCAACCACTTACGTCATAGTTAACCTCATAATAAAAAATTATGTCTAAATATCAGCAAATGTAAAATCACGCTATTCTTAAGACTGTACAAGAGATTTTTAGCATATTACAGAAAAGATATAAATAGCTTTATGTCACTGAGTAGGTCTCTCTGTCATCTCCAGCTTTGTCATTCTTAAGATACTCAAAACATGCATTTGAGCTGTCTTCACCTGATGTACCAGAGCAACTTCTAATAATAGCAATACGTTTTAAGTTTCTTTTAATAGCATGGTATAAAAAATACAGTCAGTAGAAGGTATGATTTGACATTATTATAAAACAAGGCAGACAAAATAAGTCTTATAATTTTGAAAACCTTTGAAAAGTAAGAAAAAGTAATTAGAAACTTAACTTTAAAACTTTCAAGACGAAATCATAAGTTGCCTGCAAAATACATGCAATATATATTTTTTCTCAGCAATTAGTGGTGAATAAAGTACTCTGATTTTCTATTAACTTGTGTATCTCAAAGTTAACGTAAATATTGTGAACTGCAAATGACATATTATCAAAGTTCAAACCATTTGCAGTTTCATTGTTCTATTGGAAATAAAGGATTTACCTTTTTCAACTGTGCAATAATATGTAATCACTGCAAGTATTTTATATATCTATAGTTCTAATCTTCAGCAGCTAGAAAAAATAAAAAAAAAGGACACCTAAGCCTTTTTCAGCCTTGTAAAATATCTTTTCCTCAATTGAAAAAGTAGTTAATATAATCTCAGCAGTAGACAAAACTTGTCTTGCCAACTTGTATCCTCATAGCTATAGGTGAATCTTGGAAAAACAATATTATATAATTTGTTGTCAAATTTAACCAATCTGTGTGAATCTCTATCGCTAATAGCAATGTGGTACGTTTTTGATAATACTATGGACTATATTTGTTGCCCTTCAAATAACTGCATTGTTATGTCCTATATTTTTTTGTACTTCCTAGCAATGAAAAAGTAAAAGTTTTTAAATGTTTTATTTTTAGAAGTGTGCTAGAATTGTTTTCACAATCATTATATTTTCATACTGTCTAGCTGACAGTTCCCCATGAGCAACTGGGAAAATTATTCTGTGTAAAATGCAGTGATCTATAGTGATTATTGCTATCTGTTGCAGTACGTATTGAGGTGGATCTTATCTTGTTAGTGAAACCCTGGCCTTGGAGTCATGTCATGATTCTAGTCTCTGTACTGATAAAACTGAATTGACCCCCTTTAGTTTACGATCATTATATCTGCTGTGATTTACATGGCCTATAGATTCTAAATATCATAACCATATATGCCCCATATGATTATGATAAAAGATAATGCTTATGATACAAGAACAAGGTAGATCATCTGTATATAACAAAATAGATGTTACAGCAATGACATTTATGCTGCCAAAGTTATTGCCTCCTGAGGGCACATCCTGAGCTGCAAGCCAAGAGGTGGAGAATGGGTGTCATTCACAGCAGTTGGCCCCTGTAGAGCAGACTGACTGCATCCACACTTTGCTGAGATCTCCTTTGAGTCCCAAGACATTGTTGTTTTTCTTTCTTTATATGATCTAGAATAACTACACAGCTCACCCCAGTCATGACATGATCTAAAAGGTGTATGTTGTGTTTCTTGAGGCATTGCATGATAGCAGTGCCTCAAGGCAGCAAACCTGCTGAACAGTACTGGGGGGTTGTTACAGTGCTCAGGGAGCAAACTCATCCATGGTGTCTATAGGGAATGGTCCCTGTAGTGAATCTGCATCAAAACTTCCTCTGATTCTGTGTCAGAAAGGCCTAGCTGGCTCACTCTGAAAGAAAGCCCAGGAGCCAAGAGTTGTGTGGAAAACCATAGAATCATAGAATGGCTAGAGTTGGAAGCGACCTTCAAAGGTCATCTAGTCCAACCCCCCTGCAAGGACCAGGGACATCCCTGACTAGATCAGGTTGCTCAGAGCCTCATCCAGCCTGGCCTTGAATGTTTCTGGATGGATCCATAGTAGCACCGATCTGGAACAAGCAATGGAGCAAAGTTGTTAAACACTATTGGTACACATGGGGTTGTTTTAACTGCAGGTCCATTGGTTAGACTAGCTTTGTTTTAAAATATATTTCGGATGTATTATTTTAGCTTTGGTATCAGTTGAAGTTATATTTATATATGTGTATTTTTTAGACATATTAAGGATCTTCTAGTTTTAAACTGTTATTAAGATCTAATATGCAGATTTATTGTAGCAGTAAGTCTTCAGTATAGAAAGTTCAAGGGTCTTTCTGAATTCCTGAATATTCATACCATGACTTTCAGTCATTCCTACTTGATTGTCTCACTCTGGTGAAGTACTTCCATCCAGATCGCAACAGTCTCAGACTAGAGAATGAACAACCCCTTCACCTTAATTCTTCTCTGAGACTCTTAACCAGCAGAGTTAGGAGAGACAGTAAGAGGTTTTCTTCCTCTCTTTCATTCCTCTCGTCTCAAACACCAGCCAGTGCAAAGCATGCTCTTGTGTTATATGCCATGTCCATGACTGCACAGTCCTCTACATCCCTTGATGATCCTCAGCATCATCATTATCCTCTTTTTCTTTTGTTAGAAAATATCTAGCAACCTCCTCTCTGCCCCCAAAATGATGAGTTATAATAAAATTTAAAGTGGAAATGTTAATTATGTGCATTTGAATAAGGTCATTCTTTTCAGTACACTCATCTTCTTTGCAAGGGATTTGCTAAATATTTTATATTTATTATTTTTCCACCTTCAGCTAATTCCAGAATTATAAGAACTACAGAGGATGATGATGATGATAATGAGATAGTAAGAGATTACAAAGACTGAAATTCTGATGCAGAGGGAATAATGAAATGTTAAATGAAAATCACAACAAATTGAGGAAATGTGGGGAGAGAACATAGAAACACTTAGCCCACCATCCTTTTCCTCTGGCAGGCCACCCTCCCTCAGATAATAGTTTTTAAATGATGAGTAAAGAGCTATCCAAATTACAGATTGGTTTGAAAGAACAGCATTCAACTTTGAGCAGAGGATTGGACTAGTTGACCTCCAGAGGTCCTTTCCAATCTAAACTGTGCTATGATTCTATTGAAATGCTAGCTTCACACATGGAAAATGTGGATTCTTTAGTAAGTGCTTTTGTCAATGTCTCCTCTTGAGGCTAGTTTCAACAGCTTTGTTCAGCTTTGACAACACCTTTCATACTCCTTTTGTAATTGCATGAAACTCACATGCCATTCTTGTCTAATACCCCCATTAATCTGTGTAGTGCCAAGTAAGAAGCCATAAGAAATCTGTATTTGTGAATTCCAGTTTATCAAGCCCTTTCCCAGTGCTTCAATGCTCAAGAATAGTCCGTGTGAAATAACATAAATCTGCAGCTATCTTCCCTACTTTAAAAAGTGCCTGACACTAAGTTATTCTGCAAGAGCTTTGCTTCTATGGCAGTATAAAGGAGTAGTATCACGGAAGAAGCACCTTTGCTATCGGCTTGTATAGAACTCACTCAGGGAGTGAGGGAAATGGATAGTCCTTGTAGGCTGCCTGGATGGTATATTTAAGAAAAAGTAAATATTGGACCTTGACACACAAGGATTTCAGCAGGAAACTTATTTTAAAAAGTAGCTCAAGACTCTTGGTGCTATTTGATGTTCTGTAGTAGCATCAAAGAACTATTAAGACTGTATGATGTACTTAGTAAAGTAGCACTGTAATTGTAGGAAAGAATGTCTTCTGTTTTCAATCATAACCAGATATATATTACACTTTTTTCCTATGTGTCAATGCATTGATTATTCAAATACAAAATTCCCAGCAATTCTTGGAATTTTCATTAAATCTTTCTTTATTTTTATACAAATTTGATAGAAATATTTGTGAGTTTAGTAATACTTGAGTAAACTGTAGTGATAAGATGAGAACATTAGTGCTTTTACAAAAAATGAACTTTTTCTCCATTAATTATGAGAAACTTAGTCCATATTTATTGTGAATTGATGCAGGTTAAATTTGCTTTAGTGAAGCTATATTGATTTATACTAGCTAAAAGTTTAGCCTGGGATTCTCTGTGTTTTGGTACAATTGTTTATGCATGTCATTATTGACAGTGGAGTAGGTGGTAGTTGGAATTTTTGAATGGCTGCTATATATTTTATGACTGGGATCAAAATTGTACAATCACGGAATCATAGGATTAAGTTTGGAAGGGACGTCTGGAAATCATCTAGTTCAACCCTAAACCCTTTAGGATCAACTAAAGAAGGTTGGTCAGGGCCGTGTCCAGTTGGGTTTTGAATATCTCCAAGGATGAAGGCTCCACAACCTCTCTCACTGTGTCCTTGCACTGGAGAGCCCAGACCTGGACACAGCACTCCAGATGTTTCTCACTAATAATGGGTAGAGGGGAATGATCCTAAGGAAAGCTCCATGCATTTCTGCGGCTCTTACATATAGAGAAGTATTTCCTTCTCCATGCCTTCTTGACTGGTCCTTCCTAAAAAGCCTGTATCTACCCATTACCTAATTGCTACAGACAAGTATCTCCTGTCTGCCTCGCTCATCATCCTTTGCTTGCTGGCCCAATCCACTACTTTCTCATCTGTTAGTGGGTTTTCATCTCTCATCATTACTCACAATTTAATTCCTCACCAGTTTGGTTCCAGCCTATTGGAATAAACACTTTTGCTCCATGTGGTTGAATGGATCCTGTCTCTTGTTAGCAGTCCTCCATTCTCAGAGAGAGTCCCATGGTTGTAAAATCAAAATCTCTCTTGTTAATACCAACTGCACAATGAATTTTTGACTCACAGGATCTATCCACTCAGCTCCTTCCTCCTCACTGTCAAGACTGAAGAGAGAGCCACCTGGGCCCATTTCTTTTATTTTTTTTTATTTTAATACGAGTATTTAATAAAGAGCAATTTGCAAGTATGATGCCAACTTCTATTTCCATCTGACAAGAAAGTCACATTTGTAAGCATGTTACAAATCCCTATATAAAACTAACTTGTAGTTTGAAATCTATGCAGTAAAAAAAAAAAACGGTTCCTTTTTTTTTCCTTTTTTAAATAGTAGGACTTTACTTCATAGAGGGACATGGATTTTTTTTTTTGTCACAGAGGAACACTTGAAGAAATAACTGTTTTCTCCTGGGCAAAACTTTCTTATAAATCTTTAATCAATTTCTTTGTTAGAGCAGCTTTGTACATAGAGGATTCTAATGAAGGTAAACATTGCTTTTGAATAAGCAAGAACTTTAGCTGAGAAGCAGTGTTAGCATAAAAATTCTTGAGAGATGTTACATATGTTGCACGTAGCTCCCTACTTTTGTTTTTGTTCCCATTTTGTTTTCTATATGGTTGCACTCACACAATACCTAAGAAAGGGAATTAATGAATGCACAAATCCAGGACTCTTCAGTATTTGATTATGAAGGAGGATGATGCCCTGGTGTAGAGTTAGGGAGCAATGATGCAGCAACATACTCATGTTTTTTTCCAGACAAGAACAGGTAGCATGCTACTTTTTTCTCCTGCCATTATTTCAAGGGGAGGGGCCTGGATTTGGAAACATGGGAGCTTTGTCTTTTTTTTTTTTAAGCCTGAAACTCAAGTATGTAATAGTGCTACAGTTTGAGTGTAAACTGTGATTCTGGAGCAGAATTGCTTTACTGTTGAAAGATTCTCTGTCGTAGTTATTACTACTGATTGGCCATGATCTCTAGTATGTCTGTAATTCAATGATACTGGGATCTCCAATTCTAAGGTATTGTTAGTGTGTATCTATAGTATCTTGTTAGTCTTCTGCATATACAAACCAAGTTGGGCTTTATTTCACTTTCTCTGAGCTGTGCTGAGTCCTGAGATAAATTGAGGAGTCAGAAAATACTGGTGCTATAAGCCCATACAGGTGAAGGGGTAGAGTAAAGCAGACTTTGGAGAACTCATTGAAAAACCAGGTCAGTAACTGCTTTGAAAGTAAGTAGCGTTCTAGGGTTTCAAATGAAATGTGATAAACAGGCAAGATTGATCTTTCTGTCATGATTGTGTTTTGTTGCTGCTATCTCTTCTCAACTGATAGATCATTTTTTCCCCTCATATTAACAATGACATTTTAGTAGAGGCTTAGGAGAAGATTCTTATCCTGTTGATCTTAAATTGTGTTATTCCTTGATAATAATTTTAAAGCTGCAGGCTTTCTTTCTTTTGAGCAGTTTAGACTTGAAAGGAAAAAGAAATGCTATTAAAATGCATATATAAATATACATATGTACATACATCTAAAAGAATACATATGAATGAAAAAAGAAAAATGTGAAAACATATTATTTATTTATTTCTCTCCACCTGTGACTACACTGCTGTCAGGATAAATCCCCATTCCTGCGGTGGTGTTGCTTATAGCTGGAACCTTCTGGAAAACTTTGATTAACAGGACACTAATAGAATTTTCCTTGAGCCACGGCACATACTGAGTGAGGATATAAAAGGAGGTGTCAATCCTATGTGCCCTTGGAGCAGTTAGCACAGTTCCAAGGCAGAACTCATTTGTGCTATCAACTTATTGGCTATTTTCTCTCTTACAGATAGGACTATTTTCTTGTAACTAGTTGAGAAAGAGTAAATTTGATAGCATTTGGAACCTCCTGTAATCTGTTCCTTTGAAGTGTCTTCACAGAACTTGTGAGGTGGGTGCTGAGTCTGAGTTTACTGCAAATACTTCTTTAAAGTCATGATACCATAGGATTAAGAAGTCTGATTCAAGGGCAAGATCTCCAATGACAAGAAAATTCAGAGCCTGGGAGCAAAGGGAGCCTTAGATTTGTTTCTGTAGCATGTTCTTCCATGTGAGAGGGGAAGAAGAGAAAAGATGGCATTTTCCTTCCAACTGCTATTTCTGTTCTAAGAACTTGAGAAGTGGAGTATATTTAAAAAGGGATGTTTATTTAAATAAAGATCTACTGTTTAATTCTTTCATCTTTTATTTCATAAAATATTATGTTTATTTGATTTATATGGAAAAAAAAAACTGTCACATGACAACCAGCTTCCGTAATTGGAAGACCGCAAAGCTGCAAGATAAAAAGCTGACTATCAAGGAGTAAACTCATCGTAACCCTACATTAGCAACATTTTAAATAAAAACAGAAAAATACTGGCTAAGATACTGCTTTTTTCTTTAGGTTATTTATATTTTGAGTCTGGCAAAAAAACTGTGAAAAATCTCTTGTAAGGGACGGATGCTACGTTGACACAGAGCCAAGGGAAAAGCTTTACAGTAGAAATTGTTCATTGACTCTGTGACTGCAAGTGTGGAAAAGCAGAAAGAATTAGATAACATTAATTCAAGAAACACAGCAAAGCCAAGGCATGGGATTGGTGTATAAACAGCTTTAACTGTACATATTCATTTCAGTGGCTCTGAAAACAACTGGAAGATTACTGGGATAAGATTAACTGTAGTAAATGCAAGGAAATGTATGCAGCAGTTGGAAAAGCTTTTTATAGTACAGTGGTTAAATCTATTTAATTGTGTTTGATTTTTGTTTTCATAATTACTTCCATTGTTCCGCTGAACTCCTGCTGAATGTCCGACATAGTCGAGCTGTCATGCCATAATTAAAAAAATAAATGAATAGAAACTGAATACCAATGTGATTACTGTTGTGTTACATACTTTAATATATGTGCTGCTTGTACTGGTTGAGAGCTGCTTCGCACTTAGCTGAGGAGATAATCCTTGATTTAAAACAAAACAACCACTCTGACAAGGTAGTGCAGTTAGTGGAAGCATTTGTCCATATGTGAAGGTAATAAAAGTTGTTCTCTTCACTGTTGCCATGTGGTAAGAAGGTCATGAGTAAGTCTTTGTAATGAGAAACCCAATTTCTTTTGGTTGCCACTGTGACCCCTCATGCAGGCATTGTCCAAGCTAGTAGCCTTTTATATCCCCATTAGCAGAAATCAAGGATGAACTGGCCTGCGGTTACTGTATTAATGTCTGTTGATCTCTACACGTGCAGTAGATTGTTTTATAAATCTTGAACTGAGTGCACTGCAGAAGTGTAGAGCATCTGACTTAGTGACAGCAAGACATGCATGCATGATGTACATACAGCTAACTTTTGTTGATATAACTTACTTAGTCAGATTTCTAAAATATATTATGTTCTTGGAGTATGTTCAATGAGTTAAAAATTGAAGACCGGGTTAGAAGAATATTCTGAAATGTATGCACCTTCTCTGTATCTGTGGCACAGATATAAAATGTGATTGTGTCTGGAGGAGTGAAGTTGAAATCATGTTTCAAACTGCAAACGCCTTACCATTAACTCTCTCAACCATTCCCATTTACTCCAGGGCTAATTTTGATATCCTGTGCTTTGAGATAAACCCAATAGAGGTGGCTAAATTGCAGATGTTCACTGTGGCTCCTTTAGGTGTATCTGAAAATACTAACATTGGGCAACAGGTTAAGAGGAGCCATTGACTATTTTTTGATCGGAGTATCTCGCCTAGATCCTGTGCTTAAATTGGCCAGTTAGTTCCACATATTTTATTTTTTTTTCTTCCAAAGTGTTTCATGCTATGTGTTTCTGAGTACAGAATTTTAGTTAGCGCAGCTGTTAAGACTGAAAGCTATCAGGAGGAACATTGCATGAGTTTGTGTAAATGAAGTGAACCATCTTATAGTGTGTGTTATTACTGAAAAGATTAATTTAGCTAGCAATGTCACATCCAAAGTAGCTTCAGATTTTGCTTGTACCGTGAAACTGCTTTCTAAGGCCTTTTAGACAGGTGACAGTCTAATTCAGCAGGACTATGGCTTGAGGAGCAGTGGATGCCGTAGCAGAAGTCTGAAAGGCGATGGCAAGCTCTTATGGCAGAAACAGTGCTCCCCTGTTCTGTGCTCAGCCCTTGCTCCAGCCAGTGTTGTCCATCACTTTCTTTTCATGGCAGATATCAATCTGGCACCTGTTGAACTGAAAGGAAAACCAAGTCAAAGAACTGCAATATCTTCTTTCAATTTGTTTGACAATGGTAAATGTATGTAAAATTCTTTACAAGTAGAACCAGTAATGAACACATGATTGGGTCAAAAGCTTTTCCTTTAAGCTAAGCATTTCATTACCATTCATGGACCTTTTATACAATTGCTTGTGTAGGGTTTGCACATGATGCGTTGTCTAGATTGGAAAAAAAATACTTGGCAGGTGTGGTAATATTATACACTGAAAATGAATATTTAACACTCAAGGGAAGGTATTCACAACTTTGGGGAGATAGTAGCATCTTCCTTTAAAATAGTTTATGGCTCTTTTCTCTTTTAAAGCACCATTAAAAGAAATAACACAACATTTCCTAGGGTGATCCATCACAAGCTGACTTGTCTGTCTAGGATTTTCCCTAATGTCTTCTGAGTTAGATAAAAGATGTGCATGAATATGCAGAATGATTTGGCTGTTTTGTCTGAATGATGACAATTTGTAGGAAACCGAATTTGCCACATTCCTAGCTTTCCTTTGTGGCTGAATTCAGAGTTCAGTGTTCCTCCTTATACTTTCTTAATTTCTTAGGGTACTCTATGTTCATGGGGCAAAAAAGCTGGATTTCATCCTCCATTTTGACATATTCAGAAACTTAGCTTGCATGGATGTTTAAAAGCATATGTAGGAAAAACTGAGTTATTTTTTAAATATGCAGCCCTAGGATTAATTAATCCACTGCCAGCACTATAACACCAAAGGTCAGAGTCTGGTTGTCATTATCCCAAAAACTTATATCAGAGTACTTGTAGCAGTGTGATTTCAGAAACAGAAACAGAAATGTAGCGTTGACTCTTACTTCACTACCTGTGGGTTTTACAGGTATCATTGGTAGGACCAGTATCTATCCAATGCATGTCGCATTGCAAGATGTCACTATCGGAGAATGACCCTGCTTGTGAATTTGTTTTTTCAAAGATTAATTTTTCCATGCACAGATTGATATCAGTGGTGCACGCCATTGATCAGGCACTGGAATGGCCTGCGCAGGGAGGTGGTGGAGTCGCCATCCCTGGCAGTGTTCAAGAGGCGGCTTGATGAGGAGCTACAAGATATGGTTTAGTAGCTCTGGCAGCAATGGTAGTGGGAAGACGGTTGGACTAGATAATCTCATAGGTCCCATCCAACCATGTGATTCTATGATTCTATGATTCTATGATTCTATGATTCTATGATTCTATGTTACAGGAAAAAAAAAATATTCCTACTTAAAATTACTTTACAATATACACACATATAGTGAGTGTAAAACACATAAGCCGGGAGAATTATCTGTCGTTTTCAAGTAGGCACGTAAAGGACTCTCTTCAGAGTAGTTATACAAGCCATGTGATGTAAGGGAAAGAAATGAAATGTAATCGTTATCCAAGTACAGTGAATAAAGATAAGAGTTCTCCACAATTTATCTACCAAATGTGTGTGTCTGTCTAACACGTTGACTCTAATACTACAGTTCTTAATATTAAGTCTGTCCACATATTTTGTGCAAAATCTCTATGGTGAGGTATTCATTACATTGAAAAGCTGACACAATTGAATGCTTTTCATGCTGCTCTGGACAAATTATAGTCCATTTTATCAGTTCCAAGGTCAGGAGTACTATCATGGCTCTTAAACTGTAGGATAGTAAAGTGGGCTCTATTGCACATTGGAGGAACAGTTGCAAGTTTGCCTGATTACTGCAGCAAGGTATCTCCAGCAGGAGAGTTCTATGACTGAACCCATTTCTCATGTCTATAATTCTCATTTTTGCTGTAATTTGATTTCAGTATTGACTTTCACTGCAATACACGTGAAGTTGTAAAGCTCAGACGTATTTTCAAGGCATGCGGTGGCCATTGTTAACATGTCAGTGTAGAAATGGTTTAATTACTGATTTCAGCTCTAGTATTATTTTAAGCACAAGCCAAAGGGCACCATTATTAAACACTGCCATAGTCTGTGTTTCTTTCACTGTCATTATTATAGACCAATTCTTTTTTTTTTAAATTAGAAAATATAAACCTTGTCACACAAATCTTGAACTAGATATGCATGGACTTAATACATCTCTTTTCTTCTTCAGCTTCCCTAGTCAAACACTAGCCTTTCCTCCTTTTTTTTTAAAAAAAAAAAACCCAAAAGATGTGAACTATTATCTTTATGCCCTGCATGCCTGCACTGTTATGGGAGTATTCATTTTCCTGTGAATAAAAATAATCAGATTATTTTGACGTCTTGGTTTCTGTGAAATGCAGAACAATAATTTAAACAACTTAAGATTCTGATTTTTTTTTCTACATAAAAACAGTGTACTCTCTAGAATCTCTTTTTTTTTTTTTTTTTTTTTTTTTTTTTTTTTTTCATAGCATACAGTATAAACCTTCTGATATCCCCTTTTGTGCCTAAGGAAGCTTCCTTGCCCATTTTGCTCTTTCTCTTCTCCCTTTATATAGCAGTTCATCAGCATTGGGGTTTTTTTATTAGCAAAGTGGGTCATTTTAATAACATCCCTCTGCCCCCAAACTTCACCTTTAATTTTTCACTTCACCCTCTTCAGTTCATGACCACCTGCTGCCAGCTCATTGATTCACTGGTGTGACTTTTGCTCTTTGGGAGCAGATGAAGAAATACGGGTCGCTTTCTTTTATCTGCCCAGGGACACCAGCACAAATAAATATGAAAGAACCCAGAGTTTCTGTAGAGTAAAGGGGTGACAAAAAATCAAATAAAGGTAATGTCTCTTACATTCAGCTCTCTACACAGCTGAATGTGTATTTAGGTGATATGATGTGTTTTATTGACTTACTGTCTTAGTCTGACTTCTAAAACTTGCTTTATTATTAAGTAGTCATGGATAATTTTGAAGTAGGTAGTACTTTGCAATTGCAGTAACCCTATTTTTAGCCTTGTTTTTTTAACTCTTTAGGAACACTTTTCTGTTGAGAAATAAGCTATTAAAATATTTTTTTCCTTTCCTTTTCAGGGAATAATATGTGGGAGGCTGTGGACTATTTGCTTCCGACATAGGAACAGCACTGTGTTGGGAATCTGCACTCCTGAGAGAATGCTGGGAATCTGCAGAGGGCGACGGAAATTCCTGGCTGCCTCTCTTACTGTCCTTTTTGTCCCAGCTATTACATGGATTTATCTGTTTGCTGGGAATTTTGAAGGTAGGAGGGGAATAATGGCTGGCCTTGGGGGATAGGGTGTTGGATGATTTGTATCAGGCCAGACAAATGCAGATCAGGCATCATTGATTTTATTTAAATAAATCTGGTTTGGCTTACATAGGAAATAATTCCCAAGGTGCAGATTTCAACAAAAGGCTTTCCTTACCATGCTGAGGAGGAGGTAATTACTAGCCTCAGTTATTTGATTTTCTTCTCATCTTTGAACTTTTACAACAGGCAACAAAAAAGAAAACCACCTTACTCATTTCTTCTCTGTGTTTTCCAATTTTTTGAAGTTGATCTGTCCTGTGCACTGTAAGATTTCACTTTGAATTAAAACTAACATCTCATTTCAGATCTTCCCTTAATATTATTTTAAAGTGTTTAAAGTAGTATCCATTTGTATTGTGGAGTACTGTTTACACTACTCTTGGTTTTATGGACCTGTGTGTAGACCTTATACGTGTGGATAACATGGGCCACTGAGTCTGATTTTGGGACATGAAGCAGGAAGCGTATCTAGCTACAAGAGCACGAAGGGCCTACAGTACAAGCCATGGAAGTGTGTATCTAGCATGGTTCTTTGCATAGTGAACTCTGCTAGGTCATGATTACTGAGCTGCAGGCTTTCTCTTGTCCTGCGGTCCAGTGTGCTGCTACTCGCTAGACTGGGGAACATACAGTGGTACGTAGTTTGCCAAATGCCAGGTAGTGCTGAGACTTTGCTCTATGAGGTGCAAATGTAGCAGCAAAAATTCTGTGAAGTGTTTTATGGGCTCCTGATTTAGTTACATAAATGCCTGCGTGGCCCAAACCTGCAAACTCATGAGACTCTTTTCTTGCCTTTGTGTGAAGGTTACTACCGCTGGCCACTGCCTCTGTGCTTGTTGTGCTAGAAGGCTAAACACAGAAAATCAATGAGTACCTATATAAAATCTCTATATAAAATCAGTTTGAATCTGTATCCCTCAGGGTGGCAGTGGGTTGCTACAGCCGGAATATCTTTTTGTCTCCTTCTTTCTTCAGGTGGAAATCCTCAAGTTTGTAGGTACATTGACTTGCAGCTCTATAGCTAGCACTTTTAATAATCAGACCTGGATTAACCACTACTTTGCCTTTTAAATTCTCTATTTGATGAACTTTTTTTCTGGCCTTAAAGGAGTTCAGCAATGATACTTCAGTTACATGAGGTTAGAAGATGCTGGATCTCCTATTTTTTTTTTTTTTTGTTACTTTGTAGCTTGCTTTTTTATTATTATTATTTTTTTTCCCTAAATGGAGCATTTTATGTTTGGCAATAGGTGTGGTGTTTTGGCAAGCGTAGTTATCTTAAGACAAGAAAAGGTGTTTCAGTCTTTTAAAAACTGTTCAAACACTAGTTTACAGTCTGATAATTTCTAAAAAGCATTGTTTAAAATGTCAAGGTTCTTTCATGTAACCTTGGCTGATGAATTTGTGCTTTGTTTCAAAAGGAAATTGGATTCCAATTTAAATTACAAGTAATAACATATGAAAGATTTTCAGTGTGTATTATGTACATTTCTGAATTAGTTACATGCCAGGTAAAAATATTTACTTATGCAAATTTATCTAATTACTTAAAATTCTGCCTTAATGGGCAGTAATTCTGTGAGCTCATTCTAGACTGAAACACTCAGAGGATTCATGTTAAACTGGAAATATAAGGGGTGCTGGCTGCATACTTGAAAACTAATGGTCTGGCAGGCAGAACAGTACTGATTTTGTTTGATTTTTAAAAGCTGAGCAAATGCAGGCCTCACCTTTTTGCTTTCAGAATAATATTATGCTGCCTTGTAGTAATGACTATTTTAATTATGTCTACAATTGATAATGGCATGCTGCTTTAAATTCTTGTGTGTGTAGATTCCTTTGTTTTTACAGAGAGCTCAATACAAATCTTGAAATTTGCTGCTACATGGTGTTTGAAGTGACTCAAAGCTCTCAGTGTGAATTAATCTTAAATGCAAACTAGGGAGCAAAGCCCATTACCTATTAAGAAGCCTTGCCCTGGAAAAGGACTGGAAATTAAATAAAGTTAGTAAATCTTTCTGTTATTTTTCTTTATCTGTTTTCTTTTTCTTTTCATTTTTGGATGGGACATTATTTAATCTTTGTTGGTTAAAAACTAAGGTCAGTTAAAATATTTATTTTATTGAGTAATAGCTATCATTTTCCTTAACTTGTAGCTATTGTGGGCAGAGAGTTAGAGCCATTTTGTCATTTTATCTGACTTCTTGTTTTGTACTCCACTATGGTTCACACAATTTACTTATCTTTTAAGCTCCCTGTGTATACTTAATTTAAAAATGTGCCATAACAGCATTGTGCCTTGATTTGAAACTAGCAGGAGTGGGGAGTCCTGTCTGTCTTCTGGCACCTGTTTCTTTGGTTAATCACAGGCAATGCTAGAAGTTTTCTTTTCAGTTCATCTGGCTTTAGATTGAAGTAAATGGTTCTTGTTATACTTTTCTCCACTAAGTTAAAGAAATTGTCAGGACCTGGTATCTTCATGTACTCAATTATTCAGGATGGAAGGGACCTCAGGAGCACTTTCCTACTCAAATTTGGATGGGCTTTGTGGTCAGGCAAGATTTCTTAGACCTTTATCCAGTCACGTCTTGAAAACCTTTAAGGATAGTGTCCATATGGCGTCCTTGGGCAACTTGTGCCACTGCTTGACTGTCCTCAGGTGGAAGAGTTTCTCCTTGCATCTCATTTGAACCTTCCTTGCTCCAGTTACTTATCCCCTCCTCATATGTTGCGGTTAAGAGCCTGGCTCCCTCTTCTTGCAACTTGCTGATAAGTACTGGAATGCTGCTAGTTAAGTCCCACAGAGCCTTCTCTTCTCCAGGCTGAACAAGCCCAGGGCAAGCACTTTAGCCTTCATACAACTTGATAGCCCTATGCTGAACTTCATCAATGTCATTTTTATATTTGAGAGCCCAAATTGGATGCAGTGTTCCAGATGTGGTCTAATGAGTACCAAGTAAAGGGAAACGGTCAGTTCCCTCACTGTGTTTGCTATGTTTGAGTTGATACAGCTCAGGATGCCATTGGCCTTCTTCACTGTCTAGGCATGCTGCTGGCTTGTGTTCAATGTTGTGTCCACCAGGACTACAGCTCCTTCCCAGCAGGACTAGTCCACAGCCTGTGGCATTATGAGAGGTTTAGTCATTCCCAGGTACAGAGCTTTGCTTTGTTCATTCCTCCAGCCTGTCTAGGTCCCCCTGGGTGACACCCTTGCCTGTGAATGTATTGACTGCAACCCCCAGGCTTGATGTCATTTGCAGTCTTGGGATGGGTGAATTCTGTTTTTTCCTTCAAGTCATTAATAAAAATATTAAAAAGGACTGGTCACAGAATAGACGCTGAGGGACTCCACATGTAGCTGACTTCCAGACAGAGCATGAACAAGTAACCATCATGCTTTGAGCCCAACGTACCAGCTAGTTTTTCACCTATCTAGTAGTCCACCCCTATGTACTGTAAAATCCCAGCTTGCATACAAGGATGCTGTGGGAGAACATATTGAAAGCTGTGCTAAATTCAAGGGAGATCACATCTAGTGGTCATCTCTTATGCACAGATCTAGTCATTGCATCACAGAAGGCAGTCAGGTTGGTCAAGCATGATTTATGAATCCATACTAGTTATTCCCCTGTCAGGCCTGAGTATGCTTCTCTTTGAAGGTACTTGCATATAGTAGTCAAATCACCTCTCAGTCATGTTTTCACTGAGCTAAAAAGGTTGAGATAGCTAAGTTGTCATAGTAAAAAAATGTTGTGTCCTTTTTTTGGTATTCTTTTGCCCTTTTTTTTAATTTGTTTGTATTTTTCAGGGCTCCAGAATAAAATATTTCTTTTTGGTGCTGATATCTGCAGTGCTGTGTCCTAAAATTGCGTGTTCTTGATGTAATTAGGAATTACTTTACTCACCCATGTGTTTATATCTAAGAACTTAAGGTATTCATTTGCCATAGCACAGTACTGGGATCGCATTTAGAAACCCTTTATAAGTTCTATGCTAGTGAATCTGAAATATAAAATATACCCTAATGTAATCAGTTCCCATGTTGTACTTTTTAAATAGATAGCAGTTCTATAGGACAGAATTTTGATTCATTTTGGGTTTTGTTTCTCTTGTCAGAAAGTACATTGCAGCCTGCTACTTCACAGCTGTCACTCAGACGCTGCCAGTAAGACTGTTCCCGTGGAATATTCATTGGAGGTGGCATTATCCAAGCTGTGACAGCAACAGCTACTAAAAGCCTTATTAATCATGTACAAATGTCTATTAAGGTTAAGAACATAGAAGAGGATTTTGAATATCGTATAGCCTTTGAACGTACCTGATTACTGTTGTTGTTTTTAATAATGCACAAGGACAGCTTAATTTCAGTTATCAGTTAGTTTGAATGAAAAAGCTAATTGTTCCACCATTCTTAAATTACATTCGAAAGGCAAGGTAATAGAGTAGGAAGGGTGGAGTGCATTCAAAACAGGAAAGAGGAAATAATCAAATACTATATGGTGAATTTTCATTACAAAGAGAACTGCAATTTCAGTAACCAATAGTAGCTTGAGAAATAGCATAGTTTTCCAAGCTATACGCAGCAGTTTCCTATCCCCTTTACCGTGAAGGTCGTGTAAAGTGGAGGCTTGGAACTGTAATTTGACACATAGTCTCTAGATTACTGATTCCTCAAAAAAAACTGTCCACTGTGGCTATGTGGCCTCAGCAGATTCAGTCACCTTTGTTTTGACAGGATGAAAATATACTTGATTTACCAGTTTTGGTGTGGTGGATCCTTTTGAGGTTGAAAGCCATAAAGTGTCTGTGTAGGGCTCCTGTGTAGAACATATTTCACAGGAAAGGAAGAGTCAGTAATGTGACCTTAAGACAAAAACATGAGAAGTTGTTTGACATCATGTAAGGAGTCTATGAGACAGCAGGAAGTTGACTCTGTTTTTTCTTAACCACCACGGTAACATTTTAAAAACAGAGCCTGCCTTCTTTCCTGGGACTTGCTTTTGTCCATTGTCCTCTTTCACTCCAGTGTTGGGCGACTGTCGTTCTCTGACAGTACATTTTAGTCCAAGTAATCGGTAGAGACATGATTGAAGCCAGAGTTGGGCAAACACCTCATAAAATACAATAAAGTGAAATGAAGGAAGGCTGCAAATATTCATCTTAGTATTTAAATGGATTCACTTTGATGCTGTTCATACTCTTTTTGTGTATGCTTTCCATAAATATTCTAGTGAATATGTTAATTGGGAAGACTGTCTACAGAAACAATGAATATCTAGTTTTAATATTCATGGGAAGCAGATTTTGAAATCATATTTGTGAATACTTGAATCAGAAAACTGATTCTGGGAGTTCAGCTATATTCAGTTAAGTGCCAAAAGTTTATCACATGATCTATGTGCATGATGAAAACTGCCTGAATTTTTAATGCTTGCAATGAGTTGCTCATAGGAAGAGGCAAACAAATAATTAATTGCTAAAATGTCTATCAGACACTTGCAACTGATGAACAAACATCAGAAAATAAACCCTTCATAGACAATATAATCAGAAAGAAGTGAAATCTAAAATTACTTTTTTCATTACGATTCACTCAGTTTGCCTGAATTCTATCTGCTGAGTCTCAACAGGATTAAACAAGAAAATTTAATCCGTTATCTATTTAAAGTAGAAGTTTCAACCTCTGTATTGATCCTGTCTTTTTAATAATGTTCTGAGAAAAGAGGTCCTGAAAGGGTGCCTCTGCACATAATAAGGATGTTACTGTGATGGGTGCCTCAACAGGTTTACAGGAGATTTGTTTTAGTTAAGATTGGCTTTGTAGGAACCCCTTTTATAAAAGCTGATTCTGTGTACATTTCCATTCTGGAGTAAATGGTGCTAGTTTGCTCCTCACTTGTTAAATTTTTTAGTAGATATGCTGAGAATTGCCACTTAAGCACCTCTGTCTCAGCCTCAATCAAGATACCTTCTTAAGTATATCTGCAGTTTTTACTTGGAGATCCTACAAGAATAAAATCAGTCACCACAGTAAAGACCTCAGGCTTATGCCAGATTTTGTTGCTTTATCCTGTAAAACTTGTCTTTCTATGAAACCCTTGTGATTTGGATATACAGAGTACTGACAAAGTTTGGTTGAAGTATGCTGTTGACCAGAAGGTCACTGCTGTGAAATCTGAGTCTGGTTCTGAGCTCATTGTCTTTAGCTTGCAAGTCAGTATCCCCACAATTAAATTTTGTTTTAGAGACATGAGAGCTCTTATCTGTCCGTCATCTAAGAAAATAAAATTAACAAATGAATATGAAAAAAATAAAGAGTTTTACTCCCTATTATATAAAGAAACAGTCTGCTTGTGAGCAGTGACTGGAAATTTGAAGTAGTTTCTGTGACAAAATGAGAATGGGTTAGAGTGTGAGCCAAAATACGACATGGTCATGAGAAGCTTTTGGGGATCAAACTGTGGAGTTAGTGAGGATCATGTTTTTTTTTCTTCTCTATCACCTCCCAATTAAACTAAATACTTAAAGTCCTGCAATATAATTTTATCCTTACATGATAAAGTCCACTGAGTAACTCAACATCTAAATGCTGATGACAGTGATGTTTCTTAGCTTGCCATGAATTCACATCCTTAAAACAATATATTATCATCTCAGGAAATGCCATGAATCTTGCAACAGCCACTTCTTTTGTCATTACGTCATGTGAAATGAAAGCAAGTCCACATTGCTCTTTTGAATTTCAGTACAGGACACACATGTTATCTTTTGATGATTATTTTTTTAAGTACATGCTTATTCTTTCAAAAAAGTAAAGTAAGATGTAGGCTTACCTTCTTTCCTCACTATACATCTCTTGATTGGATGGAATTTTTTGTGTTTCTGAACACATCTACCAGTTTTGTCTTGACTTTGTTTTTCTAATCGGCTCTTGGTTTGTAAATTCTAGCAGAAACATGAAGGTAAGAATGAAAAGGAATTTTTTGATCAGGAATAAGTTGCCAACTTCTTTGGAACAGCAGTTTACACTAAGTGTAATCTGTGGGATTTACCAAGATTTTTGTTTCATCTTTCTCTTCCTTCTTCTTTGAGTAAACAGAAAAGCAAGATGAGCTCAAATGTCTTGTGGGTTTTTTTTTTTTTTCTTAAAGCAAACTCCTAAGAAGTAGTATTTCACTTTTTGAAATAAAATATGTAGTTTCTAAGTACACCAGACCTTCTTTGAGTGCTGGAACTAATGTAGCCTGACTTGCTGTGATTAATGTCATGCAGCCGATTTATGTTGAAATGCTTTTCACACAATTAGGGCATTTATAGAATGTAGCTCCCAATGGGTCTCCTCATATCTAAATAAATCTTGAGCTCGTGCTGCAGTGTGTTTCTCAATGGTAAAATGTATAGCATGTCTCATATCTCTCTGTGCGTTACTTACAACAGTAGAAGCTTCGTTATTTCTGACTTCTTTCCCTCTGACAATGTAATATGATATTAGCCAATGAGCTTTGGAGGAAAACAGGCAAGCAGATTAACAAATGTCTATGTACAGGATGAAGACAATACCTGAAATATAAATGTTATAAAAGATTGAAATGAAAATTTAATACTTTGATTCTGGTGAATGTTTCCATTAACTCAGAACAATTACCTTATGGTATTTGATTTTTGTGGAGTTTTTGTGTTTGAAATTTGAGGGTTTTTTCAGATCAGGAAAAAGTTTGAAATCAGAATCTTTCTCGTTAGAGAGCAAATTGCATCTGCAGTGTCTTCCAGTACTTTTGAAACTTATATTTTGAATATTTATTTAAATGTGTATAATACCAGCAGCAGAAGGAGTTAAGTTAAAAATAATTTTGAAGAAGTACTTCACATATCATATATGGTCATTCTTATTCTGCAGAGAATGTTCTGACATGGTTTAGGAAAAGGAACTGAGTGTGAAGGTTAATATAGTGATACTGGATCGACGTGTTTTAAGTGTGCCTAGCTTAAGAAAACCAGTATCTTCAACACATCTCTTTATTCCCTCTTTACCCTTTTCAAACATTTTTCAGTCATGACAACCATTGAATTTCTCAGTTGAGTAGTTATTTTCCTCCCTTGAAGTTCTGCCTCTCTTATGTTGCTTTGTCTTCTGCAGTTCTTGTTTTGAGACTTGGATCTGATAGATCTTTTTCAATGTATCTAGATATCCTTGGAGAATTGAGTGAAATGCACAGCTAACTTCAAAAACATGGGCTGATAGCAGTCATCTTGGTTCACTCAACTTTGTAGATACCAACAATAGAAGGAAAAGTTGATGACCTGGAGAATGATATGTCTTTAGCCTGAGATTCTCATCCAATTTAGCAATGCTCAAGCCCTTTGAGCTATCCTACTGTAATAATTTTTTTTTCCTACCTGCAGCATGACTGTCCTTGTCCATAGTTCTGTGAAACATGACTCAAAGTCCAGGATGTAAATCTTAAAGCTTTAAACCTTCTTTTAATTTTTCCTTAAAATTCTGTTTACCTTTTAAATTGCTGAATGTCAGAGTTTGCAGAGATCAGTAATTAGGGAGGAGAACTGAAAGTAGTGAAGTTAGAATTACAGAAAATGTTGGATTCATGACATTTTCCTAATTCACAACCCATAACAGAACATGCTTCTGTTTTTTACATTTACTTAAAAAAAATACATGTATTGAAGATAATGACTTATGGGCCTATTAAAAATATTTTACTGTCTAAATAAAGTGTCTCATAATGAGGTGCTTTTGCAGTGAGCTTGTCATAACAGATCTATACTACTCTTAAGAAGAGATGCATGATCTGCTCTCTGCCTACTTATTTCTGAAATCACCAATGTATATTTTCAGACACGTGGTACAGCTTACAGGATTGGATTTGACCTATTAAGGTCTGGACAACTCAAAATGTATATCGTAGAATCATAGAATAGTTAGAGTTGGAAGGAACCTTCAAAGGTCATCTAGTCCAACCCACCTGCAAAAAGCAGGGACATCCCCAACTAGATCAGGTTGTTCAGAGCCTCATCCAACCTGGCCTTGAATGTTTCCAGGGATGGGGCATCCACCACCTCTCTGGGCAACCTGTTCCAGTGTTCTACAACTCGCATTATAAAAAATTTTTTTCCTAATATCCAATCTAAATCTACCTCCCTCTATTTTAAAACCATTACCCCTCGTCCTATCACAACAGGCCCTACTGAACAGCCTCTCCCCATCTTTCTTGTAGGCCCCCTTGAGGTACTGGAAGACCGCTATCAGGTCTCCCCGGAGCCTCCTATTCTCCAGGCTGAACAGCCCCAACTCTCTCAGCCTGTCCTCATAGGAGAGGTGCTCCAGCCCTCTTATCAACTTTGTGGCCCTCCTCTGGACCCTCTCCAACTGGTCCATGTCCTTCTTATGTTGGGGACTCCAGAACTGGATGCAGTACTCCAGGTGGGGTCCCACCAGGGCAGAGTAGAGGGAGAGAATCACCTCCCTCAACCTGCTGGCCACGCTCCTCTTGATGCAGCCCAGGATGCGGTTGGCCTTCTGGGCCGCAAGGGCGCATTGCCAGCTCATGTTGAGCTTCTCGTCCACCAGCACTCCCAAGTCCTTCTCCTCAGGGCTGCTCTCAATCCATTCTCCGCCCAGTCTGTATTTGTGCCTGGGATTGCCACGACCCAGGTGCAGGACCTTGCACTTGGCCTGGTTGAACGTCATGAGGTTTGCATGGGCCCACGTCTCCAGCCTGTCCAGGTCCCTCTGGATGGCATCCCTCCCTTCCAGCGTGTCGACGGCACCACACGGCTTGGTGTCATCGGCGAACTTGCTGAGGGTGCACTCTATCCCACTGTCCATGTCGCCGACAAAGATGTTGAACAGGGCCGGGCCCAACACGGACCCCTGAGGGACGCCACTGGTGACCGGTCTCCACTTGGACATCAAGCAGTTGACCACCACTCTCTGAGTGCGGCCATCCAGCCAATTCCTTATCCACCGAGTGGTCCATCCGTCAAACCCATGCCTCTCTAGTTTAGAGAGAAGGATATCAACAAAATAAACTGAAAGTGCGATTGTGGTACAGTCGTACCACAATCTTGTGTTGGCCGTAGTTGAGCTCTTGCAGGTACTGTTAGGAGTAGAGACAGGCCAGTATGAGAAGCAGAAGCCTGGTTAGCCTGTACACTGTTTCCTAGGCTGTGAAGCCTGGGCGCCTGCGTCTTCAAAGTAATTATTGTTCTTCCTTAAGTAGATTAAAACCAGTGCATCTATGGCTATTGGTGCTACAATAGCATCTTCATTTGGCTTTCTAGGCACGGGATTGAGGTTGTCATGGTACAGTTTAATATCAAAGAATGTTGCATTACATTCCTGTAATATAGAGAGGATTATTTCTGGAGCTGAAATAAAGCCATAGCTAATAAGATAGAAATATTCTTAGATGCTGGAAAGAGCTTGAAGAAATTGCTGGAATGAAAAAGCTATCTGTTTATTACTTGATTAAGTAGAGTAAAAAAATAAAAAAAAATATCAAAAGTAGTTATATTCCTCACCACCATTTTCTTCCTTTCCTATTTTTCCTTTTTTTTTAACTTTTATCTTTCCTTCCTTACACGTCAGGACATCTATCCTAGAGTAGTTGCAGCAGTCTTTTTTTTAATTTGTTTTTCAAAGTGGAACTGGGAGACAAATACATAGATTCTCCCAAAAAGCACACAGAACAGTTACTAATGTTTTGTTGACTTGTGAAGATTTGTAGATTTTTACCATCAGAGAGACTGTTAACAATCAATGTCTCTAATACCTTTCATAGTGCAGGCTGTATTATATTGTAGAGTTGACAGAATAATACTGCATGGTAATTCTTGCATCTGACCCATGCTTTCTAGATACACCAAAGCTTTTCTTCTAGCCAGATTTCTGAACTTGATTTTAAAGCTGGTGGAGGATTCTAGCATGTCTCTGAATAGATTATTCCATCTTGTTCAAAAGTACATGCTTTAATCCCTGTCCAGATTTTTCTGACTTCGAGGTAGGAAATGAAAGATGAGAAGTAGATGAGGAAAAAAATAATTTTAAAAGGATCATTTTAACAGTTTCAGTTTTGTGTGAAGGAAGCAATCATGACTATGAGATGTTGCAGTACATAAAGTACATTGCAAGAAATACCACCTTGAGAACTATAGATGAGAATCCTACAACACTACAGTTACCAAAGCATACAGCTGTTTAAAAAAAGATATAAATTTATGGGATAATTGCTCAACTTACTATAGCTAATAGAAAGTAGTTATCAGGATGAGATGATCGGTTGCCATCTCAGGCCAGGAAAACTAATTTCCCAAGCAGCTTCTTTGTTTTGGGCTCTGGGTTACTGTACCTTTTTAGTTGTGAAAAATAACCCTTCAGAAAGGATCAAATCAAACACAGTTTCAGTTGCAAGTTAAGGATGTTTATTAAATTTAAGAAACAAGATTTATTTGAGCACTAGTTTGACAAACAATTATTCATGAGATCCAGGCTTATAAACTTATATTTTATCAATGTTGTAATCTCGATTCTCCAAATAAAACAAAATCCCTGTACAGTGTTTACAAGTTACCTTCACAGCATTAAAAAAAAATGGAAGATTTCAATTTTTTTTTTTCATAGCATTAAGGCATTCAGTATTCTAGGATTGTGTTGAACTAATAGTGCAGCTTTAATATTTCACAATCAGTAAATTTTCTGCCTGTCGTTGGATTTAATTTAACCCAACTCCATGATCTTGCTTGTTAACTTCAGCAGGAATAATGTTTTCAGATGAATGGGTGCTATAAATATCTGCTTTTTTTTCTCTACTAATCAAACCATTACAATACATATTTCTAGTGATCTACACTGACTTTAACAGAGTTTTCTTTTGGTCTGAAGAGGTAATACACACAGAATGTTTTCTAGAAGTGTTAACTGTAATGGATTTAGCTATTTCACCTCTTGCTTCAATGCATTACAGACCCAAGGGTTTAAGATAAAAATCTCAACAGAGAGGTTACATTTTGTAAAATATTCTTATGGGAACCAAGTATAAAAATCTATCTGCACAGCTACACTTAATCATTGGTTTCCAAGGAACTCCAACTAACTGTCTTTAAAGCTTTGCCAATATATACAGAGGTAAGTAAATCTGAAAATATCAATTATCTAACATATTTGAGTTGAGTGAAGGCATTAGTTGCTTGTTCACGTACACTTGAATGGAGATGTGATGAATTAAGTAGTCTTCCTGTAGAATGCAAATGCCTTTAACCAAACGGTTGAAGTCTGCTATTTATCTCCTTTAAATTGTGTGACTTTGTTTGCTCAAGAGCTGCCTCACAGTAACCTGACTTCAGAGCTGCTGCTGCTGACTCCCAGCTTTAT
The DNA here is from genome assembly GCA_009806455.1 of Tetrax tetrax. NCBI lineage: Eukaryota > Metazoa > Chordata > Aves > Otidiformes > Otididae > Tetrax > Tetrax tetrax. The sequence continues at coordinate 46,813 of WHYT01017426.1, forward strand.
TCTGAGTTTCTTACTTCAGGAGATTTAAGAGCAAAATGCACCTCAGTTATTTCTGTCTTTTTTTCCTCTCCCCAATGTTCAACATTCTCATATGCCCCCTTTCTCTTCAGCTACCATACTTGCACCTCAGTGATTTGATATTAATAGCAAAGATTAAGCAGTTTCAGCTCATCAGAGAAGAGATATTAATCATCATCAGGCCCAATGAGAAGTTTAATTTTCTGCTTCTCTTTTTTCACTAAGCTCTGGCGGCTGTCACTCGCACCGATGTCTGCGGGACGTTTAATAATCTGCTTCTGAAGATGCATTTCAGTGGTTTCTCTCCTTTTATTTCCACCGTCAATCTCAGTGAGTTTCATCATTGCAGGCTTTAATTGAAGACCACTGTCAGGAGATGGAGAGAAGAAAATTCTTCCTTGAATAAAGCTAGTTCTGGGACTCGTTTTTATTGTATTCTGGAGGAAGATGGATTAAATCAGGATATTGGAAAATGATATGAATTGTTTTAGTGTGTGAATCACTACCTGTTCCCTTCAAAAATGTCATATCCTCCCTGTCCCCAGCTCCTGTTTGTACACATTTATTTATTGGTGTCTCTGAAGTATGGTTAGATTTGTGGTGCAATAAGGATCTGGACCATGCTGAATCAGGGGATGACAAGAAAGTATCCACATAGAAAATGTCCTAAATTACACCAGTACAATGATACTGGTCTATGTCATTGCCATAGATAGCCTTATTGCAGTATAAGAATGGCTTTTGCCAGCTGAATTAAAACAGCTTCCAAAATGACATATGTACAATAAAAGCAGTGATGTGGGATATTATGCTAGTTGACATAGCAGTAGCTGCTTAAAATGGCATGTCATCTTAGACTAGCACAAGCTTATATTATAGAGAAGCCCTAAATGTAACAAAATTCTCTTCTTAGACGATGGTACTACTGTCATCTGTTAACCACAATAAGACAGTGAACTCCTGTTTGTATAGGTGTTAATGGGCAATTTGTGTATCCCACCTATTTGGAGATTTGTTTTATCAGCTTATAAGTATTTTTAAAAGCAGGATCTCTCCATTAGGAGCAGCACATTACAGTTTTGTAACTCAGGGAAGAACCTATCAGACCAAGGCAAAGTAACACAGGGAGCTCAAAAGCAAAGTCGTTAGTCTTCTGTATGCATCAGATAGACCTCATTTATTAGATAGTGGATTTGCTGGTTGAACAGTGATGTAACTAAATAGTTTGTATAGCACATGCTATGAAAGCGCTTAAGTAAAATTTTAGGCAGTTCGTAATTGTGGATGTTACTGTGGTTGCTTTATTGGGTCTGGATGCCTGATTTTCAGTCAGAGTTTCTCCTTTTTAAAAAACAGGCCCCTTCAAATTTGAATAGGTTCAAGCTAAGAACTTTAACCCAGAATCAATCATTGCTTTTTAAAATCTCTGCAGAAAAGACAAGTCCCCAGGCTGACACTTTACTAGGAGACTGATTTACTCGCTCTTATGAGAAAGACTCTTTTATCACTGCATTTCTTTTAGCTTACAAAAAGGCCTCTACCTACACTGCTCACTTGGGATGAGCCTTGTAACTACAGCAGGCCTGTAAGTTTTCTAGTCAGAGAACTTTCCTGAGCTTTATTAAAAATGGCCTTTAAAAAAGAACCTTTTTTTTTTTGCTATCAATAGTCACTTTTCCACCTTCTGAACTGAAAACACAATAGGCCAGTAAATCAAGACAAAATGACATAAGCTTAGAAAAAAATTGCTGTTACCCATTGCAATTGCTACCACTAAAGACAGGGCAGAACCCCTTCCTCCAACAAATCTACAACAATTAGTGCTGTTTTTCTTTTAACTGACATGATCATGTATTTCGCAGGTTGACTCAGAGGAGCCAAATCTAGAATAATATGGTCAACCTGAAGCAAAGCATTCTGATACTTTTGGAAAAAAACGCTTAGAGCATACTGGACTGCAATCTATGAACTAATCTGATGTACAGAGGAGGATGAGATGTCATTTTCTTTATTTTTTTTAAGGGTAAGGTATTGCCCTTGGAAACAAATTGTTTTTAAAATATTCACGTATTTAAAAAGACTGTTATATTTTGAATAAATAAATGATTGTTTACCTGACGTATCCAGCAGTAAAACACAAGCAGTAGGAAGATACTGTATTATCTGGACAGCACAGATGTAACGGAAAAATTGGGGCCATTTCTGAACAGGGGAATTTTTTGTGCTAATTACAGTTTAGTTGCGCAGAAGTAACATACTTGATTTAGGAGCTGTGGAGAAATAGAGACTCTGCTTAGAGGCAGACATGAAATGGAAAGCTTTTACTGATGGAAAGATTATCTGTGGTAATATTAGAGGATGCTTTTTGGAAGAACCGAGTTTTCAGTGAGTGAGAGTAGGGACCACAAAAAGAATGAGTGAATGTTTGGAGCTGTATTTTTAGTGAGTCTCACAGAAAAGATGTTCTGATGGGGTGCTGGAAACTGAGGATGTGAGGGTTTAACTAGGGATGGAGGAGCTAATGAAAGAGGGCAAAGAAATAACTGTGCTCAGGTATTATTGTCACTTGTCATAAACAATTTCTTGGTAGGATGCTGAACAGAGTAGTGAGAGCTGGCTTTTGTTTTTGTAATAATCCAGGGAGGGAGAGAAGACAAAGGAAAAGATGTACATGCATTGCAAGTAGTGGGATGGAGTAAAAAAAAAGGATTCATATGGAAAAGAGAGTATATTATCTTCAGGAGTCAGAAGATGCTGATTTCCATTATGAGAGAATCATTTGTGATATTACTAAAAGCAGCCTCACTGTGCCTCACACTAACTTCATTGGTGTGTTTGAGCATCATACACATGTGAAAGGATTCAGCATCATGGAAACATGTATGTAGTTGTCCATTCCAAATTACCTTTTTAAGTTTCAATAATTTGAAATTATAGGGAATTTTTGTGTCCAAAGTTCACTTCAAACATGAAAGCTACCAGTCAAATGTGCAAATAATTTATATTTGGTAGTCATCAAGTGTTTGTGAATTTAACGGAAACAATGTTGTAAAGTTGAAGGGAATAATTAAGAGTTGTTGAAAGAGAATTTGCTGTTACAAAGCATACAGATTACTTGGCCATTTGGTGGTCCTCTTGAGAGCAAATACAACATTGAATGAACAATAAATTGAAGAGAAAGAGGAACGTGATCCTGCATTTTTGGTGATGATGGATGATGCAAGGATTATTTAAGGCTAATTTAAGTCTCTCAACCTCTCAGCACCCCTTTATTATCAGTCTGTCTCAAGAGCAGAAGCTTTATATTGTCAACACCCCAGTAAGACCACAAAGACCACACTTTGGTGGTTACATGGTTAAAAATAATATGAAGCATAAAATAACTGAAAGACCATGACTAGCACTTGATAAGGAAGTTTTATTCTGCCTGTGTACTCCAATCAACAGTTCCAGTGTATCAAAAAATAATCAAGAAATAATTAGAACACTTAAGTTTTGGGTGATTGTTTTCTATGCATGCATAAAAGGACAGGTATACTTCTGGATGCTGAAACTGAAGAAAAGGAAGAAAAGTTAAGAGACTGAACTGAAAGAGTCAACATTGTCATTATTTCAAGATGGGTGGTTGAACATGAACATGAGATAATGGCTGTGAGAATTCAGAGTACAAGAAAAACCATTTAATTTAATGCTATTGATTATTTGTCTCCAAATAAAACAGCAGAATGTTGTTACCAAGTTGATGGAGATGCTAGCCAAGGAGAAAAAAGTATATGAGGAGGTCTTTGCTGCTTCTTCAAGTAGCAAAAACAGGGTAAAAAAGATCCGAAATTCACAAATGCAGTAGTGCGAGATGTTTGAAGTATTATTTCTGAAGATGTTTATTGAGAAAGAAGTGTATCTTAGTACCGTCCTAATGCATATGGTGGAAGGTCAGACCTCCTCCCTAGCTGTTTAAAGAGAGAAAGGTTGATAAATAGTGAAATTGTCAGAAAGATGAGCACTGTACATTTGTATTCAATGCTGCAAGCCGACTAGACTTTTCATTGCATACAGAAGTGGATTTGATCTGAACATAACACGTTACAGCCTTAAATTGCAGCAAGGGGAGATTTAGGTAGAATTTGACGGGAGGAAAAGCAGCTCTAAACATAAGAAGTGTGAAGTGTCCTGATAGATTGCAAACAGGAGTTGTGGGATCTCCACCATGAGATTTTTTTTAAAGCAGGACAATACAATGGCAAATTAAGTTTGTAAGTATAAAGTGTAAGGCACCTTGGGGAAGAATAATCTTAATCCATTATAGTGGACTCTCAGAAGATGCCACTGCTCTGGAAGAGCAGAAGAAGCAGTCACACATCTTGGACTTTTAATAAATATTCCTAGGAAAGCTGAACTTGACTCTGGAAGGTAGTAATGTATATATGGTAGCAGGTAATGTATATATGTCAGCAGCCACAGGCAAAATTTGGTAAACCTTACTAGTTATTAGAATGGGAAACTTAATTGTATTTTTCCATTCCTTTACCAAATTGAGAGCTTTCTAAATGCAGAAGACAGAAGAGAGCTTTTCAGATGAACAGATACTGTTAATACCAAGACAAATGGTTTTTATCAGATCAACAATACATTTAGGATGGAAATTGGAGGAAAATATCTGTTAATCAGATCAGTACACTTCTGGCACAGCCTCTCAGTGGGATTAATGAAAAGCAAAAGCTATCTCTAGTTCTAAGGCAAAACTCGAGCTGCTTAAGGCTTGTATGGTGTATCAGCATAGGACAACTGGGCCTTAGCTTAATAACTGAAAAGGTTCCTTCTAATCCTATCAGATATCTTTGCAAATATATTCCCTTTTTGCTTCATGGAACCCTCTTAGATTCCACTGAACAGGCAATAATCTCCTTTGCTAGAGAAGGTGTGTTATTTGGAGATTATGTTTTGGCTTCTTCATGGTTTTGAAACACCATTTTTAAGGATTAAAGCAGTAGAGCTGATTATTTAGCGGCTATTACTTGATGAGGTAATGACAGTTGCTTTCTTTACTAAGTACTTTTTGATCTACTGATGAAAAACACTATATAGGCTAGGTAATATTATTGTTATTGTAATGGAGTGTTGGGGACTAATTAGTCACACCAGCCTTTTTAGGCAGAGGAAAAGAAGTGTCGATGGAGAAAAAGGAATGCTGTTAAGCCTTGGGAACGCTGCTTGTAAGTCTTCTTTTGAGTGACAGTCTCTCTGTGTAACCTGAACTACTCAAAGCACTTGCGTGGGAAAGTAGATTTCTTTCAAAGTGGGTGGTTAACGGAATGCAATTTGTAAAGAAATACACAACATGTATTGAAAAAGCTCAGATCCACCTGTTATTTATTTGCCTGGCACATTGATTGTCCTCCTGCTATACTTCCTGTCCTGAAGGATACAGAAATGTTCTGCAAAATACAGACCATCCTGAGGGATGCTGAGAACCTGTAGCTCCCAATGAATTAGATTTTATTTGTAGGGAGTTAGTATCTACTGTTATCAAACATAAAAAGCCCCTTGGAAGCATTGCACAAGAGGAAAGGTTAGGGTATGAGGAGTAACGCGTAGTTATTCTATTCATATTTGACCAAAATGCAGGGGCAAACAGCCCCAGTCCTGCAAAAAAAAAATGTGCAGTGAGATTGTTAATAAGCGGCTATGATCTCTTTTTCATAGCATGCCCAAACCCCGTTCAGTCATGGTGACTGAACATACTGTGGCTAACAGGGTCTCTCACATAGTGCGTACAGCTTTTCTTAGGTGGAATTGCGTTGTGTCCTGTTTGCTCTGGCTTGCATTTATAAGATATAGGTCACCTGTCCACCAATGTATGTTCCCTATGATTTGGTCCTTTTTTAAGTCAGGTGGCCCTAAAGCCTACACCCAGGCCATCTTTTCTTGCACTTTTTTTACTTTCATGGAACTGTATTTATGTTCTGCAAGTCTATAGATTTTTAAGAGAAAGAGAAGGTGATCAGCTCTGAGCAAGCTGATTCTAGTTGAAGACGTCCTTGCAGGGGGGTTGAACTAGATGACCTTTGAAGGTCCCTTCCAACCCAAACTATTCTATGATTCTATGAAGGTGATTAGATGGAATCAGCTTTCTTTTGGACTTATCTCCCTTTTCGTATGATTTTCCGGCTGCTCATAGAATCATAGAACATATTTTATTTAGAAAACTGTTGATGAAATCTAGTCCTTGAGATCCAAATTTGAGACTGGATAAGCACAAATAAAGTATTTGTTCACCACATAGACCTACAATAACCTTCAAGATATAAATGAATCTATAGGAATCTTTTATTTGAGTTCTTCAATATGATGACATGAATATGACAAATTGAATCTTTTATAAAATAAATATGACTGTAGAAAGGTTAAATGAAATCAGTGTTTTTTGAGAGCTTGAACATTCACAGGGAAGCCATCCAACCTTTTGGCTGTAATACTCTTACACTCTAATAAATGTGAGACTGTCTTCAAAAAAACAAAACAAGCAATTTCTCTGTCATTAACCTCACAAAATGAAATAGCTCACCGTTTCTTCTACTTGCCATTTAACATAGGTGGAGATCGTCTTGAAACTCTTGGGAAAAGGACTAGATTTAAAAAAGATATTCTGTGGTCTAGATATGAAAGTAAGAGTACAGGAGAGATTCAGCAAGGCTGTTAGTAGGATAAGCAGAGTAATTCAAGCACTATAACTGTTGTTATCCAGAGAAATATTTGAATACCTGTGTTTCTTTCAAGTTTCTTTTATGTGAATGGAGAAATATTTCCTAGTTTCATATTTTTATGTAACTACAGCTGTGTGGTAGAACTTTTATTTATCCATCTATGATCTCTTATAGATACTTGTGCCTAATATCTGTAGTCCCTAACATCTCTGCCCCTACTACCTTCCTGAAGATTTTTTATTGTGATATTATACGTATGTTTGGCTTCCTGATAGACTGTGACAAAACAGTTCATCACATAAGGGAGAAAACGTTTAAACACTCAGCTGCACTTTTGAGGTTATTGGTTCTCCTTTCTTCCCATTTGCTGTGTTCCAAAGGACACGCTGCTTGGCTGTTCTGACCACCTTAGCTTGGTGGACAAAATTGAAGGCAATTTCCAAATGTTTATTGAGAATTCTTAGTACTTACTATGGCCCTTGTTTCTTTCTTACATTGCTTACTGGTCTGTTTTCATGTGACAGTCTCTTCTCATAAACGATCAAGGAAAAAACAACAACAACAAAAAGAAATTCATCATTAAAACTCTTTTCTATCTGGTTTTCCTACTTTTGCCATCTCTTACTGCATCACAGCCTGTCATTCTGCCATGCTCTGTTGCTCACTTGTATGCTCGTTCACAGTCTTGGTTTTTCTTTCACTTTTATGCTTGGTTACCCTCTATCACTTTCAGCCTCACTCCCTCAAAATCCCGTTCCTTTTTTCTTCTTGCACTTGCAGTGGTTAACACATCGATCACATTCTTTCTCTTTCGTCAGTGTTTTCACACCTTGAGACCTTTTAAGACTTCTGCGTTGCACTTCTTTTTCATGCTTCATTTCACTCTGGCTCTCTGTCACACATGTTCAATTTTCTCTGTTTTATCACTGAATTCCTGGGGGTATATTTGCAGTGCTGCCTAGTGGGAATAAGGGCTGCTATTCTTGTATTTCTCTAATAGTCTTTATGTTCCTCGTTCAGCACCAATGATGATGAGATCAGGAAATCTTAACCACTGTTAGTTTCCCTCCACATGTACATCATTAATTTTCTTTCTCTCTTTTTTTTTTTTAATACATAATCCCATTTACTTCCTTTTTTTAAAATTGATTTTCACTACAAAACCAATTTTATTTTGGAGATACAAAACCAAGCAACATTGTTCAGCAAAGTTATAATATGTTCTGTATAAAAGTCTCAAGGACTGTGGAAATGGAGCTGTAACAGAAGTGTTGCGTTCTCCCTGTTATAACAGACACAATCCAATATGTCTCAGACATTCCTTTCTATATGACAGTGACATTTCAGAATGGAGAAGTCATGCAAATCAATTATACATAGTTCATTTGTCTATTGCTGTCCAATGCTGTATAGTCCACTGTCTAAATACCTGCTTAGTTATGCTTAACATAAAACCCTCACTGACTGCAGTTTCTGTTACTGTATTTGGACTCCTTATATGATAATTAATTATTCTCTTTATGAGTAAATTTCTCCTTACCAACTCAGCTTTCTGTTTTGTTTTTTTTTTTTGTAACATACTATTCAGCTGTATGGTTTTCTTGCATCTAGTTTACTTGCACAGACTTAAATGCTGGAGCATTTATATTTAGGGCTTCTGCTGAAGAAAATGTGATATGAAATCATATGGCCAGCCAAAAGTAACTAGAAAAGTACAAGCTTTTCAGATGAAAATTTCTTCACAAATCCATGCCCTGCTTCTCTCCATGTAGTGTTTGTAACTTAGTGTGTTGGACTAATGCCTTCCAGAAATGATGGTGGTGTTGGAGGGTGTTTGTACTTACAGTTAGCTAGTTGCTAGACGGTTTTAGTGTTATTTCACTGTAGCTAATGCAACTAGGAAGAAATAAGAGGCAAGAAGCTCTGCCTCTTGTTAAGCCATTAATGATAGCATCCCAGACCTGTTAAGATGTGGGGAGAAGACATGCTAGGAAGGAGAAGAGATGTTTAGATGTTGTATAGAAATAAGCAAAGCGATTCATTCATTCTGATAGGACAGTGAAACTCAAAGTGTGTCTACATTGCCTTTAAAAGCACAGTTGGAGCACTGCTGTTGCGTATGCAGTATCTTCATTGCTTTTGGTACCACGGCAGCATAGATATTTTGGGATTCTATGTGCAGCCCAAGCTCATACAGCCTCACTGTTGTCAGTGTCTGAACTAGTTAATGAAAACATTTCTGCTGTGTCTGCACTTCAGAGCTGCCATGACCCATCACCAAAGTTACAGACATGTTTAGTGTGATAGGAGTAGGGGTCAAGAAGGGAACCTAAGAGTAGAGGGACTGAAAAAAACAGTGTAGGAGAACAGAGACCTTTTCAGGTGATCCAAGTCACCGATCCATCCAATTACATCCTGTTGGCAGTGGAAAAAAATATTATTCTCTTTCTCTAATGCTTACCTTTGAGTCTTGGGTTGTCTGAATTGCAGATAAGGCCTGTGTGGCAAATGTCTGTCCAGAGCAGAAGTACATGTTACCTGAGGAGTAATGAGCAATTTGGGGTTGATAAATGGCAAGCAAAACTGTGCATGTTATACCACAGCTGCAAATGGGGAGATACTATGTGCAAGTAAGAAACAACCTTAAATGTACTGTATATGACATGGCTTGAAATCTGGTTTGGTTATAGTGGGAACTCTCCCTGCTAGCTGCACAGCGGGACGTGAAACACAGATGCTTTACTGCAGAGCCTGACATAGGATCCCCCTCCTTCCTGCAGAACCTTGCCAACTTTCTTCTGGGTCTTTCTCTGGGATGTGGAAGCCAGAAATAGGCATGTGGTGAGACACCAGGTTGTAGAGAGAGATGACCAATATTTGTGTATTTGCATTGTCTATAATAATATAACTTTGTTGTTTATTTCTAAGTCTGTAGCATCAAGTGAGTGTAAAATTTCTGTGAGGGCATGAGTTATCAGCTGACTAAAGGCAAAGAAGGGAGGACACAGATACATTTTACCACATAGATCAAAGTGAACCTCTCAATTTTCTTGAAATTTATTAGAAAATTCAGTACTTTTTTTTTTTTTAAACAGTTCCATTCGTTTCTTTAATGAGTATTTGAAAATCTTTAACCTTCAAGGGTAATTATTCTCAAAGTCTTATCCATTCTTTCCATTTTGTAGATATTTTTCTCTCTTTAAAAAAAAAAAGAAAAAACTGATTAATTATAAGAAGATGGATACTTAACTGAGTTTCAAACTTCTTGGTGAATCCCAGCCTGAAGCTGATAAATGTAATCTCTGGCAATTTAAAGAGTTTTTTCTTTTAATTGAGTTTTTACAAAATGGGGATATGTAAAAAAAACTGCAAGACAAGGTGATACGTAACTGTCATGAATGAATTAAACACATTGGTAGGAAAGCTTCATTACATACCCATTTGCAATATCAGAAAAATAAATAAAGATTATATCTGTCTATCTCTATGCTAACAGAAAACACTTTTCTTAGTCGGTAAAATAAAATCTAATAGTAAAGTCACAAAACTAGACAGAAGGAGAAAAGAATGGATGTAATCCCTCAAACTTTTAAATATTTTAAATGCTTTCTATTTTTAAATATTTAATAGAATTTTATTTGACTGATGGTCCCTCTGGCTAGAAAAAAATATAAGTTTACAGTATTGCCAATCCCAAATGTCCTGATATCATGAGTTCTGGATCACAAAAATCATGACAGAGTTTTTAGTTTTGTTTTTAAATCAACTCTACATCTGTTTTCCTAAAAATAAAAGTCCTCATTATTTGCCATTTGGGTTATGAATTATTAGATCAGAATTTGTAACTAGATAACAATTTCAGACTTTGTTTTGGCATTCTATGGAACAAGAAATCTACTCCCTTGTCCTAGTTTAGCCTTGATTGGGATCAGACTACACAGTCTCTCTCTCTCTCACTCCCCCCACCCTCTGAGAGAATAGGGAGAGATAATATAAGAAAAAGAGGCTCAAGGTTCAAGATAAGGACAGGGAGAAATCCTTAAAGTTACTGGTACAGGCAAAACAGACTCAACTTGGGGAAAACTATTCATTTATTACTAAAAACAGCAGGAGAATGAGACAGAACAAGATAACCTCCTCCCACCCCTCCTTCTTCCTGGGCTTAACACTATCTCTACCACCTCCCCCCTGGAACAGCACAGAGGGGAAGAGGGAATGGGGGTCCCGGTCAGTTCATCACACATTGTTTCATGCCACTGCTTCATCATCAGGGGATGAACTCCTCACATTCCTTCTCTGCTCCAGCGTGGGGTCCCTCCCACAGTCCTTCATGAATTGCTCCAGCATGGGTCATTTTTCCACATGGTGCAGTACCTCCAGAACGGCTGCCCCAGCACAGGCCCTCCCCAGGCCACAACCTCCTTCAGGCATCCATCTGCCTCGGCATGGGGTCCTCCACAGGCTGCAGGTGGATGCCTGCTTGTCCGTGGACCTCCATGGGCTGCAGGGGGACAACCTGCTCCACCGTGGTCGTCACCACAGGCTGCAGGGGAATCTCTGCTCAGAAAAACATTACTCCTCCCCCTCCTTCTTCACTGCCCTTGGCATCTGCAGCCATTCTTCTCACAAGAAATTCTTCACAACAGGCAGGCAGAAGCCTCTCAGGATCTTTTTACATCTCATTCACATCTCATCTTCTCTCCACTTCTTGCAGCCAGGCTGGGCTGAATCAGGCCCAGTTGGCCACCCGGCGGGAGGCCAGAGGGCGAGGCCTGCAAGGCCCACAAGGCTCATGCCTCCCCCTCTTTGCCCCCACTCAGCTTCTTCACTGTTTTCCCCTTCTTAAATACATTATTGCAAAGGCATTATCACGGAACATTCTGCTACCAATTGGCTCGGCCTTGGCCAGCAGCAGGTCTGCCCTACGCCCGGCCAAGTCCACTGAACAAAGGGGGATAGCTTGTAGCAGTTTCTTACAGAAGCTACTACCATAGCCCCCCCTCATTAAATAAAACCAGAACATTCCACCCCTCGCCTCTGCAAATTACATGTTTAAGAATTATAATTAAAATACTCACATATCAACAGAAAAAAAAAAAAAAAAAGAGAATTCCTCACAACACCAACGGTGGGTAGACAATTTACACACAATTCACCACTTGTCCCTTCACCACAATTAGAACATAAATTCCCCATAATAATTTTACTCTTTTATCGAGTTCAGTCCCTGTTTTGTCCATTATTGCTCCCACTTAATATCCATCCTTATCTCAAATTCCTCAAGCCCCACGTTGGGCACCAAAATAACTGTTGTAGTTTAGCCCCATTTGGGACCAGACTACACAGTCTCTCTCTCTCACTCCCCCCACCCTCCAGTGGGACAGAAGGGAGAACTGGCAAACAAAATACAGCAAAAACACACGGGTTGAGATGAAACAAAAAATACATTTAAAAGATATAACAGAAGAAAACAAAACAGTGATGGAAAACAAACACAACACAATGGCTCACAACAAATCTCAACACCCAATTTCTTTCCACATAGCAGGAGACTCTCTTTACCACCCTCCTCACTTACATACTGAGCATGATGTCCCATGGGATGGAATAGCCCTTTGGCTAATTTGCATAAACTTACCCCAGCTGTTAGCTAATTAGTAAACTATCCCAGCTGGGTGCCCCAGCCACAGGGGCCACAAGCTCAGTTCTCCTCCCAGCTCAGTTGAATATTAACTCTATCCTAGCCAGAACCAGGACATCACTATAAAAAAGAAAACAAAGACTCTTTGAGCAACAGTTCACATATGCATTCACATTGATGGATATTGTATAAACTAAGCAATACTCGTTAAGCAGGTACATGGGCTTGTCGTCTAAATGACTGCTGAATTTTCTTCCTTAATCTGTCATACAGTGCTATGGAAGTTTTGTTGAAGAATTATGACATCTCAAGTAGTACTTGGGATGCATATTTTTTTCCTGTTCACTGTCCTTACTCCCTACAACATGAGAGTGCTGAGTGCTGCATCTCTCTTTCTCTAATTCCAAAATAGACTTAGGAATTACTAGTTTTCAGATGAAGGGTCCAGGGAATGGCAACTCTTAGAAAATTCTGTGATACTCCATGCCAATTTGCACTGCAATGTGCAGCTACCAATATTCGTGCTGACATCTGGCATCTCAGTAGGCTCTATGGAACTTGGCCACAGATGCTTGTGGCAATTGCCTGCTTGTTTACTTAGCAAAAAGGTTGTGAAATATCTGCTTCCTCTCTTGATATTCCTTTTCCAGTTAAAATGTGGCGAGAGAGACACTTAGGAATGGATAAAAGGGAATATATATTTAGTTAGACCTTGTATGCAGTGGTGGAGTAGGTACCATAGGGGTACTATGGTAGGCCTGATCTTGACAGCAGCAAAAACTTTGATGAGGTCTATCAGCATAGACTTCTCAGGATCAATTATAAACCTTGATGGAAGTCCTACATTCATTGAATTCCAGGCCATTAAGGACCTCCTGGTTGCCAGAGCTGGTCTTTCTATCACATCATTGAATTTTACCCCAAAGTTTATTGTAGTGAGGCAGACTATTTAGGTTTTGCTACAGAGTTACTTCTGTGAGGCTGAAGCCTATGCTTCAAAAATGTAATAATCATTCAAAACGTAGAAAATTATCACTCTCCATGGGAAGCTTGTGCAATGATTAGTCATGTTCAATGACAAAAATGTGTACCTCATTTTTTTGTTTGAAATTGTCCATCTATGGTTTCCAGTCACTGGTTCTTGCTAGATCATTCTCCACTAGAATAAAGAGCTCTTAAATACCTGCTATTTTCTCCCTGTGAGGAAGCTTATACAGTTTAATCAACTCACTTTTCAGTTTTCTTTTTTATAAGCTAAACAAATTGATCTCTTTCAATTGTGGGGCATTATCTCTAGTCTTCAACTCATTTTCTGGCTCTCTTCTGAACCCTCTCTAGATTTTCAATATGCTTTTAAAAAGGCACATGACAGAAGTCGTAGTGGTATGAAGTATCATTCTTGTCAGTACTACATACAGAGGTACTACCTATATTTATCTCTTCCTACTCTTTACTCCCCCGATTATACTTCCGAAGATCTAATTGCTTACACTCCTCTTTCTTTTATAGCTTCAGCTCTTGAAGCTGTTTTTCAATTGCTTGCTTATACACCCTGACTTTTAAGTCCCTTCCATAATACTTGTTTTCCAAAAATAAGTTATCTTATTTTATAGACAGATATAGTTTGCATTGTTTGTTCTCAAAAGTATACCTTTACAATTAGACATACTGAACTACATTTTGTTTGAGTGGGACAAGATTGCCCTGTCTTTAGCATAATTTATTCTATTAAATTTGTGTCCTATATAAAGTTCTTTTTTTTTATTTCCAAAGCATCAATGAAATGTTAAATAGGAACCAGTAGAGAACTAATTCCTTTGAGGTCCCAGCAGATATTCCTGTTTCGGTAACTGACACCTGTTGCTTGCAATCTGTTTAGCTATCCAGTTTTTAGTTCATTAAATAGAATGTCCTGGTATTGTATCTTTTCAACACAAAAATTTGTTACTAGATCAGACACCTTGGTATATTACATCTGTGTATAAGCTTTATTTGCCAACTTTACGTCTGATCAAAAGATAAAATCAGTCTGATCAGAGCAGATCAATAGTAAAAAAAAAAAAAGAAGAAGCAGCTGTGTATTTTTAATTATCTTCCCATCAATTCATTTTCTATCTACTGATTTCTGGATTAACTTTTTCATTACTTTAAGTGCACTTAGTGCATTCGTCATCAGCATAACAGGCCCAAGAGTCATCATGATCATTTTATTTCCCCTTTTTAAGTACTGGCACAGAATAAATACTCAAGTAAATAAAAGAGCCTATCCTTTCTGATAGGTATTATGTAGTGTTCTTGGCTGTTCCCTGGACAAATTCCCTCCTTTATTTCTGAGCACACAGTCTTCCTCTGGTTATTTAGTGTGGAACACTGGTAGAAGATATCCTGTTCTTGTTAACAAGAATCAAGTCTTAAAATTGTCTGCAATACTACTATTTATATTATGTAAAATCACAGTTCTTACTGTTTAAAAAAATTACAGATTTTCTAAAATTTCTAAATAAGGGAAAAGGTCACATTCAGTTTGACTTCAAGTACATTTAGTTTTCCGAGTGTGCAGTGCTTTCCAAGGCTTTGGTCTGTGATGAGTAGACAGATTTCTCATCTTTTCCCATCAGCCTATTAGCTTCCTTCATTTTTTTTTCAATTAAGTTTCAAAAGCTTTGCTTGAGGGAATAACCTTCTAGCTTGAATCATCCAGCTTCAAGATTCCTTTTGAAATTTTGCCGAAGCCCCATTTTAAGCCTGCATTTGTGTACCATGGGCTGAGTTTACGCAAAGGGGTATTGCATTACAAAGAACTGAATGGGTATATCTTCGCACAATAATTCCACTTTAGTATAACTAAAATGGCACTTCCAACCATGCAACACAATGGGGCTTCACAAGGGAAAAATTATGAACTCTTTCTAATCTTCTCTTCTTTGTCTTTCTTACTCTCTGTATGCCTATTTTGTTAATGCGTACCTTTAAATCTTGCAGCTGCCGTTGAGAACTCAGTGACTGATTTATAATTTTTTGTAGCTCCTAAAATAAGTAAACCACACAAATTTAGAAAAGAAAGCTGAAAAATCTTCAAGCTGTATTACACAAATTCCTTCTACAATATTGGAGTATATACAGTTGACTTCTCTGCTCACTGTGTTGTGAAAATTCCTCTTAAAAAAATGAAATTGGATACCTTTATAAGCAATAGGTGCTACTTGTTACACTCAAGTCACTCTTTCGACACCTCCACTAGTAGGTCTGCCTTATTTTCCTTGGAATTCGGAATTTTTCAGTGGAATTTAGCTTGTAAAGCCCCTTGTTCTTCTTTTTCCCCATAGACAGGCACCATCTGGACATTGTTATGTTGTAATTGTGGAGAGCCTAATATTTTTGTTTGTTAGGATTATGGGATTAGTCTGGCTTTTAAATAAAGTGAAACAGACATCTTCTCATTAACATTTATATTGCTTCTTTCTTTCTTTGGTAGCAGCCAATATTAAAGCGTAAGGTTTGTATGATTTAGTAGATTTTTGAAACAAAACCTGACCATTTTGGTGCCATGAGATATGGCAGCAGATGAATGCAGAGTTTGGCTTTGGATGGCTTCACAATGGAAGCGTAGTAGAACTGCATCAGTTCACATCCCCTAACCTTTCAATACTCGCATTTCCAAATTCCTCTTTGAAATTTCAGGAGTATGGTCCTCCAGGCAGGGGCTAAAGTGCAGTGGAGATCACTGACAGCTCTCGGATGCACATTCTTTAACTCTCGTAGTGCTCAGTCCTTTACCAAAATCACTGATACAAAGGGAATTTCTAGTATACCAAGCAAAAAGGCACAGTTGCAGTATTCTGCATGACACGTGCCACAGGATGTTTTTTATTGACTTTTACAAAAACTTGTTCTTGATTTTTAAAGGTACAGAGAGAGAAAATTGGTGGTGATTCTTGCTAATTATTTCAATGCTTAATTACTTTGCTCAAAATTTGTACCGTGTTTCCATCTTGCATCTTTGAAAATTCAGTTGTTGGCCACTGGTTCTTGCACCATTCTCTTGCAATTGTAAGAGTCTTCTTGGAATGAATTTTAATATTTCTCATAGGTACTTAAGGATATGAGCAAGCTGCCCATTTTCCATTGTTTTGTTTATCTGAATAGATTTCTGTCCTTCAGCAGTTGGGTCTGAAATATGTTTTCTAGCACTCAGGCCATTCTGCAGCTCTTCACGTAATCCTTATCAAGTTCCTTGTTTAATAAGGATCACCAGAACAGAACAGTGTATATTATTCACATTCTTCACATATGTATATTGTATAAATACACATAGGAAAATATTGAAGTGTCAAGAGTTAAGATTGTCAAAATGTTTCCATTCTAAATGTCTTTTTTAAGAGGCTTACAGTTTTTTGAAGACTGTTGACTGTTCAGACTAAAATTTTACGTTCTTGATGCAGACCCTATGCAAGATTTTTTAAATTATTTGAGATAATTACTTGTTTTCCAGAAGAAGATAATTTACCTTGCAAATATTATTCAATCACAGCAAGTATTTTCATTCTTTGTCCCTATTTTTGCCAATTCTGACTTCAAGGAAGTTGCTGATTGAATTGAGGTGTCTTTGCTCTGAAGTTATTTATTTCATGGTAAGGAGGGGAACAGGTACAAAGGAGTTGACTAAAATGCTGTGCAGATTGACACAGGATAGGGGATTAAAGTGCGTTAACTGCCTTGTTCTGATGTTATTTTTCTATGACTGGATAATTTCAAAAAAGCTTAACTGGAAAATTTCACACGTGCTACGAATACAGACTATCACAAGGGCAAGTGACCATGACATTGGAAAAAAAAAGACAAATATTTGAGAAAATGTTAAGTATGAAAATCAGATGTTATACAGGAGCAGCAGCAATGACCTGCCAGTGTTATTTCAGAATGTACTGAGGAGAGTTCTTTCAGCAGGAGATCAATATGAGTGTTTTGGTTATGTACTGTAAAAAATAAAAATCTAGAATTGAATTTCAGTGAAAGAAAAGGCTTTGGTGTATTGTTATGACTGTTAATTTAAATGCACAGAAAGCAAGAACTTTAGAGTTATAGCAGCTGTGGGAAACATAAGTTGGTAATGTTTTACATACACTTCAGGGCATAAATTTCTTAGCATAAACAGCAATGCAAAACACTACATATGTGCCAGTGGAGAGAATAATGGATGCTGTGGGAACTATGTATGACTTTGAATTTCTGGACTTGAAATTCAGAACCTTGAGACTGCGCTCACTCACAGCTGTTTTCCCACTGCATATGTAAGGTGTAGAATGAATTATATCCTATTCTAAAATACAAGGCCCTGATTCTGCATAAACCTAAGTGCTTACATAAATCAAGCATCTAAGTAACCACACTGCCTGCTGTAACTTCTTCCTCATTTGGTTAACATGCATATAGCTTTTTATCGGGCTTCGTTACTGGCATCCTAGAAACAATGTAAACCAAGAAATGAAAACAAACATGTTATGCAAAGGGGAAGCTGATATGTTTTCAGGATCACCCAGCTTTGGATCTGACAAAGCCCCATCACCCTAAGTAGAGCAGAATGGCCCAGCATTAAAGATTTTTGAAATTTCTGTGCACGCACAAGTTGCAGGGCTTGTGTTTTGTCTGGAACTGGGTAAATGTGTCTTGAGCAGTGTGCGTTCCCGGGATAACTAGTATAAGCAGATCTGATAGTCACTCTTAGATGCGAAGCTGCAAGGCGAAGAGGATGAGTCATTGGTCCATGGCCTGGTGAGGGAAGGGGCACTGGGTTATAGCAAGACAGCCGTACAAGACACCTTATGTGTGGGAGGAAGGAGACAAGATCCCATGGAATTAAAGACTGTCTCTGTGGTCACCAGCAAGCTCTGTTTGTGATGCAAGGTGCAAAGATATATGCTATCTTTCCAGTGACTTTGAAAGGCGCTGTACATTTTCATGAAGGACTGTAGCCTTACCTCTTTCCCTGTGCCCCTGCTTCTCAAAGCACATTTTCTGTCTCAAGGCAGCTAGATTCAGATTCTTGCTAGTTTGTCAGTTTGGCTTTAGCTCCCTGAACTCCCCAACTTGAGCAGCAGAGAAAATCCAGGATTCTCTCTGACTGGATATTTCTGCTTTTAATTAATCGTTAATATTGGCTAAGAATCAAGTTAATTCACTTAATGCTGTCTAAGAGTCTTTCTGGCCTGTAGATCATCTAGTGCTGATATAACTGCTATTTCCTGTGCAAAGTGGTTGTTGGCCTCACCTATAGTAGTTTGTAATAGAAGGTTTTGTTTTTTACTCCTTAACCCACCATTCATCCTTTTGTTGCTCAGAGTGGGAGTATATAAAATAATCTATGTCCATGTGATTGATTTATTCTCTGTTAAGCATCAGGTCTACGTATTGTTGTGTTCATTTCTGACATGTTTAGTGTACCAGTTTATAAATATACTGAATTGAATTCCATTTTCTTCTAATCCATCAAATCAGCCTAACCAGTTAAGAAATTATTTCTCCTTTTTAAAAGAAGTGTGGTCTGAGAACAAATTGGTATTTCCTTATGTCTTTCGTGACGTTTCTGCTGTTGCTTATTTTGTTGTGAAACCTCTAAGAACACACCAGAGTAGCAAAATACAGGGAACTTAGTCTGGCTTTTTTGCCTATATTTACTAAACTTGGTGATTTAAGAAGCAGCTGTGACTGCATGTTTTTTTTTTTTTTTTTCATATCTATTTTTGTGATCTAGCAAAGACTGAAGGAGACAGTATCAGAAAATAAGAAGTTTTACCATGGGCATCAGAGGGTTACAACTTCTTTCAGAAAATCTTGATGGGTGGTGAGGGGGAAGGTTTATTTATTCTTTTATTTTTAAAACTTTAGGCAACTGGTTTTCAGTCTTTCTCTACCTTTAGAAAGCGGGGCTACGTGTATTTTTGCACTCATTTAGAACCCAAGATCCTACATAACTCCATTATGGCAGTTGTTAGAGACTGGAGAACATCACCAAGTATTTTGAAACTCATGATAGGAGTTTCACGTCAGTGCTTATTATGTCTAGATGCTTTGTCATTGTTTCCTGTTTTGACAGTTTGTTATAATCTGGTTCTCCTGAATGATTGACAGTGGTTGACACATGGATTGGGAAGGTATCTTCCCACTCTCAACTGCACCACAAATTAAAATTTCATTGATTTTTTCCTGAAGAAGCTTTCAAGGGTCTTCTCAGCATGCTTCAAAAGGTACTGATCAAAATCCTCATCAAAAACATGAGCTAGGTTCCCATTAGCTGCCTAGGTGCCTGAATTGCAACACTTAAGTTAAAGAGAGAGGTTAACAGCTCAGATCACCTTCTATCTGGGCAGCCTGACCTGAGTTTCCTGTACAGCTGCTAGAAGGAGGAAGATGCACTGCCTCAATTCAGCAGACTATAGCTGGCGATCTGAAATAGGCGATGACTACCAGTAGCCTTTTTAGCACATCAGGAGATGATAAGTATCGGAATGGAGGCTATGCCTACTGGGCATACTAGCACAGTTTTTCTCTGCCTTCACAGCAGCCAAGGGGGATGGACAAACCTAGGAGAGGGATGCTACATGCCCGCCAGTATAGCCAGAATTCTGGATGAGGTCTCCTGTCTCTATGTGGCCTCTTCGCTTCTCCTCTGACACGCTGGTGGTATTTTGGCCATGATCTAGCCTTCGGGGATTTGGGAGGAAGAAGCAATGGAGAGGAGTAATGAAGCTAGCTGTCTGTTTTATAGCAACTGTAACAGCTGTATGGCAATGTGCTCTTCTATGGCAGCTGCCAGCAGCAATGCTATTAGTTGCCAAGACAATTGGCAGCAGATGGCTTTGTCCGATTGTGCCATGAAATTCATTTAAACTAAAAAGATGGAGTATTGTATTTGTAGCTGATTCATTACAAGAAAATGAGACTCCTTATACTGTGATTTTATAAGTAGTGAATTTCACAATTGCAACTGAGAATCCAGATATTACATATACTGCCTCCCTCCAGCCCATGAACATGCAAAAGTGAGAAAAGTTTAGTTGGTTTTTTTTTTCCATGATATCAAAGAATGATTTTCTATACTTACTACAGCTGCTAAGAAAAGTTTTTTAAATGGATTGCAACTGAGGAAAATTTGGACCCACACTTCTTGATGTCTTTTTTTTATCCAATTACTCTTCCAAATCTCTATTTTGGCAACTGACCCCATTGTCAAAACAATATTATATTGCAATATCTGAGTGAAAGTATATGACATCTGTGATAACTTTTTAAATACAATTTTTGCTGCAAAATAGCACGTCCTTAATGTAGTCCCTGTTCCAGCCTTTCTTCTGCACAGTAACTGGAATTCTGATACAAGTTTGAACTGCTGGTCCTCATGGAACTTCTTGAGAAAAAACAATAAAAGAGTATCTAATTATTTTTGTAAGTGCTTGGACTAAATGTTGTTAATACCAAAAGTAAATCTGTTATATTTTAAAGTGTTTAGAAAGCTAAACTAGCTAAACATTTTTAATATCTTTTTCATTAATGTCAGAATTTAAATATTAACTTAAAAGCTTAATCTTGGCCATCCCATTTTGAGAGTCTTAGAGACAATATAATTGGACTAGGAATATGTTTTTCAGTTGTACCTAAGTGATTTGGGAGCTAGGGAAATAGGCCTACATGACAGGCTCAGAAGTATCTGAGAGATTTAAGAAGATGAGCAGAGCCTACTTATTCTTCAAACTAATGAATGCCATTCTGAAAATCCCACTTCAACTCCCAAATTTTATCTATATGCTAAATTGATGGCAATTAAAAAATGCTATTTATAGAACTGTAAAGGAAGGAAGATGATAAAGGAATTGCACAATACTGCAGTGGCCTAACCAGTTTCTTTTCCAGAGCACTTCACCAGTATACAATCATTTATACGTTATACTGGTAAAGCATTGCTAGCATGGAAGCAACTGTAAAAAAACCTCTGTGTTGATATAGTAAGCTGGTTCCCAGCACTGAAATGCACTGCTGTTGAACATGAGTATTTTTTCTGGTGTAATTGTGTGTACTCACAGTGCTTCCACACAGATAACAGTTCATTCAGGGATTAAACATTTTCATACTCCATTTCATGGCTCAAGAAGTCTCCTCAGAAGCTTAGGTGTACTGCCAGAAAGCCTGAAGAATCCCCTGAACAATGATTTGGTTGTTAGTTTGTTACCAAAAGAACACGGCTTTTAATATAATAATATAAGATCATTAGAGGTCATTGTTTGTTGGGTTTTGTTGTTGGTTTTTTTTTTTTATTTTTTTAATTTTCCTGATCTCTGCTGGGAAAAAGATACTCTTAGGACCTGCTCTTGTATTTGGGGCTGGTGAAGCAAATGTGGAATATTTTCATTTTAATTAATGTCATCTTACTTAAGAAGAAATTAATGAGTTGTTCTTCCAAAAATTTTTTTGTTAATCTTCCATATCCACATTACACATCCACATAAAGATGTTTTATGTATACAATTTCATGAAGTTTCTTGGTATTCTTCTCTCAAATTTGGCTTAACTGCTGCATGGTGGCTTTGAATTAGTAGCACAAGAAGTTCTGTTCTGATTCTGAAATTTCTGAGCATGGACAGCCTCAGAGTCAGTGCGATGAACTGAGCAGCCTAAAGCTAGGCTACATTTATCAAAACTTGTACTTAAGAGCTGACTGAAATGCTTTGTTCTGTGACCTGCACAAAGCCAATCATGACTATGTAGGACAAGGCACTACTGTCTCATTTGTTAAAACAGGAAAGAGAATTCGAATTTCAATTTTGGCAGCATTTTCATTATCAATATAATAAATGTAAAGCAGAAGTTAGCAACATCTTCAAAGACAAATTGTTGCAGTACAACATAGAAATTAGAACTTGACATGGTCAAACCCTTTAGAGGCAGCCATTGAAATATACAGCATGTTCCAGGGTTGTGGGTTTTCTTCTCCTCCAAATATCCCTTGCATTTCCTGAGGCTTGTCTGCTTACCGAGCATTGCCATGTACCTGGCTGTCAAATTGGATTAGTCTTGAGACAGCATTTTCAAAAGAATATTGAGTCTCATATTCAAAGGCAAAGTTAGTCACTTAGGACTTTCTTTTTTCAAGTTGTGTAAGCAAGTTGAGTAAGGATGGATGCCTAAAGATGGACCTACCTGCATTGTGGAGATCTGCTTTTCTTTGAAAATCTGGTCCTCTAAAGCCTCTTAGGCTCCTCAATGACTATTTCTTATAATAGAATATGCTTCTAAATTATTTAAGTAATCTTTAAGACCTTATTTTTTTGACAAAAATGGTAGAAAGACATACAAAAAAAAAATTCAGAGACTAGAATTTCATTGTAACGTATCGATATAGGTGTTTTTTTTTAATTAAATACTCATCTTCTTCATCACCTAAGAGAAAACCATAGTTATGGGTGCTTCCCGTTATGGTATTATTCCATCCCCTAGTCTACAATGGATATAGGAATGAGAAACATGGATAAATGAAAATTAATGGGTTTTTGATTGCTAGACTTTTCTTAACAGCTGGGGAATTAATTCATTTCAAATTAAGAGAAAAATTTAGATTTGGTAGGGCAAGCTGTTCTGGAAGAGTTCTCAATCAACTGTCTTAATAATTTTGGCCTTCCAGATGAGCGGTAGGATTTACCCTCATCTGAATTATAAAAGAAGTCACAACTGCTTCTTTTACTGAAGTTAGTAATTTTCTTCTTCTTTCAAAGCAAGTTCTGGTGAATATGTTGCTGCTTATGGAGAATTGTTCCTATATAGGTTTATCTATTGATTTAGATCTATTTTTCATACCTCTGAGTAAGTCAACATTACAAAAGCTTTAGGTACTAGAAACTAAGTTTATTAGGATTTCATTGTCCGCTGAATCTAGGATAGGTGAATTTGGTAAGAGTAATATATATGCTCTTTAGATATCCCTAAAATTTAGTAGTCTGAAGAGTGTGTGATCTCTTTTTCTTAAGCAAATTAACTGAAAGTCTACCAGATGTGTTTTTCCTTAGTAAAATTTAAATTAAGATCAGTGTCTGCTATGCTTGTCTTAAACTCAATAGATATTTTTGACATCTTCACCTTAACAGCTCCATTTCTGGGGTTTCATTATGCTTTTTTTCTGGTTCATGTGTTCTCTATTCTAAATTGGCTTTGTGCCTCTCTTTCGCTATTTTCATTTTACAGAGCATTATATGAAATGTGACCTCAAGTTACTGATTTTCATGTTTCTTGGAGCAGCGCTTCACTGCTCTCTGCATACTCCATTGCCCTAATAGTTTAAGCTCTTTTTCCTGAAGACATATATAAGCCCATCATTGTACTGTGCCCTAGGTTCAGAATTCTCCATGCATTGAAATTCAGTCAGCAAGATACACTCATTGTGATTTATTGGTAGCTTTAATTGATAGAGTAGGAGTGGTCAAAAAGGCAAAAATTTGCAGTCTGCTCTTTATACTACTCATGTGGCATTGACGTGTTCATATATGTCTTGAAAGTGCCATTACCTCACCTGTCCTTACCTGCAACAATTATGAAAATATCACGTGGATCATTAGTGTATTTTCAGTAATCAAGTCAGAGAATCGTAGAATCTTTAAGATTGGAAAAGACCTCCAAGATCATCAAGTCCAACCGTCAACCTAACACCAGCATGCCTACTAAACCATGTCCTGAACTACATGTTCTTTGGACACCTCCAGGGATGGTGACTCCATCACTTCCTTGGGCAGTCTCTTCCAGTGCCTGACCACTTTCAGTAAAGAAGTGTTTCCTAATACCAATCTAAACCTCCCTTGCTGCAACTCGAGGCCATTTCCTCTCGTCCTATCACTAGTTACTAGGGAGAAGAGACCAAAACCTGCCTCCCTACAGCCTCCTTTCGGGTAGTTATAGAGAGCAATGAGGTCTCCCCTCAGTGTCCTCTTCTCTAGGCTAAACAATCCCAGTTCCCTCAGCCACTCCTCATAAGACTTGTGCTCCAGACCCCTCACCAGCTATTTTGCAGCTGAACTGATAATAGTTCCAGACTGGATTTTTTTTTTCCTCTAGAAGCCTCTAATAAACATGCATATAATGTGCATGTGCCAGTCCCATACATACCCTGATATCCCATATATGACTGTAGTGGATCAATTCCCCAGAGATACATAAGTCTCCAGTAGTCATTTTTTCTCAATTTTTTTCATGTTCCATTTTAGTTGAGATCATTGACTGTATAAGCCTTCAGATACCCTGCAAGTTTTAGTCTCTCTCCTGGATTTGGCAGGGATGGAGTTAATCTTCCTCTCAGTAGTTGGTGTGTTTGGGATTTCAATGTGAAGAATGTTGATAAGTACACTGATGATATGATATGAGTTGTTACTAATGAAACCAAAGACACTGTCCGGCTTCCCAGGTCTTGCTAATGTGCAGGCTCAGAAAGCTGGGAGGACAGACAGAATAATTGACCCAAACTGGCCAAAGAGAGTATTCAATGCCGTAAACGTCATGGTCAGTAGTATATCAGTGGGGGTTGCCCATGGGGGGGCACCTCCATCACTCTCTTGCTCACTGGCATTGCTCTTTCTACCTTGCTGACTCCCTCTCGCTCCTTTGCTTGCTGCTTAGTTTTGTTTCCATGATCGCTGCCTGGGACGGGCTGTATCAGTCACTGGGACATCAGGTGGTGAGAAATTGTGCCTTGTTCATTTTGTGTATTTTAGTATCCTTATAGTCTGTTATTATTGTAGTTTTTCTTTTCTATTCTAGTAAACTGTCTTCATCTCAACCCATGACTTTTCCTTTCTTCCCATTTCTCTCCCACATCCCACTGGGGAGGGGGAAGGTTGAGCAAGAAACTGTTTCTAGGTGAGACAACAGTGCTCAATATGAGTAATAAAAGGTGTGAAATGATATTACCTGGGCAAGCAGAATTCTGCCCTTGCCACCATCTTTTCGTTGAACTTACCTGTCCATAAGGATCTATGTGAGGTCTTTTTGGTTCTTGTTTTATCATCAGCTCACCTCAGTAGCTTCTTTTTTATGTCCCCTAAAAGGTCTTCAGTAACACATCAAAACCTATGTTTTGATGGACTGCAATTCCAAACTTGTGTTTCAGAATACAGTTGAAAACCTAGTATTGTCAGCAGTGATTTGTGGTTCCCAGTGGCATAAATTAGCTTCACTTCTCCCCATGGATCATATTTTCCAAGGCTTCTGAGTGGTGGCTCTCCTGCGGCTGTACTCCAACCCTTCCTTCTCTTTCCTGAGCTGCAGAAATTTGAGTCTTTTGAATACATCTGGTTTTGGTCCCAGTAAAGCCTTCGAGAGCAGCCCTGCTCAGGAAAGGTGTGTGCCACTGTTGTTGAAAGGATGTAACCAAAGGCGAATTTCCCTGAGGCCCTGCCCCAGCTGGTTTAGGAAGTTCATACTCCCTGCCTATGTTTCTGCAAAGTAACTACTCACTCGCACTGTTCCCTTCCTGCATAAGTTTGTAACTTTTGTAAGGCTGTGCTAGGCTGTGCTAAAAACAAGATCTAAGTGGTCTGCATTAAAAATAGCCCATTCTTCATGCTGTTGGGGAAAAGAGCTTGGGAGTTCTTAAGCACATGTGTCACTGTACTACAGTTTGTCTGGCCATTACCTCTGCAAAATGGAACCATTTTAAGTGTCTACATCTCAGCTGCTAGTACATTCAGGAGTGCTTTTTACTTTGTTTTGTCCTGTACACACGTTAGGCAAATGAAGGCAGAAGTGCTACTCACATTTCCTAAATTTTCAGTGCTTATACTTAAAGTCCTTGTATTCTTTCCACATGGTACTGCTAGGTGTGGTATGGTGCAGTGTGGTATGGTATAACCAGCATATATTCCTAAAGGTCCTTCCTTGTGCAGGAACAAGAGATGCATGCATTCTTAGGATTTAATTTGTTCCCTTTCTAGCTAGGGATTTTGCCTGTAGTAGTAGCACAGTAGCTTCCTGTTCTCCAAAGCAGTAGATGTTTCTTTTCTTTCAGCCATGCAGCAACAATTCCAAGCATTCCAGAATAAGGGTATTTTCCTTACCATCCTTTTTCACCTTTACATACCTTGAGAATTTGGGTATATACGTTTGGGTATATTCTCTGTTAAAGAGAAAACAAGTGAACAGTCTGCAGAGGACTAACGAATTATCCCGATTAGTTTTATCTGTAAATGCATGATTCTTGTCAATAGAAGCTATGCAGAAATGAGTTTTGATAAGTAAACCAGATTTCTTTTCTCTAGGCTTTCTTACCTATTTCTCCTATAAGAAGACTGTCATTAGTAGATGAAAAAATAATTTTTGGCTATTTCACCACTGCATTTAAAACCTGTAGCTTCTAGTCTCGGTCATGCCTGTAGCTCAGTGCCAACTTGTTTAGATTTACTTTACCAAAGAAGAAGCAAATAGAGAAATAAAAAAAGAAATGTGAAATAAACTGAGTGCTAACAGCACCTCTGTGGTATCTACTTTACAGGTTTTATGGTAAAAAGTCTTTACTCTAATGGTTTTTTGCTATGGTGGATATGAAACAGCCAGGATTCAGAAAGGAAACAAGCATTCCTGAGGTCACACAACAGCCTGAAAAACCATCCCACAGCAGATACAGGAACATTTGAACAGTAACTGTCTCCAAGGGCATTTGGTGATTGCTAGTAATAACCCCTCCAGAATACAAAAACAACTCCCACCTTCTACAGACCACTTTTTGACTGGGAATTGTGTCCACTTGAGCAAGTACTGAATTTTGCACAATGTGTCAGAATATTTGAAAGTGAAGGCTCAAGCTGTTATATTCTAGACTGAATTTATAAATGAATTTCTATCTAATTTAGAGAATCCTCACCTATATTAGATGCTTTATATCTTGAATACTTCTGTCACTTCATCCCCTACTTAATTACTTTCATTCTTCCCTAATTGAGTTTAGGGTAATAACTTTGATAACTCAGACACCATCTGGCATGGGAATATAGATTTCACAAGAAGAAAGCAGCAGAATTACACTTGAAGTTCAGCTATATTTTTTCCTCTTTCTTTTAAAGAGAAATAATCAAAACCAGGCATGAAAATATTGTCATTTCACAATTTTCAAAGAAATGTGCACCGTATCAAATCCAGTGATGTAGAACCTCACAGTGTGCCTTAGAATACCTCTCAAATACACATTCTGTTAAATAAAATAAATAATAACATGGTTTTAGCTATGCTATTGAGGCTTGAAATGAGGCTTATTTTCACATCTCTTGTGTGCAGCTGATAAAAGCCAGTCGGTTAGATTAGATATACCTGGGCTGCTTGGGGCTGAGTTTGGAAGGCAAGAATTGATGAAAATTCGTTACATAAGCATTTTACACTGGTTAATCCATAGCACAGGATCAGCATCAGCCTATTATAAGAGATTACAGTCTGCACAGCCACACAGAGGATGAATATAGAATTTGCAGAAATTTCCAAATGAAGAAGGGAACTGGGGAATGCTGGGCTCTGAAATTAAGGCATTAAGGATCATCAGGACCCGATTAAGAACCAGATCCGAAATACTTGAACAAGAGAAGCATAAAAAGAGGGAAAAAATCAAAAAGGGAAAAGGCACAGCTGTGAAATTAAATACATAGTAATTGATATCTAACAGATTTGGAGGTTTATATTCTTGGCAGAGTTAAACTTCTGCTTTCTAAGTGCTGTAGTGTGACAGAGGGGAATTTCTATCACTTTACTTTTATCGAAGTATTTTTTCCTGGGATCTGGACACCTTTTTAGTGCCCAGTATGGAGAAGGAAAAAACCCTGTTATCTGTACTGGGGTGATATCAGTGGAAATGACATCTTTTTCAGTACAAAATTATGCCTACAGAGCCCTCTCAAGGATAATTCCCACAAAAATAAATAAAAAAGCAATAATCCAAATGATTGATGATAATACTTGTTAATTTCTGCATTTATTTATTGAGTATAATACCGTGGCCTTGAAAGTTCTGCTGACAATTAACACAGGATGTTTAGTGCTTCTTTAAATGCCCAACAACACACATGGTTGTCTTAGTAAGCACTCTTCAGGTTGAATTGATGGCTGCACCATAGATGTCACAAGCTTGCCACGGATGCTGGCCCTTCCATTTACCCACCCGTGCTGACATGTCTGCTGTTACAGAATGTACCCGTCATAGTAAGGCACAAGTCATTTGAACAGCCGTAATAAAAAATTGGCATTGCTAGTTCAAAGTGTTCAAGAGTCATAATTCACTGTATCTAAAATTATAAGTTTTTAAGAGCTTTTTCTCCTGATTTTTTTCATCGTGACAGGTCATGGTTTTTTTCAGCTTTCTCCTGCAGAGATGAAAATGAGATCTTACTGTAAAGGAGGCAAACAAGCAAAAAGCACTAATATTTTTTCATGTAACTCCAAGGTTTGACTTTCCAACAAATAAAAAATATTGCAAGACTTTAAATACAATCTTAAGAACTAGAAATACTGAACACAGGCAGCAAATTCTTTGCTCACTCTTACATCTTGTGTGCTTCTTAATGTTCCAACTTGGAACAAGATTTAATGACTGTCACATAATAGTAGAGTAGAATAGACCTATGTGGTCTTTAGGCAAGTCTGAAATTTTACTTTTCCCGTTGATTGGATTCAGTGAGATTATTCAGGAAAAACAAGAAAAGCATTGTCTGACAGAATCTACCATAAATATTTGTGCCTATCAAATAAGAAACTAAATCATTTCCATAGAAGGTGCTGGTATAAGGTGAATTTTAAATATATACCTCGTGAAGTTACAGTTTCTCAACAGAGGAAAGGCTGTCTCTCAGAACATAAGAAATCACATTCAAATTTCCTGGCCAAGTGGAATTTTACTGTAAGGGACAAAATATGTATTATATACTGATAGAAATGTAAGATTTTCTTCAGAAGAGCACATGAAGTCAGAGCTGGTATAACTCAATACTTGTACTATTT
Organism: Tetrax tetrax; assembly: GCA_009806455.1. Classification (NCBI taxonomy): domain Eukaryota; kingdom Metazoa; phylum Chordata; class Aves; order Otidiformes; family Otididae; genus Tetrax; species Tetrax tetrax. The sequence continues at coordinate 76,183 of WHYT01017426.1, forward strand.
AAATGATATTTAAGACTAGAAGACAGCATAATTTAAAAAGTAAACTTGATAGTAATACCACAATAAGATGTTCTTATTCTGCTCTCTGCCTCAGTCTGTCCTGGGCAGACGGTCATAATTTAGAAGGGAGAAGGCTATGTTTTCTTATTTGTTGTAACAGCGCGTATTGCAGCAGCCTGTTCTCAGAGGGAAAAGGCAGGTGAAGTAAGCAGTGTCCTTTTAGCATTCACTCCTCAACCTTATCCTATATCAGTTCTTAACAGCTGATTCCTGTGTCTAGATTTGTTCAAATTAATATGGAATATGTAACTAAAAATAATAATTAAGATTCTTCCATTTTCGTAGAACAAGATGAGAGTAGATGGGAAGGGAAGGTACTTTTCTCTCTTGGTTTTGTTATGTTTTTGTTTTTTTTTCTGTTGTTGTTTCTTCTTTAGCTTGACCTTTAAAGGACTTTTACAGTTGCAGTATTTTTTTATGTAGCTGACTTAGCTTACCATGTCTGGTTATTCTTTAGGCATAAGGTGTGTTGATTTGGAATTTTTTAATATGAAACTATTTTGATCAAGTCTTCATCTATTCCACTTAGACTATAAGATAATAAAAGTTATTTCAAATGATAGAAATTAATAAATCTATAGTTACACTCACAAAGGAAAATGAATAGATATTTAATGAAAGTCTGTCAACAGAAATAAAGGGCACTTGCAAGACTGTAGTTTACCACTACATGCAACCCTTTTATTTACTCCTAAACACAATACAAAAATTTTTGTAAATGCTTCCACCTTCATCTTCGCTTTACCACAACACAAAAACTTGTCATAGACATTGATTAGTTCATAGTATGTGTTACTGTAGAAAGCCTATAGCCACCTGCCGTGATCACAGGGTACCTAACAAAAGCATCATTAAAAATGTCACACTGTAGTACTTCAGTTTGTACTTATTAAAGAGTATATTCTACTTTTGAGATAAATTCCTGGAGATAATGAAAACTTAGAAAACAAGAGATCTACTTGAGAAAGAAAGAGAAAGTGTTTATTTAAATCTATGCAGATCCTGTGAATATTGAGCACTGCTGCCCTGATTGAGTAAAACAACTTTATTTTGGAATAGTAAGGAAGCATGTCAGTGGGACTTAACCTCAGTGTCGTCTTACACAAGAAGAGGCCTATTCTTTAGAATCCTTTTTTAAGATCCTAAACATGCATTAAGATGTTTCTGTACACTGGAGCAGAAATGTGAATTCGTCTCAGAGATAAACCTCGTCTATTAAAAGACAGAATCTTAGTAGTCGGAACATCTAAATCTTGCTGTCAGTTGATGATATTTAACCTTAATAAACCTGTGGCTTCTCAAAAATGAAAATTTTCATTTGCTTGCTGCACAGGAAGCTTGGCAGGTTTGTGATGGGACACAGGGGATATGGCCCATATTTTGACCTACCACAGTACAGCACTGTGTACATTTATGGTACAACATAAAAATGACTAACAACAGCATGCTGTATGCATGCAGAATATAATGAAATATTAGACAGATGCTTGTTTTTGTCAAAGTCACTGGATTTTGACTTTAGCTTACTTGAAATAGGATTATGTTTCTGATATGCTTTGTTCACTTCTGTAGCAAAACAAGAATATCATAAAGAAGAGTAATTTCCTCATGTTTTATAGGAAACTTAGGTCACCAATTGAAATGAAAGCTATATCTACCTGATATGATATATCTGATATGAAATCAGTTCAGTACATACTTATTCTATCTTTGTAGAATGAGCATCTCTAATATCTTAAAGCTAAATATTTTTGAAAGATAAATGTTAAGCAAGTTAATGTAAAAAAGAGATTACATATTATATGTCAATGGAGTCTGGTCACCAAAACCAGATTGTAGTTTTGGGGTAGGTATCCGGCCACACTGAAGCTAATTCTGAAACTGCTGTTGATTTCCATCAGAAAAGGTACTACCTTTGTCATGAGAATTAAGAGTCTATTTTCAAGGTTTTTTTGTTTGTTGGTTTTTTTTTTTTTAATTTCATTACTCCCTTTTGTGTATATTATGGGATTTTAAGTAGAAAAGCATCATTTTATCGAACACAGTATATTGGCCAGCTATGACTTTTTATTTGGAAAAAGTAAGGAAAGTGAGAAAATGAGAAAATATACTTAGGGTTCAGCTGAACAGTATGGACAACTCATTGCTATTTAACGCAACTGTAACTTTTGCAAATGATCTAACTAGTTGCATTTAACTAATTTGTGAACTGTTGTCTAGGGTTTTTTTTTTTATATTATGACTTATTTTTATATGTACTGTTTTAAAATGTTACGTGTTTCCTTTTTTTTATGTCATAGCCATGACATGTGTCTTACCATCTGCATCAGTGCTGTGATGTTTTTTTCTCTGCAAGGTGTGTTAGAAATTTTGCTGTATATAGTACATGATGATCTGTTATGACATTTTTCTTCATGAGGAGGACGGGAAACTAACTCATGAGTTATTTTATGTCTTGTCATAAGTAAAGATAAATGTCATAACACTGATCAGCTTTCATGTGTTCTGAATGTGCAGTTATTTGCATTTTCCCCCTCACTATTCTTCAGGACTGAAGTGGCTGAAATGACAGGTGCAGCAAATGAAAAGTGCTGAGAATGTGTGGGGAAAATAGAAGACTCAGTCCTGAAAGATATTAATAACTTATGCACTGCTATGTCATCAGTGAAATAACTGATGTTATTTCCTAACATCATATTAAACTAGAAATATAAACTTGCAATATTTCTGTCTGCATATATAATCTTCAGATACATCTGGAAAGGAGAGAAATCATTGTTTTGAAAATTTGTTCTTTGCTACTTGCCTTTATATGTATGTGCTCATATCTGTTGTTCGCTAGAGCTCTATGAAATTTGAAAGTTCTTAGAGATCTAATTCCTGCTAAGGAGCAAATGGTGTGGCACAGAATTCGGATTTTTCTATTTACTTACTTATTTATCCTTGAACAATCCTTGATGGTCAGTCAGTATTCAGACAATCTCCTTTACCAGCAGCCTCAGTCAAAACACCAGTGCATGGTTTTCTGATGACATCTCTGTGTCAAGGGAGATTAAGGGATATAACAAGCTTTCCAGCAGGTTTCAGCAGCACCAACCAGCCTGAACTAATACTGCAGCATTTCTGTAGATGTGTTGAAAATCAGCTTTTGAGACTGTGTGTAACAGTGCTACCAGGTGACTCTATCCATATACATAAATTTTGCTATAGTTATATTTTAAACTATCACTTTAAGAGCCTAAATGCTGGCCTTGAGAGAGACTGACCACCTGCATTCCCTTAGACCTCCTTTTTTCAACCCGTCTCCCATGTTTAACCAAAGCCAAACTCAGTCATCTTTTGCTTTACTGTTTGTTGCTGTCTAATAAAAAAACAAACATTCATGTCTGTTAATAGAAAGCCTGTGCTGGACTCTTAAACCGAAGTGATACGGTAGCTACATGGAGGCAGATAGTTGTGTTACAGATTCCATAAAGATTTTCCCATTTCTTTTCCACATTTCCTTATCCGTAAAGCAACTGTGCCTATGAACTCCTCTAGTAGTAAGCAGATCTAGACATACCTTATCTGTCATCTAATTATGAAAACATGGGGAATTGCACACATAAATGTAGTCTACACCTTGCGTGTGTATCTGTATTCTTGATACTACAGTTAACTAGAGGGACATGGCTATGATTGATGACCAAGAATCACATTCAGGAAATTAAGTTCTGATCTGGAGAAAGTGAGATGGGAAAAGGCTAAACAGAGAACCACATAACAATACTCAATGTTCCTTTGGAGGAGGGGGACACATCTGGAGGTCACTAGAAAGTGATGGGCTGAATCTGTCCACTGGCATTTGTGCATGTCTTTTAAGGTGACCAGGCTGTCTTGTCAAAGAGCATTTTTCAGGTTGTAAGGAAGCTTAGGTAAATGTTTTGAGAATATGCAAAACTCTGTCTTTTATTATTCTTATTAGAGATATTCTGGTTTAAATGAATGGCTGCATTTTTACTGATATGTAAGGTTGGGACTGTTTTCTGGTCTAGCTTATAGATGTCAGTATGTATAAGTGCATTTCTTCTGAATGGTTGGCCTGATGAGGGTAAGGAAGGATATGCAAAGCAGGCTCTCTTGTCCAGGTTCCCCAAATCCAAGTGCTGTACAATCAGGAAATGCATTATAGCATCCATTGTTGCTTCAGTGGGGAAAGTGTGCTTTACATATGCAAATACTGCTCAGAAGTTTAACTTAATAATTATCAGCTGGAGTCTCTATTGATGAGCAGCTGAGGCTAATCATCAGCAACAGAATCTGAATTAACTACTACCAGGCTTTGATTGAGCATGCTTGTCTCATGCTTGGCTTGGTTACTGTGGCAATTGTGGAAACCTATATATATTTTTATAATCTTTTCTAAGCTTATAGATATTTATTTCTTGTACTTTCTGTACTTTTAAAAAGCACTGTAAAATGTTGTATTTTAGACTTCTTCCCTTCTTATCTCTTCCACAGTATTTTACTGAGCAGGAGCCAATTTAGAAGAGTTTCAGTCTTTTACATCCCGCTACCATGAGTGATAGTCACAGTGCTGGGTACAGCTGCAGGGATGCGTTTGGGCACATGCTTTACCTTAGAGAGCCGTAATGGCTACCTGCTGTTGATTATGTATTCTCTATATCAGGACCTCAGAAGTTACCTATTGTTAAGGTGGAACATAGAGAAATTTCTGGACATAGGATACCCAAATGGTTAATGAAAAGAGAGATGCAGCTCCTCCATAGGAAATCTTCAAATTAACAGATCTCATTGTCTTCCCTCCCACTCCTACTGTACACCAGGGAAATTCAGCTGGCTACAAATACTTACCCTGCAGATATCATTCATATGCCTTTTCCTGTGTGCTTTATTATTCACATCACACTCCTACAGTCCCTCCACAGCTTCCCTTCTAATTATTCCCCGCTTGCCCATTCGTATGAATAACCAGTGGCATTCACCCACATTCTGCCATGGACTACTAAGGCAGTTAGTAGTCCATCCCACTATGAATCGGATTTCTTGTTTTCCAGGAGGTGTCACAGTTTATTTAAATTCATCCAGATTGTAACTCTGAATATTTATAATTGAGTTGTGGAAGGTTTCAGCTTCGGGGCACAGACACCCACGAGGCAGTGGTTTGTCTCTACCCCCGTAGTGGAGGTGGTAGAGGGGAGTGCTTCAGGGAAGAGGCAGTCAGGCTAGCTCAAACCAGCTCCACTGACCGCTTAAACTGAGTTGAATGCTTTGCGCTGCAGGAGGTAAGAAGTGTTGCGTGACCCTTTGGGTCAGTTAAGCTGTGGGAATGGTGACCTCTAACTAAATGGTGATAACGTCTGCAACGTCATTTATTTGTGCCCCCAAGTGACCACTGCTAATTGTGATGTGGTTGTTTATGACAAAAAGTTATTGCTAAGTGATGGCTGGTCATCAGCTCTGTAGAGAAGTGTTTCTGCCAAAAGTACTATAGGCACCACCTCTGAGCCTGGATAAGGTGGTCAAGGACAGCAGGGTTATTGACTCTCTTCTCCTGTTAGGGGATTCTCTGCAGTATGCTTGCAGAGCATCAGTGTAGGAGTTTTCCCTGCAATACCCATTTTCTGTCTGAACATTTGAGTCTTCTGAGCTGTCACGTTGGCAGTCTTTACCTGCATGCAGAGCTTTTGAAAACAAAGAGAATACCACTCTAGCTTTGCAGAGAGAGCGCTTCCTTTTCTCCTCTTTCTCCCTCCCTTCCCCAACTGCTACAGAAGTGGTTTGCCAAAAAATCAGCATCTTTACAGGAATGGGGCTTGGAGAAAATAACAATTCATCAAGAGGACAGATGGCTTATTTAGAATCTAATAGGTATTAAAACATTATTTTCCCCAAGCTTTACTCCTGGTATTGATAACATGTTATCTTTGCCAAGTTCCCCTCTTGATAACGCTATCTTCGTCAAGCCAAGTCCCTGATAAAATCGTATTTTCACTCAGTGCTCACTCTGATAAGACATCATTTTCTTACATCTCCACTCCCAATGGAAAGGGGGAAACATTCCTTTTAGTCCTTTTCTTGGAGAGGCATATATTTTGCCAAGGCAATGCAAAGCAGAGAAAAGAAGAATGAAAAGATGACTGAAGAAATTTTTAAAAAGTCATTGTATTCTAGTCAAGGAAATAAGCAAATAATTTTAAGACTGATGGGCTCTTGTTTTAAATCTGTGAATAAGCTAACATTCCTAATACCAGTTAATCTAATATTTCATTTGGAAAAAAACAACTGTTAAAAAGAGCCACATCCATTTTCAGGAAAGATGTATGATATATTTAGATTTCCTTCCGTCTTTCTTCCTGCATTCTATTGCCACATGCTCTTTCTTTATGTAAAGTCTTTTACTGTTTACCATCCCTTTTATCCCTGTTAGAAGTACCAGAATTACATTCACTCAGCCAACTCATAAACAGCATTCTGCAGCTATGCGATGTGATGCCATTGTTGATGGTGCAAGTGATAACTCTTTCTGAGACACAACCCCTTCCTCATTTTGTGTGCAAAATAAATGCAGCAATGCAATGAGTGGTTCCTGGACCTCTCCATTTAGTTAATTAAAGAGACTGAAAGGTGTATCATGAACAAGGCCAGGGAGTGTAGCAAGAAAAGGGACAGCTTTGTAGTTTATGAAGTCAAATCTGCCCTGGAAAATTGTTTCTATCTCTACCACTGAGTGCATTACGTGATGTTCATAAAACAAAGCTATTACAAGCGACTGCTAACTCTTTTTTTTTCCCCCCATTTTCTGCGTTTTCAGCTTTCAAACTCCTGTGTTACATAAATGTTAAGTGTACACTGTTGCATATGCAGGTGATGAGATCTGTCCTCTGAACAAATGAAGCGCAGAAAAGGTGCTTATTTTTTAAAAAACTGCATCAGAACCATCTCAATTGTGCATACAAAACTGGTAATTTCTTTTGACGTTAATGACTCCAGACTTCTCTGTCCTGCCTGTGAAGAGGGACTGATAGTACCACCTTTCCCTCAAATAACTTTGAAAAATAAGTCACTGATCTCTGTGCTGCATTCAAGTATTATAGTGATGAGCATGATAGGCCAATGAGGGAATAAAAAGCCTTTTTTTCAGAGCAGGGTATGAGTGGTCACAAACTGAATGATGAGCTGAAACAAACTACTGAACAGCTGTGAGCACCAGCCATCCTGTGTGCACAGTGATGCCAAGGTTCTTTGGAAATAAAGTGGTGATCATGCAATTAATGATCCTATTATCAGGCACAAGGGAATGACAGCAAAGATTGAGAGGAGACCATCGTTCTCACATTTCCAGACTTCTGAGTATTTGACTTTTGTGGTGAATTGACCTTGGCTAGACACCATGAGCCCCCCAAGCTGCCCTATCGCTCCCCTCCTCAGCTGGACAGGGGAGAAAATACAATGAAAGGCTCGAGATGAATGAGTTGAGATAAGGACAGGGAGATCAGTCATCAATTACCATCTTTGGCAAAATAGATTCTGCTTGGGGAAATTAATTTCATTTATTGCCAAATCAGAGTAGGTGTCCTGATTTTGGCTGAGATGGAGCTATTTTTCTTCTCAGTAGTTGCTGTATTTTGGATTTAGTGTGGGATTTGGTATGTGAAGAATGTTGATAATACACTGATGTTGCTGGTTGTTACTAGGACTTTATCCAGATTTCGCTAATGTACAGGTACAAGAAGCTGGGAGAGATATAGCCAGTACAGTTGACCCAAACTGGCCAAAGAAAGTATTCTATATGATAGATGTCATGCTCAGTATATAAGCGACAGCTGGCTGGTGGCCATTGCTCTCATTCTTTCTTTTGTTGCTCGGGATCTTTCTGGGATTGCTTTTCAATTTTGGTGCCATGATTGCTGCTCAGAACGAACTACATTGGTCATCGGGTTGTCAGGTGGTGAGAAATTGTGCATCATTCAGTTTATATATTTTATTATCCTTATATTTTATTGTTGTCATCATCTTCCTTTGCTCTCCTAGTCTTCATCTCAACCCTCAAGTTTTCCTTTCTTCCTGATTCTCTCCCCCATCTCACTGGGGAGAGTGAGTGAGCAGTTGCATGGTACTCAATTGCTGACTGGGATAAAACCACAACAGTAGGGTAATGAGAAATAAAACCAAATCTTTAAACACCTTCCCCTCACTCCTCCTTTCTTCCTGGGCTCAACTTCACTTCAGAATTCTTTGCCTCCTCCCCTCCAGCAGTGCTTTGGTATGGGGATGGGGGTTGAGGTCAGTCCATCACAGGTTGTCTCTACCTCTCGTTCCTTCTGAGGGAGAGGACTCCTTGCACTCTTCCCTTGCTCCAGCATGGGATCCCTCCCATGGGAGACAGTCATCCACAAACTTCTCCAGCATGAGTCCTTCTCACAGGCTGCAGTTCTTCACAAACTGCTCCAGCATGGGTCCTTTCCACATATCCTCTCTACAGAATGCAGTCCTTCATGAGCAGACTGCTCTGACAAAGGTCCCCCATGGGGTTACAAGTCCTGACAACAAACCTGCTCCAGTGTGGGGTCCTCTCTCCACAGGTTCTTCTAGGAGCCTGCTCCAGTGCAGGCTTCTCAAAGGGTCACAACTTCCTCCAGGCTCATCTAGTTGCTCTGGCTTGGGGTCCTCCACAGGCTGCAGGTGGGTCTCTGCGCCTCCATGGGCTGCAGGGGGACAGCAGCCTCACCGTGGTCTGCCCACAGGCTGCAGGGGAATCTCTGTCCGGTGCCTGGAGCACCTCCTCCCCGTCATTCTTCACTGACCTTGGTATCTGCAGAGTTATTTCTCTCGCATATTCTCACTCCTGTCTTCCAGCTGATGTTGCACAGCAGTTTTTCCTCCTTGAATATGTTATCACAGAGGCCCTGCCGTCATTGTTGATGGGCTCGGCTTTGGTGAGCAGTTGTTCTGACTTGTAGCTGGCTAGCATTGGCTGTACAGGTCATGGGGAAAGCTTCTAGAAGCTTCTCACAGAAGCCACCTCTGTAGCACCCCTGTTGTGTTTTAGCTATAGTCAGCAACTGAGTACCACACAGCTGCTCAATCACCCTCCTCCTCTCCAGGGGATGGAGGAGGGAATAGGGAAGAAAAGAAAACTTGTGGGTTGAGATAAAGACAGTTTGTTAGGATAGTAAAGGAAAAGAATAATAATATATATATATAATTATGATAATAATAATAATAGAAAAAACAATATTACTGCTACTACTAATAATAATTATTAAAAACTTAAAACTAACAAAACAAACAAAAAACCCCAAATTATGCACAATTTGTCACCACCCGATGACCAATACATCCTGAGCAGCAGTCATGAAGCAAAAAAAAAACCCCATAAATGATCCCAGAACAATTCCAAACAGAGAGAGAAAAAAAGAGAGACAACTCACCACCCCACCCCCCACTTAACTACTGGGTGTGATGTTTATGGCATGGAATACTCTCTTTTGCCAGTCTGGGTCAACTGTTCTGGCTATACCCCTCTCAGCTTCCTGCACCTGCACGTTAGTGAAACCTGCGAAGCTGGAAAGTGTCCTTAGTCTCTTTAGCAACAACTAACAACATCAGTGTGTTTATTCTTCACATACAAAATCCAAAACACATCAACTACTGAGAGGAAAATTAACTCCACCCCAGCCGAAACCAGGACAACCTCCCACTACCAAAACCTTGCCACACAAACCCAATACACTTTGCAAGCCTGATGTTCTGGGCGTGTAGGGTTTTTGTGTATGTGTTGTAGTTTAGCTCCACTTGGGACCAAGCTATGCAGTCTTTTGCTCACTCCCTGTACCCTTCGGGAGACTAGGGAGAGATAATATAAGAAAAAAGGCTCGAGGTTTGAGATAAGGACAGGGAGAGATCCTTAAAGTTACTGTTATGGGCAAAACAGACTCGACTTGGGGAAAACTATTTATTATTATTAATAAAACCAAAGCAGGATAACGTGGAAGAGAACAAAACCACTTCCTCCCACCCCTCCCTCTTCCTGGGCTTAACTTCATTTCAATTATTTCTACCTCTTTCCACCACTAAGCGACACAGGGGGGAAGAGGGAAGTCAGGTTATGCTCAGTTCATCACACATTGCTTTACGCTGCTCCTTCCTCCTCGAGGGAAGAACTCCTCACATTTGTTCCCTGCTCCAGCATGGGATTCCCCCCACGGGCTACAGTCCTTCATGAACTGCTCCAGCCTGGGTCATTTCTTCACAGGGTGCAGTCCCTCAGGGATGGCTGTCCCAGCACGAGCTCTCCATGGGCCACAGCCTCCTTCAGGCACCCACCTGCACCGACGTGGGGTCCTCCATCTGCTGGGATCAACATTACTCCTGCCCCTCCTTCTTCCCTGGCTTTGGCATCTGCAGCCGTTCCTCTCACAAGAAGTTTTTCACAATTGGCAGGTAGAAGCCTCTCAGATTCTCTTCACCTTTCCTCTCTTCACTTCTTGTGGGCAGGCTGGGCCAAGCCGGGCCCAGACGGCCACCCAGCAGGAGCGCAGCAGGTCAGGGCCGTAAGGCCTACAAGGCTCGCACCTCCCCCTTCAGCTTTTTCACATCTTCTTCCTTTCTTTTTTGTTTTTACCCTTCTTAAATACATTATCACAGGGGCATTATCAGGGAACATTTTGCCACCAATTGACTCGGCCCTGGCCAGCAGTGGGTCAGTCCACTGGACAAAGGGGAAACTTCTAGCAGCTTCTTGCAGAAGCTGCCACCATAGCCCCCCGTCACTAAACAAAACCAGCACAGTATGATATGTTTAATTTCCAAATCTACTGATTATAGAGGACTATTTTTTTTCAAGGAAAGGACAGTGGGAGGGCATCCCCCTGTATATGAGCAGCAAGCAATACTGTGATACTTTAAGTAAGGCCGGCCTGCAGTGGAATTGAATGGTTCATGTTTGGGTCCTATAAAACATATTAGCATGTGCTTAAGTACCATTAACAGCAGTGGAAAAGAACACAGCCTTAGCACATAACAAACAAGATGAAGTGCCTAAGTGCAGTTACTATTGCCTAAGTCCAAAACTGATGGTTGATTGGCATCTCATGTGGAAACAGTTTCTTTTTACCAATGAACATGTAACTTAGCAGATAGGTTATCCATACCAAATCCCAAGAAAGGTTGTGCTTAATATTGATGGGAGCACCTTTTGTGTCAGAGCTGATGAAAGCTGTTTGGGCAGTATGGAAAGACTTGGTTGTCTTTTTTTTTGTGCTATCTCTGTCTAGTAGACATCAGCTTTCAGTGTTCTTTCTGTGTCATTTTTCAATGGCACTACTTTCTACCACTGAAACTTGGAAGCATAAGCTCATAATTGCCTCATGTCACATTAGAATGAATGAGTTCTGTGGCCAGACATCTGGAGTAAATTGCTTAGACTGCATTCCGCTATTAAGATGGTTATTTGGGCAAGATTTTCGACTTCCAGCTGAGATCACACTGCAGTGACTTATAAAAATGTGGGAGAAAAAAAATGCCTTGGTGAGTGTGAGAATAGGCACCTTGGGATGCCTTAGCACCTACTCATGGAGGCATATGTCTTAAAGTACCAAACTGTTTTAACAAAAAGAACTTCATTCATAGCTGCCCATATAGCGAATACCTACCAGAGTATCCAGCTGAGCAGAAGTGCATAGAGTACTAAGGTGTTAGTTTCTTATAGCTGAGCTGGAGCTCAAAAGAAAAGAGATAGTTTATCTGCTTACACAGAGCAGTGTGTGTAGAAGACTGCAGTCTTCTTGTTTTTCTTTTCCCCTAAGGTCCATGAAGTTCTCAACAATGGTCTTTATGGGGGGAAAAAAAATTGTTGTGGAGTGAACTTCCAATGGTTTTGCTCATGGCGTTAACAGGGGAAATTTGTGAGGGTGGTTGCTGACTATCCTCCCCGTTCTTTCTGCAGAATGTTGATTTTTGGTTAAAATTGTTATACTGCTAGTCCTCAAAGGGTGCACTGATAGTACAGATTTTCAACTATGAACAAATGTGAAATGGAGGAGTGGTGTTTTCTTGTATCTGTAGTCAGACAGACTGAAACATTATCTGAGAGCAGCATAACTTCCTCTTATCTCAGAGGCAGCCAGTTAATTCATTATAAAGGCATTACATGCTATTAGGCAGGGGATGAATAATAGCTAAAATACATAGAAACCTCTAGACCTTGTAAAGATGCCAAAACCCAAGTACTTTGCACTTAAGATAGCAAAAGATACATAAAAAATTAAGGAAAATATCCCGCAAGATGTTACATGAATTTGCCTGCCTCAGTCAGTTCCTAACAAAGTTTTAAGCATTTGAGTTCAGATCAGGGTCATCTGAGAAACTCAGGATCCCTGCTCCTGTGTTTGTCTTCTCCTTTGAATCAAGGTGATTTTTTTTTTCCCTACACTCTGCTTCTTTCTCCCTTATCCAGCCCTGCAGTTAACCTTTAACTAAACTTTGTTTTCTCTGTGGGTCTTTCACTAGCAAGCTTCCAGTGCCACTGAGTCCTTTTCAGGACTATCACCTCTCCAAGTCTGCTACCTACAAAACTCAGAACTAGGTGTTAATGTTATCCTTTAGGTTTTGTATGTGAGAAAATTCCACTGCTTCAGTCCCTCTCCATTCTACAGGATTGCTTTCTACAGGCTTTATTTCTTCCAGTGTCTTAAGGTGCTCTGCTTAAGTAAGGTTTAATGAAATCTTTTGCCTTACATACAGGTGACTCCACATGTGCAGAAGCATTCAATAATCCATAGAATTCATAACTTACGTATAGACAAGTTTTCTGAATTGTTGGATCTACTGTGATGATAAGTCATTGACTGCTGTTAACCATGAAATAATTATTCAGGTTTGTGTTTGGGTTTTGTTTTGTAGACTGAGAAATTTTGTAGGTAATTTTTATTTCTTTGGTACAGTTGTATTAGCACAGAAAGTCTAAAGTAAAAGGCTTGACACAGATAGAAAAAAAAAACCACTAAATCTGAGACTGCCAAGGCCCAAAAATAGAGCAATAACCCCAAATGAAGAATAAAAAATAATAGCTTTATTATTATTTATTGCACCATTCAAAAGTATACTACTTGCTTCAGAGCACAGCAATGTTCCTTGCAGCGTTCCTTGGGAGGTGTTTTGTCCCAAAGTCACAGAGGCCTCGTTATGTGTTATGTTATTTTATTTTGATTTAGATTAAATGAAAAGTGCCTAGACATCAGCTCAGAGCACTCTGCCAGTTACTTAAAACTGTAAAACTCAAGTGCAGTGCAATCAGTTTAACTGTTCTACCAAGCAGCACACACAGTCAATCAAATATTAGTGGTCCCTTACATTAGTCCACTTATTCCTTCTTCAGATGAGGTGAAACACACAGCCAGTCCTTGCATTACCTTGAAAACTGATCAGAAGCAGTTCAGGGCAGCATGTGTTGGTGTTTGCCTACTAGGCAGTAGCTCTGAAGAGGCATTTTGCCGTGTCTGTATGTTCACTGAGGTCAAAATATCTTCACATGTCCAGCCTGGTAATAGGACTAAATTAAATAGTACCTTGCCACCAGCCTTGCCAACTTCATATGTGCAAAAATTATAGCTAGATCATCTCAACATTTATGGCAAGTTATTTAATTTCTGAATCTTAAGATCAAACTCAGTTCGCTTTTCATTTTATACTTTTATTTCAGATGGGTCCTGGAATTGTCACATTATCATTTGCAGCAAGCAGTTGAGGTGTTATGAATATACCATATACATCAAGATATTAGCTGAGAGTAATCAACAATGTTAGCAACATAACATGACTTATCCAGCTGTATGAGCTCTGAGGAGATCATCCAAGAAAGTGACTTGGATTTAGCACTTTGTTACAAAACATGGATAATTTTTATAGTAAACCAATATGTTTCAACTAGTTATATATTTCAGATCAAGAAGCTAGCTGTTTGTATAATTCCTGACATGATTTCCTTAATGGCTGTTACATACTACCTGAAAAGAAGTTGTAGCAAAATGGATGTTTGTCCCTTCTCCCAAGTAACAAGTGATAGGACAAGAGGAAGTGGCCTCAAATTGTGCCAAGGGAGGTTTAGATTGGATATTAGGAAAAATGTCTTCACGGAAACGGTTGTCAAGCACTAGAACAGGCTGCCTAGGGAAGTGGTGGAGTCACCAGCCCTGGAGATATTTGAGAGACATGTAGATGTGGAGCTTAGGGACATAGTTTAGTGGTGGACTTGGCAGTGCTAGTTTAACAATTGGACTTGATGATCTTGCAGGTCTTTTCTAACCTAAACAATTCTATGATTCTATACCAGCAGAAATAGGTACTCGTGAGAAAACAGTAGTGGAGTTTACTGGCATTTAAAGCTAAGGCTGCATAAACACTGAGCTGATCTCATTAGTTGCTGCAGCTTCCAGTATGAGGCAGTGCCCCCTTATTTTCTTTTAGTCTCTTTCTGAGACTATGCTATTTCTTCTGAATATCGTGTAGAAACACTTCAACTGTTGTCATTATTACAGCTACAATTGTTCAGATGAACAAAATGGTATCTTTTTTGTTAATTTTTAATTTTGGCAAAGCAGCATTTATGACCTATTGATTTATGTCCGTGAAATAGTTAGAGATGTCTAATTTTTTTTTCCATATTTTGAAATTTTAATGAATGTTGTTCTGAGATTTACTTCCATATCTTGCTACATTTACAATTGCCCAGTACCTTTTCTGGTAATTATTTGAGAAGGTAGCAGAATCCAATGACAAGAATAGGAAGATATAAGTAACATCCGTGTCATGCTGGATATTCACCAAGTAGGGAAGTTATTATTGCCAGTGAAATCTTTGACTAGATTTATATTGTAATTGTATGTCTGGTGATAACACAGGTTGGTTGTCCTGTGGGTGAGTAGGGGTGCTGTTTTTCTTTTTATCTGAGAGTGTCTACACAATACACTCTTGCTGTCCAGTAACAGGAATGCAGTATAATCACATCCAAATGAATTTTCATCTTCCTAGCTTGGGTATCAGCAGCTGAGAAATAACACAATTTCAGTTCTATGCCTTCCAAGCTGGGAGGAGAAAAATAACTCAGTATTTATTGCCGTGCTAATTGTAACATGGCTCTGTCCTTAATGTTGACATTTCTGTATTGTTGCACCCATGATTTTTAGACTTTTCAAATCTGTCATTTAATTTTTAATAACTGTTTGCTTGAGCATTCAAGTTTCAAAATATCAGTGGCCAAAATTCAGAATCCATCTTGAGATGTCTTTCAAGCTCAGATTTGTCCATAAGCTTTGTTAAAGGTAAAAATAATAAATCTGAAAATTTTTTTCAGGAGGAAGTCTGCAAGCAAATGCAAGATATTCAATCCGAATGGTGTATTAAAAACAGGATCCCTGTTTATATAGATAACGGGAAGTGTGTATGCCTGTATGGAACAGTGGAAATGAGAAATGAGGTTTTCATTTCTATAGCTATTTTTTAATTGACTCAGTTTAGAGGACTGCTCACCATTCATGTAAATATGAAACAATGGAAGAGAACAAGCAATGAGCAGGTCTTTGTAGCAGGGAGATAGTTTTGAGTCAGAAGGTGAGGAATGTACTTGTGAAGGAGAAAGCTAAACAATAACTGCATGATTTCTATTTTCTAAACCTCTCAAGCTGGTGTGTGTTTGATAAAGCCAAAGGGACTCTGTGCATTGGAGAAATTATTAAATAGCAAACACTTATTTTAATGTGTGCAGGTATAAAGTTATTTCAGAGAAATACCTTAGTATAAGATAGTCATGTGTCTTCACTGTAAATGAATGTTTTGCTAATTATGACACTGTGGATAACTGTAACTGTCTTTTGCTTTGTTTCAATTTGATTTCAAGTGAACATTTTTCATGTTTCATTTGAGGTGTTTTTTTTATCACCTTTCAAGCATTTATACTCTGTGTATATACATATAGCTTTATTAAAAATTATATGAAAATGTCTTCTTTGAAAACACATCAGCTGCATCCCTATCTTCTCCCCTAAAATTTGGTAGCAATAATGTACTGGGAAATGATGGTAAAATGTGACACAGTTGTTGGCTTTGGGTATGGACCTAGGCTTCAGGTTAATTCATCTTTTTTTATACTTTCTATCTAGCTCAGGTTTTTTAATGCTATTTTGAAAAAAAAAAAGAAGATATCTTTTGAAAATGTGAAAATGAAGTGTTTCATATTTTTGGAATATAACTTTTCAGTTAAAGGTGCTGAATCGAACCATTTTGGTTTTTTTTTCAAAATTCCTTTGTGGTCCTTTTCAACCAAAATACTTTCCAGAATTTTACCTGCATGTGTATTGAATGTTTCTGTCCTTCTCAACCTCTTATTTCTCAGCTAGTGTATAATACTGCATTGCTGAATAAAAACCATCTGCTCCTCACATGTGAATCAGTTGGGGCTACTGTTTGGCACAAAATGGTAACCAAACTGCTGTAGCTTGACTGTGGAGAAAATGGGGAATAGGAAAATTATTTTGTCTTGCGTATGTTTCTAAAATACCTTTAAGTATGTAGTAATTGTCTTCGACTTAAATCATTCTGTTCTTGACTGTCTTCCCAGACTAGAAACTGGCAGGCAGCCCTACCCAGAACAAAAGAAACACATGCTTATCTTACAGTGTGGTTTTAATATTAGTAGGACCTGTAGCTCTTACAACTCCAGCATTTGTCCAAGTTTACTGTGCACTTAAGCATTGCCTTGAAGTGCCAAGTCCTTCTGAAGTGTGGCTGTATTTGAAACATCTCTGCCTCACGATGCTGACATTAAAGGAAAATGCAACTTCAAGTATATTCTGACAGAAGTGTTTTGTTTCCTTCTCTTGCAGATGGGAAGCCAGTGTCACTGTCTCCACTTGAATCTCAGCCCCACAGTCCTCGGTACACGGCGTCAAGCCAGCGGGAGCGTGAGAGCTTGGAAGTCCGCATGCGGGAGGTGGAGGAGGAGAACCGCGTGCTTCGCAAGCAGCTCAGCCTGGCACAGAGTCGCAGCCCCTCGCACCACCGCGGCAATCACTCCAAAACCTACTCCATGGAAGAGGGGACAGGTGACAGCGAGAGCCTGCGGGCTGGCATTGTGGCGGGGAACAGCTCCGAGTGTGGGCAGCAACCAGCTGTGGAAAAATGTGAGGTAAATGAACAAAAGGACTGTGCCAGAAAAAGAACTTGATAGATTTGGTCCTTTAAGGACATCGCAGATCCCTATCTCCTTCCCCGTGAAACTTTCTGCTCAGAAACCAGCCTCTTAAAGGATTTCCGGGAGCAACTTTTATATAGTTTTTAATTATTCTTTTCTAAAAATCTGTAAAACATTCAATCATCTGAGCATCTTTTGAGTTATTATTTGATCAGACTTTTTTGTCTTTTTCATTCTTGTGTCCCCAAACCTGGTGTAAAAATCAAAGCCTTGTTCCAAGCTGACTTCAATACAGCTCTGCTGATAAAGACCTGTGGCAAACTGACCCCTTGTGTTTCTAAATTAAATGAAAGAGCCACAGTGCTTTGAAAAGCCTTATTCCTTTGTTTGTGCATCTGTACTAGAACAGTTCAGGGTTTACCATTAATTAAATTGCGGTTTATGGAGCCAGCCCGTGCTTTTGAGTCAATTTCAGGAGTGTATTTGATGGTACTGTGGAACCATCTGCTTTGTGTGAACCCTGCACAGGTTGTGTGGTTAGCTGAAGGGTACAGGAGGTGTGGTTACCTGAAGGGTACAGGAGATGTGTTTCTGAGAAGGTTTTGGGGAATTGCTTTGGTTTGATTTTCCACATTTTATGCCAGTAGTTTTGTAGATGTCATCCAGCTATGTAGTTGTCAGGTACCTGAATGATGGCAGTTTAGAATATGGATAGATCCAAACCAGAAAGTCTTGCTTAAAGGCCTTGTGCAATCCCAACTGGTGAAGATATCAAAAATAATTCCTCAATTTATTTCTATAAAGAGGATAATATCGTATTACCTTTTATGTTGCTTTCTGCCACTGGGAAGATAAAAATTGAAAGAAAATAAGTGAGAGAGAAAAAGAGGTAGTCCTAATTATCTCTTCAGATAAAGTCTATTTAATGGGCAAATATCATTTAAAAATGAATTATTGCTTTCCAGTTGGACATCTTTGTCCATCAGTGTGGAAAAAGGAACCAACATTATTTTAAGGAGCGAGAAAAGGAGGGGTTTGTTTTTCATTTTCCCTCCTCCCAATAATGAGGGTCTGATTTTCCTCCCTGTAAGCATTTTGGCATTTCTTTTAATAAGGGAAGGTTCAGGCCATCAATAAGCAAACTTCCCTTCTTCCTTATTATCATGCCAAACAGTGATGAGCTGAATCTCAGTTCTTGGTTCAATGTATCAACCAATTTGGGACACAAAAATAGCAGCTTAAAGGAGGAATAGTTTAAGTGGCCTTTCAGTTTGTAATGTGTTTTGCCAATAAATTTACTTGCTCAGTGGTGTTTAGCATTGTGCTGGAGGCAATGGTTATATAAAATATGAAACCTCACTTTATTTGCCAACCCCCTATCTCACTGCACACTATTTTGATAACGAAATAGCTTTTTCGTCTTTTTCTTAAGGAGTTCACTCAGTAATTCAGTAACAGCAATGGAAGTTAAAATTAAACTTCCTTATTATCAGATTTGCCAGAGGTCTCATCATTTATCCTATTACTGTAGATTCTGGTTCCATGTTTCTGTGAGTGGTATCTTGACTGTATTCACCCTCTGTTTTCAGTGTTTCAGCAGTGTAAACGAAGTGTTTTTTAGCCTCTGACCCTGGAATATATCACAGCAAGAGTTAAGAACTTGGGTAGAAAGAAACAGGAGTCCTGAGAAGAAGAATGGGGTTCTGGGGGAGACAAAAAATAGATTCCTTATTTCATTGAGACAGTTGTTAGAGATTTACTGAACCTGACATTTCAGAATCTAATTTGGGATGGACTTTGGTGGTGACTAAAACACTTGAAAATGCAGTTACAATGAATGAACATTAAATATCTGATGAAGCATAATCTGTGTTATAATAATTGTAATCCATATCAAAAACAGTGGATTTGTTGCATGCCAGCCACCACTTCGTACTCTGTTGCATCACAGGAAAGCTCTTCTGACATCATAAAATGGACCAGCATTATATTGCAAGGAAAAGTCAGAGTTCCAACCAAGGGCCTTTCTCCCTGGAGGGAGCGGACCCCTGTCATGCCTTTCCAGTAGGAGAGACTTTTAACACAAACCTCGGAAATATAAGTAAGAGTACTCCTTACAGAGATGTAGGCACAAATAACAGGCTTCCGAAGAAGAGCGTAATGCTGATGGAAGCTAACAGACTTATATGATTCTTTCTTACAATCTTACCCTAGTGTCTTTCCAGCTTGTGCTTCCATAAACTGGGCATTTAGTTTAAACTAAGTGTGTATTTATAAACATTTTTAAAAGATATTATGTATTAAAAAAGGGTTAATTAGCAATATAGCATTTAGTAGGTTAGCAGAATACTTAACATTTGAAGCATTTTTATAGGCATATTTGTGTTGTTACTGTTCTCAACAGTGTTGCTCAATAGGGTTAAGTGTGTAGTGCTCCAGAGCCAGAAAGAACAGGCCCTCACCAACTTAAGCATTGTAAAACACAGGAAAAGCAGATGTTACCTGCCTCTGGGAAATATTTGTAACATATTTACATTTTTGTAATGTGCTTTCTATATCTCTTAACCACATTTAACAATTATTTATGAAGGATTAAGTAACTGCAATGGAAGGCCTGGCTAGTACTACTGGAAAATTATTGAAGTATGAAATGCTTTACCAAAGATTATTTTTAGCTATAAGAACCAATTAGAGTTTGTTAAGCTCATTATCTCACCATTCCAAAAAGTAGCCTGAGGAGAAAAAACATAACATCTGTTTATCTAGGCACCTTATATTCCTCATTAGCATGGGATCTAAGGCACAGTTCTTTGTGTGGTTTTGGATATTTTCTTGCCATTAGTATTACCCCAGAATGGACTTATGAAATAACTGCTTTCAGAAACAGTTTTTCCTGGTCTGTAGTGGCTAAAGTAATAGTTTCTAAACCATGTTAGCATTCACCTTGGATTATTTAAACTCCCTTTCCTAAAGAATCTTGACTTCTTTAAATGCCTTTCAGTACCTAGGCCTGATTGCTCCCTAAACTATTTAAAATGAAAAATAGTTCTCTTTGTATCCCTGATCCCCAATCTATAGGAAGAACAGCTTGATTAACTTCCACAGTGTTTTGATTATCTCTTCATATCTGTATGTATAAGCAGGGAAAGAATTCGTTGAGTCTGGAAAGCAAGATTTATCATAATTTAATTTGTTGCTGCAGTGAGTTCCATTGTATAACAGCAGCCCCAGTGAATGGCCGGTGTTCAGACTTCTTGCAACATCTACTAGTGATGAACATACCTATCATTCAATTTAAAAAGAGCTTTGTAGGAGGATTGACATTTTCAAGGAGCTCAGTTTAGACCCACAGTACCTTCTAAATATCCAGGCTAGAGTTTGATAACTAGAATGATCACAGATTGCAAACAGTGGTGAGCAAGCACAACATGCAGAGTCTTGGTGTGAGATGTTTGGAGGGACCTGATGAACCAAGCAGACAGGCTGCTATATGTTGTGGAAGTTGAAACGTTCTTGGCTTCACTCCTGCAGTCATCAAGTCCAGAGGTTCTGTGAATCACAGTGTCCAGTTCTGGTGGGATGGGGATACAGTCTTCTAGCTATCTATAGACAGAAACTGAGGAGTTTGAGAGAGCTGTGATGCTGCTGGCCAGTTTCATAATCTGGGAGCTGATGCTTACAGTATTATACTCAGGAGGATGCAAATTCTTTGAAGTGCTTCCTTCTTCAAACCACTGTTGCCCTGTCTTGGTAGGATTTGGCTACAGCCATCTGCTCTCTATCCAAACATGTATTTGGAACAAGAATGGAGCAAACTGGAGATAAAGCATTTTTTGTTAGAACGCAAATGATTCAGGTTGTGAGCTCTGTTTAACAGTTAAATAATGAGGGAGAGAAAAGTGAATCAAGAAAAGGAAGAACAGACTGAGTCTTGCAGCATGCTGCGGGCAGAAACTTTGGAAAAAAAAAGGTCTAGGTTTCTGTTCTCTTTGTGGATTATTGCTCTTTCCTATGGATGATTGCAGGACCTGCTAAAAGACACCCAGGAAAGCATACTTTTAATTTTGAAACAAAGTTATTTAGGAAAAGGAGAACAGATGTGGGAAGTACTTGACAGAATAAACTCTGATTTTCTGGGGATTTGAAAGGTGGAGAGAAAGGCTGTGGGGAGAGCTTTTTTGGCAGGTAGAAGTAGTATAAAATGATGTTGACAGTGATACGACAGTGCTGTTCTGACAAAACCCATAAATTGTGTGTCTGGTCCAGTGTCTTCAGGTGAAGTGTCTAAAGTAGGCTCGAAGCCATTCTCAGTTAATTTGATTTTAATTGGCATTGAAGAGGAGGATCTTAGGTCTTCCAAAAGCCTGAGGAACACCAGGTGGCAACCAGCGAGGAAGACAGTGCAGTGTCTGGAATCCGTGCACCCACAGGAACCCATTCCCATAAGTATGGTACAAACCGTTGCTGCACTAAAAGTTGTCAGTGAGCAGCCTCCGTTCCCCTCTGTTGTTATCACAAGAGAGAAACACAATAAATTTTTGTGAAGTGCTGAGCATGCTCATCTCCCATTGACTTTAACCTAAATTTAAAGTTGTGAATACCTCACAGAGCTGTTGCCAAAATGTGCTGCAATATCCTTTCTTTCTCACACCTCTCTGGACAGACAGTTGCCTTATTAATTCACGTCCTCTTAAAATCTCAGATCTTCAGTATGCCTCAGCTTGTGAGGCACACTAGGGCTGGAGGCAGCTGTGATGTTCATGTGGGGGTTGCACAATGGCAGAGCCACTTGGCAATTACATGATTCAAACTGTGCCCTGTACCAGACGATGTTAATGGATGGGACAATGGACTCTTTAGATGTGCCCAACACATGCCACCTCTTGTGCAAATCTGCTTCTTTTACAAGCCAGACTTTGGGAATCTATGACTGTGTGAGGAGGCGGAATTCCTCATTTGTTCTCTGCGTAGTGGGCTTTCTGTGGCAAATGAGAGCTGTGTGTGTGAGAAACCAGCTAACCAAGCAAGCTTCAAATGGAAGCCAAATGAGGCTTCCCTGCAGTTTCACAGCTGTGTCCCCAATTGCAGCTCCATACTGCCAGCTTGGTGAACTCTCCTTCATTTCTGTGGCCACAAAGAAACAGAAAAATACAGATGCTGGAGTCAAAACTTGCTAAGATTAATTTTCTTTTGTCCCCAGCAAATAGCAATAGCTAGTTTTAAAACCAGAGAAGAATAACTTCACAGAATTTTTTGAGTTATTACTTACTACCTTAATAACGATGACTAGTAGCACCTTTTCAATTTTCTCTTTCCTCTTGAAGAGATGAGTAAACCTCTGTCTCATATTGAAAGGGAGGTAAGAAGGCACAGAATAAGTGATAATTTACCAGCATGCTGTGGCAGGGAGAGTGTGTGTGGGGATGTTGTATTTAACTTCACATTAACACTGCCCAGTACAGCCCATACTGGTAGTCACAGGCAGGGAAGTGACCCCCTGTCTTCACAGCTCAGTTCCTGTCTTATCACTGGGGTGCATCAAGCCCTCGCAAACCAATTGTCCCACTCGTGCTTGTCCATCACAGCTTGCTCTACTTCTCCTTAGTAGCTCTTCTTTAGACACAACTAATGCAAAATTTCTAAGAGCATATCTGCTTCTAATTATCAAACATAATTTTAAACTTCAGTTTGGAAGGTTAAGGTGTCTACATGTTTGCATACTCAGAATTTTGTGTGCTGCTAAATGGTGGGGGGTGTGTGCATATATGCGCACACACATATGCTCTTAGCTAATAAATGTAATTCTGTTCAGACATCTGATGTAATTTAGAGATAGTAATGAGTTTGGAATGATGATGGTGTTATAACTCAATTAAGATGTTTTTAACAGACTGCCTCAAGTGGGCTGCAAACAGCTGCAAAACGCCCACTCAAATCTTTAACAATCACCGCACTAAATAATAGCACTGTCATGTATGTGCTCTCCTTAATGAATGACAGAACACAGGAGCAGACTTTAATTTTTGTTCTTTTTGTTCCTTTTCTCCCACAGACCATCCACGTTGCCATCGTTTGTGCAGGGTACAATGCCAGCCGGGATGTTGTCACACTTGTCAAGTCTGTCTTATTTCACAGGTAAAGATAGCTTTCTTTTCTTGTATGTTGTATATCTGATTATGGCTAAGTAAGATCTTTTTACATTTATTCTCTTACTTCAAAGGAAAGTCAGATTCCCTTCCCCGGTTGCTTTTTCTGTGGAAGAAAGCAAGCATGTAATTTATGACCACCACAAATAGATTCACCTGTGTAAAGATTTCTGCAGGAAATGAGAGGGATCAGAGACCCACCTGCTACCTCTGTTGCTTTGTGGGAATAGGGACAGTATCCATCTGTACTGTAAAGCATCTGCACGGTCCTGAATGTTGTAAAAAAATAATAGTAGTAGTAGCAGCATTGTATTCATTTAGTCTATTTCTGGTGTCAGTTTATGGTGCAGATGTAGATGGTAATTTGAAAGCCATACACACAAATACACACTGGTTACTTGACTATCCCACCTCCCATTTAGACGCTTATTTTTCAAAGTAAACCTGTTACTTTAGTCAGTATTTATTTCATTAAAGTCAGATTATTTATTCTGGCTTTGGAAGGGCTACTTGTAGCTCCTTAGAAGGCTTAGCAACCTGGTTTTATCACAGAAAGCACACTTAGATCCCAAAATTGAGAGATATAAATGTACAATGGAGACAAAATAACCAATTGTCTTAATAAACAGAAGCTCCAGAGAAAAATAAATGGTATTAAATTAAATGTGGGTTTATGTGTGTATCCCTTGTCCAGTTTAGTAATGTCTCTCAGAGATGATTTCCAAGTGTTGCAGAAAGTGGATTAAAACAGGGAAGTGATCAGACTGTTTGACTCAAATAGGACAAATTGACTAATAAAATATGCATAAAGTATAAAGAGTTTACTAAGCAGGTAGTTTCAATACGCTGCTTTATATTGAATGATAATTTTATACTACAAAAAATGACTCTTGTTTGTGTATGTCAAGAATAAAAGGAAGACCAGGGAGAATGTAGGCCTTCTCTGAAAGGAAACAGGAGACCTGGTTACCTGGAACATGGAGAAGGCTGAGGTACTTAATGACTTTTTTGCCTCAGTCTTCACCAGTAAGGGCTCTAGCCTCATCATCCAAATTGCAGAAGGCAAAAGCAGGGACTAGGAAAATGGAGAACTGCCCATTGTAGCAGAAGAGCAGGTTCGAGACCATCTAAAGAACCTGAAGGTGCACAAGTCCATGGGACCTGATGAGATGCATCCGCAGGTCCTGAGGGAACTGGTGGATGAAGTTGCCAAGCCACTGTCCATCATATTTGAGAAGTCATGGCAGTCTGGTGAGGTTCCTACCAACTGGAAAAAGGGTAACATAGCCCCCATTTTTAAAAAGGGAAACAAAGAAGACCTGAGGAACTACAGAGCAGTCAGTCTCATCTCTCTGCCTGGGAAGATGATGGAGCAGATTCTCCTGGAAACCATGCTAAGGCAGATAGAAAATGAGAAAGTAATTGGTGACAGCCAACACGGCTTCACTAAGGGCAAATCGTGGAGGACCAATTTGGTGGCCTTTTATGATGGGGTGACAGCATCAGTGGACAAGGGATGAGCAACTCATATCATCTACCTGGACTTGTGCAAAGCATTTGACACTGTCCTACATGACATTCTTCTCTCTAAACTGGAGAGACATGGATTTGATGGACGGAACACTCAGTTGATAAGGAATTGGCTGGATGGCTGCGCTCAAAGAGTTGTCGTCAACAGCTCAATGTCCAAGTGAAGACCAGTGACGAGTGGTGTTTCTCAGGGGTCGGTACTGGGACTGGACCTGTTCAACATCTGTGTTGGCGACATGGACAGAGGGATAGAGTGCATCCTCATCAAGTTCACCAACGACACCAAGCTGTGTGGCACGGTCGACATGCTGGAGGGAAGGGATTCCATCCAGAGGGACCCTGACAGGCTGGAGAGCTGAGCCCGTGCAAACCTCATGAAGTTCAACAAGGCCAAGTGCAAGGTCCTGCACCTGGGTTGGGGCAATCCCAAACACAAATACAGGCGGGGCGGAGAATGGATTGTGAGCAGCTCTGAGGAGAAGGACTTGGGAGTGCTGGTGGACGAGAAGCTCAACATGAGCCAGCAGCATGCGCTTGTGGCCCAGAAAGCCAACCATATCCTGGGCTGCATCAAAAGAAGCGTGGCCAGCAAGTCGAGGGAGGTGATTCTCCCCCTCTGTTCTGCTGTCATGAGACCCCACCTGGAGTTCTGCATCCAGTTCTGGAGCCCCCAACATAAGAAGGACGTGGACCTGTTGGAGTGAGTCCAGAGGAGGGCCACAAAGATGATCAGAGGGCTGGAGCACTTCTGCTGTGAGGACAGGCTGAGAGAGTTGGGGCTGTTCAGCCTGGAAAAGAGGAAGCTCCGGGGAGACCTGATAGCGGTCTCCCAGTACCTCAAGGGGACCTACAGGAAAGATGGGGAGAGGCTGTTCAGTAGGGCCTGTTGTGATAGGATGAGGGGTAATGGTTTTAAAATAGAGGGAGGTAGATTTAGATTGGATATTAGGAAAAAATTTTTTGCAATGAGGGTGGTGAAACACCGGAACAGGTTTCCCAGAGAGGTGGTAGATGCTCTATTCATGGAAACATTCAAGGCTGGGTAGGACGGGGCTCTGAGCAACCTGATCTGGTTAGAGACGTCCTGCTCCTTGTAGGGGAGTTGGACTAGGTGATCTTTAAAGGTCCCTGTGCTAATATCTTCTTACAGTTAGCTAGAGTGGGACATTCCAGTCTCCTGCCTTGCTCCTTATGTTTGCCTCCAGTCCTCTGCTGGAAGAGTCTTAATAATCACTCCCTTTCAATGGTTTTAGTACACCATTTTAACTTTTACCCATTTTTTGTAAGCTTTGTAAATGCTCACCTTGTACAATGTGGAAGAAGACTCAGTAAATATTGTTTAAGAGGTTGGCTAGAGTGCAGGTGGAGAGGGGATATTCTCCAAAATATGAGAGCAACTTTCACTATCAACACATAGCCTTTGCAAGTATTTCCAGAAGTAGCATGTTCATGTTAGATGAGAGCTAGGAGCAGAAAAGCAGTGTTAAAATAAACATAACAAAAAGCAAAGCAACAGTAAAAACCTGTATCATGCTCTGTGTAGATTTTTTGAAAGTGTTAAAATCCAGCTGAATTTTAAAACTGTATCTATTTCCAATTAGACTTCTGAATTATTCAGTGTAAACTGGCTTTATATTGCAAGGATATGGAGTGGTTTGTCTATTTTGATTTTTTTTTCTAAGGGATTTCTTACAAAAGTGCATTTTTATGGCGACATGAGTTATCCTAGTGGTTAGCTTCTCACCATTTTTCTCTCCTAGTACTTGCATCCATTTTGAGAAGATTGTAATCTCTGTGTTTCAAAATGTTCTGTAAATGATAGGAATCTCACAGCTCAAAAGTTTAAATGGTCTATTTCTGTGTTACTTAAACAAAATATCCCTGTTTTACATAAGCCACTCGTCCAAGCAATTAGCAAACTTACAAACAATTCTGCCATTACATGGAAATATATTTAATTAAGAATATGAAACCAAAACAAAGAGCATTGATATTTCTAAGTCTGGTGGATTCTGCCCTTGTCAAAAATGTATCTGCTGTTTGGCTGGTAGTACTGGCCATCTCAAAGGATTTGTCTAGCTCAGCAGAAGTGATCAAGATAAAGTCCAGTATAGCTAATGAAACTTTAGTACAGTTGGTCACATTCAAGATAACCTGTCTTACTTGTTTGCTCAGAACCTGCTTAAAGACAAATCTAAGACAGTTCCTGCCTGGAACTGGCTTTTCTCACTAGCCATTAAATTGTTTGCTAGAAAGGGAAGATGTTGTCACAGAAGAGACAGAGCTTCTTACAGGCATTTCTTCCTTATCTGTGAAAAAACACAGGCTTCTTCAGCATCTGTTGATGCGATGGCTACATGTACAGAGAGCTGTGCCTCAGAAACACTCTGTTCTTGAATCTTTATCTTTGGAATGGCAATGGTCAAGAAGACTGGAGAAAAAACAACAAACGAACAACAAACTCAGCTGCAAATTTATGTAGGACCAAGATTCCTTGCACTGGTTGCCATGTGCAAACAATGTTTATCTTGGAGACTAGTATGCACTTCAAAAATTATGATTGGAATGAAAATTTCTTTCAGTTGCTATTATCTATTTAATTGTAGAAACGGAGAGGATGGAGACAGATGATGATAAAGCATTAGGAGAAACAAGTTAGGAAAGTTGGAGGTGGTTGGTTCAGATAGTGGATGCTTCATGACATCAGTAGCAAGTTCACCATTTGGCTTGAGGATCATCAGTGAAAACAATCATCGAGATGACTCTTCATCTGACCCCTAAATGTGCACCAGGGAATGCATCCTACCTGGTGTTGTCCAATAAGCCATGCAAAACAGATGTTTGAAAGGACTGTATCTTTCCAGTGGGGAAGTTGTTTACTTGTTCTATCCTAATCTCTGAAATTAGGCTAGGGGTCCTTCATTTGTAGGATCACCACATTCAATCTCAAGTATAGTTTTGCAGGAACAGATCAAACATTCCTCCAAACACATTGTCAAAGAAATTTAGGTTGTTTTTTTTTTTTCCTTTTTTGAAGTTTCTAATGATCAATGTTCAACCAGACCTGATATAGCAGGTGCAGAATTTGTCTGTAACAAGAATGTTGGAGAGTGTATTGTATAACTGAGATGCTGTGTAGGAATCACAACTGTTGTTATGTAGCCAGGCACAGTTGGGTTCTCCTTGGGCAGCTGTAGCATTACACCTCAATCCTGTCCTGCAACACCCTGATACAATCTACTAGTTAAACAACTGTCCCTTCAAAGTAATCACACTTAATATCCTTGCCTGTTCCTGCTGCATTTCACTTGGTGATTGTTGTAAGGGCACTGATTTCAGTGAATCTGTCTGGAATTCTTGGAGATGTTCTGTGCTTTTATTAGCATTTCTATCTAGTTTAGTAATTAAAGCATGTTTTGGCTGTGCGTTCTGATAGAAAAGGAGGTGCCTAAATTCCTTACTTCTATAGTGAATCTCTACTTCTCTAATAGAAAAATTCTGAGAAGAGGAGGCTATGTCAGTCTAATCATCTTTCTTCCATGCATTAATGTATTTGTTATAACCCTCTATCTTTGAGCTAGAGTGCTAGATAGAGAGACACAAAACAGCAGGAGTGCTGGGTCATTAAGAATAAAAACTACAGGACTTTCTGTAGATGGAGTGTGCTGTCTCTTCTCTCATGTGTGAATGTACAGCAAATCCTGCATATGGAACATTCCAGCTCTCCTCAGGTCTAAAAAAGCAAGTTTCTGTTTCTAGTCATACCATATATATCGTGAGACTTAGGCAAGCTGCTTGTACAAACCATTTGAGAAACTGCATCTGTCTTTGGGTTCCAGAGAGTGGGAAGAGGAGAGGGAAGGGGCGGTGTGGTTGATTCTTTAAAAGAACACCATAGTTCAGAAATGCATTTCATTCCCAATGGAAAAGGCTCCTGATTCCAGTTTTGTCTTCAGAAAACGTATGCTCAAGCCACAAAATCCCAGCAGCTTTTAACACCCGGTTTGACATAACTGACAGTCTGTTCTCAGGAGGAGACTCAGCAGAGCTGGGATAGTGTGCAGGGTTTGAAGCCTGTGATAAATATGCATTGGCAGTGCTGCACAGAGGGAAGCTTGTAGAATGTGTACTTAGTCCTAGTCTGCAACTTTCCTGCTTTCCTCTCTTGGGCATCTAGTTCTTAATTATGACAGATTTTATAAATCTGTTGCAGGGGCAAAAAATCTTCTCTCTGAGACAGTTTAATACAGCCAAGCTCATATCACTGTGTCCTAAGTGCAATTTAACTTTAGTTTTTCTGAAGCAAAAGACTAAACACTAAAAATAAAAGATACTGAGTCAAATGGGCAAAATGAAATGCAAGTGCTTTTTGAAGCAGTGCATATAGTAGTATGCAAAAAGCATCTACATTTCTTTTTCAAAACTGAAGCAGTGTCCTGTGGCTCATAACTTTTCTTGAAACTTTTGCAACTACTGGTCCAAGTTACATCGGTCATTTTCACAGTTTTACTCCATTTCTGAAAATTGTAAAGCTCAGAGTGCCACAAAACCGACCCACAAGTTGTAGTTTCATGTTGCAAAGATTATTTCTGTCTCTGCTTAGGTAAGTCTTAACTTGAGTAACAGCTGAAATGATTTTTGATATACTTTTGTCTTTTCCAAAGACATGCTAAACATCATGTTTCATTTGGGAACAAAGAAAGGACAAAATTACATAATTATGATATGCTGCTGGCAGTTAGGTCAACCTGAGAATCTGTGAAAAAAATAACTTCTCTTTTGTGCCAACTAATACTGCCTTTTTTTTTTTTTTCCTCTGATATTAGTCCCTCTTCTTCGGAGAAGTCATTGTGTCTACTTCTTAGCTGTGTGCACCATCTGTCAAACAGCAATAGTGGCATAGTAATGATGGATGGGGTTTCTAGTGTAAACAAAGCCAGTCAACTAGACAAATGCTTTCTAATACAAAGTAGCCTCTTTGCTTTAAGAAGGCTGCTTATAACCTTAAAGTTAAGTGTAGGTTTAAGCATTTCTGAGATGAGGATACTAAACTGTGTTAGATTGCTGTATGAATAGTTTTGGGTTTTTTTTCTTAGAACAAATAGAATAAGGCAAACCAAATGAAAATTGAACTTAAATAAAAAGAATGACATGCAATTTCCAAGTGAGAGTCAGAAGTCAACACTGGATGGTAATTAAAACTTATGTAATCTAATGGCTGTATTCCATGGAGACCACTTTGCCTTAATGGAGTTAATTTGAGAATTTAAAACCTCTGTCATTGTTTCCAGCTTTTCTAACATGTCAGTCTATTTTGTGGGAGAGTCTTCTGGCAAAAACATCCATATAGATGCATCAATAATACACACTTCTTTTTGTATTTTCTGGCTGTCCTAACAATGGGGACATAATGGAGAAAGCAAGGTTTAAAAAATATCTGCCCATGTAATCTCTTGTTATTTCCCAAAGTGCTTCTGTAAGTTAACCGAAACCAAGAAAATCCATGAATGAGGCTGATAGTGCATCTTTAAGATCTCTCAAATAGTTTGGGGAGCATTTTAATCAATACTGGATGTGAAGGGATATGAAAAATCTTTAATGATTCTTCCCGTATGAGTGAGGGATTGTGATACGGGCATTAGGAAAAAAAAAAAATTCCTAAGCTGCTGTTATAATTTCTGTTTGAAGTTCTTGTAACCATTTGTTACAGATATAAAAGGTATTACCTTGTTGTGCTTCCCTTAATAAAGTATAGGTTTTGGAAATAAACCCCCTGGGCTACTGACCTTTTTATATTCTTAGAAAATAAAATTCCTCTGTTGCAGAGAGAGAACTGTGCAACCAAGCAGCTGCTTTTTGAATTGCTAACAATTGAGCTATGGAATAATATAGAAAGGAAAAGTGAGTCTTGGTTTACTACTCCCTTTTTCAATTGTAGATTTTTGTATTTAACTCTGTGGCAGTGGCTGTTTGAAAAGAATGGGCCACAAATGCTTGAGCAAGCAGATCAAAACTCTGATGAAGAATAAGGAGTTTTGAAATGTAAAAATAAGACATTATGATAAAAAGAAATATAAATAGAAAGGGATACCTTAGAATAGGCTTCTAAATTCATAGCCTGATTTGTAAAATTACTGGCTTATTTTCATTTTACTAAACTTTATAGGACTTCAGAAATTCTGAAAATGACAGCATTTATTTAAACTCCTATATTTAGGCCTAAAAGTCTGTATTTAAGCGTCCGTGCTTGAAAAATCTTGGCCAGAATCTCTTTTCATTCACTTTTGAGGAAAGCAATTTAGGGAAATAAATGTGTGCTCTTTACTTATGGTTTACTTTGTCAGAGAGTGTTCTGATCTTAATATAAGCGGAAATAATTTAATATATGAGGAACTGCAGGTTTCTAAATAGAGTGGTTAAAATTTTGAGTTTCCACTTGATGGGAAATGCCCATATTTTGAAATGGCATTCTTCCGCACTAAGACATTTAGTGCATCAGCATTTTCCATCTAGCAGAAACTGAAAAGTTGTAGTTGGTAAAAATTCAGATGTTCAAAATCTTTGACGTAAATGAGATTAAATGATTTCTGGACTCTGGGAGAAATTCTCTGGCTGTTTCAATGCCTGCTGCTGTCGTGAGGAATCTGGAAGACCTGGAGCTCAGAGTTCAAGGTCTGTCTGTTCTGAAACCCAGGACGCTAGAAACCTTGACTTCCAAAAATATGAATTCACATGAATACTGGAAATTTTCAAAAACCCATTAATTTTGTAAGAGAGGTTTATCAAAATTGTGATATGTTGACCTATATTATTCCATAGTTGAATATACTGTCACCATTTATGGCATAGTGCTTTCTAGCAGTACAAGATATAACTAGCCTCTATCATGTGTGTTTCTTTTGCTCTCAACGTGCCCAATGGAAAAAGAGTTATATAGGATAATATATATGTTAAAAATAAATACAACACACAGCTGTTCTTTGAGTTGGTTAGAGAAGTTGAAGTCAAAGGAAGTCCACCTCACATTTAAAATGAGGGAAGAGGAGATTTGTGTTCGTCATCACTTCCTCTGAGACTTCATTCCAGGTTCTCTTCAACCCAAGAAAGATGTCCTGCACCTACATCCTGAGGCCAGGGCACTGGAAATAACCTGTTGGGTCATGTCATTGTCTCCCCTGCTATTCCAGGAAACTACAGCATTGAAATCCTTTTCATAACTTGATCTACCTTCACAACTGAAAGAAGTTGTGTTTTTCTTTAACCAGAGCATCATATTTTTTCAGTTTCATGCCACTCAGTTTCCAGTAGCAAACTTCAGTGTTTTCAGTTGCTTGCTAAAATTCTTCAAAGGCCATGCCACCCTTCCTTTTTACCCAAATGAGGGACTCTCAACCCTCCCTCTGGAAGACTTGAGTAGCTCCCAAACTTTTAAAACTGTAGCTGCTAAATGACTGTGAAGGATAGCTCTTCACATGGCTATCCCTGAACTTATCATGGGAGCAATAAAGTTTGATTTCAGTTTTATAAACCTCATATCACAAAATGTCTCTGTCAGGGAAAAGATTAATCTGAAGAATCGAATAGCTTTCACTGGCACCAAATGGTACAGCAAAACATCTGAATGTAATGAAACTTAGCTTTCAGTGGAATCCTTCACAATATCCTGATTGTCACCCCTGATTCTTACAGGCACTGCTGGCAAATACTTAAGAGGAAAGTTTACAACCCTTTCTCATATCTCTTGAGAAAGATTTCTTATCTCACAGAATGTCTTCTGTGTCTTTCACAATGGATGCTGGTTGATCTTTAAGCTTCTGAACGTGTTTCATAAACACTTTGAAGCAATCCCTGTCTTTTAGGCTTTGCATATTGCAGACACCAGAAGAGGTAAAAGATGTCATCTGTGTGTATGCTAGTACTGTTACCTTCAGAAGGTCTTCCAGTTTGAGTCTGTGCTGTGTTGGCTTCTAGCACCATGCTAAACCTCACATTTCACATAACTAAAATCTCTGGAATAAAATTTTCTGTGACTGATGCACGTTTAGTTGTAGATGTCAGCAGGTCACTATTCTGTTTTGGGGACATATTTTTGTAAGTGATAATCTTCTGCTTTGCCTCTGACACATACTTTCCTTCCAGCTGAATCTTCACCATAAGGCTAACAACTTGAAAGAGATTTCTGTGTAGGAGTACAACTACTCCTTTTTTCTTTTTCCCAGTAGGAGTTAAACTAAAGAAAATGTCACCCACTTGTTCACATTTAAGTTTCATATACTCTGGGTCAATCAGATAAGTATAATCTGTTACTGAACATCTGAGTGGTTTTGTATCAGATTTTTTTATTATCAACTAGTGTGTTCCATCTTCAAATATTTTATGTCAGTTCCGTTTAACTAAATGATAGTTTGAAAGAAGATGTAGCTTTCTTGTTTGTAACTGATTTTTGACTTTTCTTATTTTACTTTGCAATATATAGATAAATGGCCCTGAAAAAAAAAAAAAACCAAAACCCAAAAGAAATTACTAAAAAAC
Source organism: Tetrax tetrax (assembly GCA_009806455.1). Classification (NCBI taxonomy): domain Eukaryota; kingdom Metazoa; phylum Chordata; class Aves; order Otidiformes; family Otididae; genus Tetrax; species Tetrax tetrax. The sequence goes on from WHYT01017426.1 coordinate 109,642, forward strand.
ACCAGCTGGGAAATAGTCCTACCAGATGCCAGACTCAGCCCCTGCTAAGCAGAGGGACCTATGTGAAATGTGTATGTTGATATCCAACACCTATTTGCCTTGAGATATTGCTTCGCTTGTACCCGAAGCTACTGGTGTTGTACTTTGTTTCTCTTGGCCATTTCTCTGTTAATGAAATGTTTTTCCTGATCACTGCTATTTCACAATTTTTTTCTTGGCAAGGTGCCTGGTTACTGCGGAATCTGCATGAGCCAGGATGTCCTCTTCTTCTCTCCTGCTGGGCTGGGGAAGCAGATATAATTGCTGTGATCCCTTTAGCTTCGTAATGGGATGCTCAGCAACTGGCAGCCTACGCCTTTCCCTCTCTCCTCCTCACTCCAGGGCAAGCTGGAGATCAGAAGACCTTCGTCTTTTTGGAAAGCATGTTGTAGCTTAGTATTTTGGATATTGTTAAACACAGATCAGATGTGAGTTTATTCCACTATCATGATTATCTCATATATAAGGCTTCCAACCAGACATTTTCTGCTTTTCATGTAAGCACGTAATTTGATGCCCAGTGCCTGTGAAACCACTTTGAATCCAACAGCTTCACTGATCGGATCCTAGGTGCAGTATTCCTAACACTGCGAAATCGAGCCATACATTACTTCTCACAACAATCTCCTGTTTCTGCTGAGAGACGTGTTATGATACTGTGAACCATTTTATGTATTTTTACATTTTCTTGTTTTCTTTCAGTGAGAAACAGTATTATTCATCAAAGCAAGAAGAGTAACATTAAAGAGAAAGGCAGATATTATTCATTAATGCAGGAAATGGAGAAAGAAACAGCCTTCATCTTTTGGGTTACACCCAAAAGTGTAATAGAAGTATATTGGCCTGAACTAACATAGATTTCCTCACTTCTTGTTCTCAAAATAGAATTTAATAGCATCATCTTCCACTTTAACTAGCATCTGAAACTAGGTGCTCCTCTTTTTAGATGAAAAATACCAGTTAACAAGTACACCCATTTACCTTTATAAATTTCACAGATATGAGACTCCACTATTCCACCCTAGGGATCAAATAAGGGTTGAGCCAATGCTAAAGTCTACATGAACCATCTGCCTTCTTAGTGGCTTTTGCAAACTCTGCCGTTCTCTGCTGCAGGAAAAGTTGCAGGTCTAAACATGGAAGACTACAAATTGTGACTGACTTCACTGGCAGGTTTTCATACTCCTACCACAGAAGTTGAGTAAAGATCAGACTTTGTTGCTTACTGTCCCTGAAAGAGAGAAGCAAGGTTAAGGGATTTAAACATGGTATTTGTAATGTCCAAGTTCACATTACTATAGAAAAATCTATACACTTTGTCAAACCTTGCTACTCTTGCTGATACTGACTTCATTCATCTTGTTTTGAAGTTTTTCACTTAAACCAAGTGCTATAAGTACAGAGGTGAACCCAAATCTGGTGTTTTGAAGTAAAATATTTTCTTTGTTCCTGCTTTTCATCAACCCTCCGTCCCTCTTAGGAGCAAGAACATGGGAAGATTTACAGTCTCCATTCTATTCACCATGGCAGTAGCTAGAAAGCACTCACCTGAAATATCTAATTTGGGGTTCATGTAGGACAGCTGTTGATACCCAAATTTTACTTTGTAGAAAAGATGTGTGTAAAGTCAAAGTTCAGATGATTATTTTTTAACCTTGCCTTCCCCCCGACACTTCTCCACAGACGGCTGTTCTTACCACAAAGATAAATTACCAGGTTGACCTAGAAACTGAAAGCAATCACTTTCACAGCTCAAGTCCCCAGAGGGGGATTAACTTGGTTGCTTTTTAAGGAGCCAGTAGAAGGGACCAGATCCTTAGCTGTTATAAATCATCACATTCCACTGAAGTCAAAGGAACTATATTTATTTACAACCACCTAGAAACTGATCCAGTATTCCTATTATTGTTTATTCAAATTGTAAGTGTCTCAAAATTTTGGCCACAGAGCAGAACTCCACTGAACATGCTGTACGTCTTACCTTGAGTCCTTAAACATAGGTAAAGCTTTGCAAGTTCTGATGTTATCATTTTACAATATGAATTAGAAACCTTTGAACTAATGCATTTCTCTCCCTTCTCATATCAGGCGCAACCCACTTCACTTCCACCTCATCGCAGATGCAATTGCCAAACAGATCCTGGCGATGCTATTCCAGACGTGGATGGTCCCTGCTGTGCGCATAGACTTCTATGATGCAGATGAGCTCAAGGTAAAGAAAGACAAACACAAATGTTACTCATACACTTCTATTTTTATGTCTTGCCTTTTTTATTCATCTCTCTAAATTGGGGACTTGGAGGAGAACTGCTAACTGAAATATTCTCCCTGGCTAAGACTAATTCTAATCCACATGATTGCAAACCCCAGTTACCCTTAACTAGAAGATACTAAATGGCTAAAATCAGTGCGGTTTCTGCGCTTACGGAATATGTTGTTTGGCAGCTGAGATTTTACTTGCTATCAAGAGAAATCTTGTTGCCCTGGTTGAATTGCATCCGATCACATTATGTTTTGCTAAGGACACTTCTTGCTAGTGGCAATGGTGGAATCTTAAGTATGTTGTTCAATAAGCCCAAGTCTGTTACTGGAAGCACTCAACTACCCTGCCTTCCTTGAGCATGCGTGTGTAACATCATAAGTACACACACTCTGATGAGGTATCAATATTACATTTTGAAATAGCTGCCTTTTTTATCTGGATGCCCTTTCACAAGGAATGAATATGAAGAAAGGAGAGTTCCAAGGGGAAAAAAAAAATCGCTTACTCAAAGCATAAAGTAATTATCTTTTCATAGTTACAAAGTTTAAATTAGATCACAGAGGCATAGCATTGAGTTTGAGCTGCACGTTTTTTAGCTGTGGAGGTAGAACAAAGTATTCAGATTTTAGCATTTGGAGTTGGTGGCAATAATTTGTATGACTTACCAGACTGTTCTGAACAGCACTCTGAAACAAAGAAAAAAACAAAATTTAGAAAATTGCTATGCTAATTAAGGGGTAAATTCAAAGCACACCATATTGTAGAATCTTGAGTATGAAAAGTTGTAGAAAGAGATGGAAAAGGGGAAAAAATGATCCTTGAGAAAAATATTTTATTTCTAGCTGGTTTTATTGTTTCCTTCTACATGAAGCCATAAGCTGTTACTAACCTAATTAGCTAGAGATCTCCCTTCCGTTCTTTATAGCTTCATATCGAGGAGGAGGTTTGTTCTTGTAAATCTTGTACATGTCTATATTACAAGTGCTTTTCTGCAAATCATAGGATTTTACAGTGCTTAATTAGCCTCTCAGCTGGGCAAGACAGACCTCTTAGTGTTTTCCTTCTGGTCATTTGGGTATCATCCAATCTAGTTAAGTAAATAATAACCAAGCGAGCTTACTTCAGTGATCCTCAACTTAGTGATTTATAAGCAAAACACTGTACAGATATGAAGCTACAGAGCAAAGTCTTGTTTTGTCCCACCCTCCTCAATCAACTTTAATTTTTATGTGGCCTGTGACCTAAAGCAGCACTGAATTGTCTTGCATGTAACCCGTAGGCTTTAGGCTGGAGACCACTTTCTTACTGGATGCAGGTTGATGGATAAATACAGCTTTCCATGTCTGCCACTCTTGCTCAGAGCTCCTCATACTGCATACCAAGCAACTTCCCTGATTTTGGCAAGCAAAAAACACAGTATAAAGTATTACTCAGCATAGGTGAATGTGACAGACACTACGAATGGACACCAAAAATTTGTAAATATAAATGGAGTTTTAAAAAGGCAGGTATGATGCTGGTTCATATCCAGATCATTCTGCAACATTTAGCAGGGAAGACAGAGGAGCTGTTTACAGACAGCTGTAGGAGCTCATCTCATTTGTTTCCTACATAGTGTCTAGAAAGGATTTCATGATTGTTTTGGGTTCATGTATTTCACCTATACTCTTGGGAGCTATATTATGCTATCCGTTGTCAGGAAAATGTAGAGCTGATGCTGGAATGTTTACTAGAAAGTCTACCTTTCTCTAAAGTGATCTATGAATCCACTGTTACAGTATATACTGTGTTTCAGTTTTAATGACCCTCTATAGTTCTTTTTTAAACCTGTAATCAGTACCAATTGCTGACATTTAAAAGGGTTTAGACTGAACAATAGCATGGGAATTTTCTGCTTAGCTTTCATTCACCAATGTTTCATTGTTTTGGAACACATTTTAGCTGCTGCAGGAAACATTTCATTTCATATTTGCTTTTTTCCCTTTGGATAAGTATGAGCTTCCAGCCTCTTACTTCTAATGCAGCAGGAGCTGGCATGTTAGCCTAAGCCCCTTAAGTCCTTAGAGAAGTCTTGCTTCTGCTCCTGTTTCTGCTCAAACAGTGGAAGGAAGAACATTACGTTAGATCCTTCATAAATAGTATGGATGCTTTTTTGTTTAGAAGTACGTATTTAGAATTCAGGCAACACTTTCCACTAGAGTATTATTTTTTTTAAAAGGCAGAATTTGGAGACTAAAATATTTGGCAGTATTTCTTAACATACCCTGCAGTTCTTAAAACATACGCTGTTTAGCTTAGAGTTAGAGCAACCAGTATCCTGAAGGAAGGTGTGGAAAATAAGACTCTGCAGTGGGTGTTGTTTTCTCTCAGGTTTTAGAGGAGAGCTGGACTCTTCAATGCGAGAAAGGGAAGACAAGGTACCACTGATTATCCCAGAATTTCTAGGACCAATAAACCAACATATCAACTTTGTCTGCTGCTATGAATTAAGCATGTCAGATGTCCCTTTTAAATATTTAGAGAAGACTTCTTTTTCCTTTTGCAAGGTGACACAGCTGTCCATGTTCATCCTGCACCACAAAGAGCCTACATTCATTCTCATCCACCAAGAGGTGGGTGTGGCCAAACTTACACCAGCCTGTTTGGAAGAGGGATGGAGCACAGGAAAGGATGGCCAGGGAAAGGTCTATCTTTGCTTCAGGCACATGACAGGGCATGGGACAGAAGAGAAGGAGACTTGTCTGTGGACCTGAGCCAAGATAACAGCATTTCCAGGAAAAGGGTCAAACACAGTTGATATGGGAGTTGCTGGATATATTTATTTTAAACAGCTGGTTTGATGATTTTAACAGCCAATTCTACTGAGATGCTTGTAACCTCCCTCAACATAACTTGACCTATCTCTTCATTACCTTGCCAATAACCACAAGTGAGATCGGTGCTTAAAAGCTCTCCCTTAACTTAGAAGCTGTTCAGATTGGGAACTGTACTGCCAGTGCAACTCTCTCCCATTAACTAAACTTGCTACATGCAGTTAGTAATCAGCAATAAGCATCCTTGAAGTGTGGGCAGCTGCTAATGGTGCCAGTAATCGAGCCACTCCATAGCTGCAGACTTCATTCTTGTTCTACTCAGTATGGCCCACTGTTCTGGTTTTGTTTAGTGAGGGGGGGCCTAAGGTGGTAGCTTCTGTAGGAAACTGCTAGAAGTCGCTCCCCTTTGTTCAGTGGACTCGGACGGGCCTAGGGCGGACCCGCTGCTGGCCAAGGCCGAGCCGATTGGTAGCAGAATGTTCCGTGATAACGCCTCTGCGATAACGTATTTAAGAAGGGGAAAAACAGAAAAAAAAAAGGAGAGAAGATGTGAAGCAGCTGAGCGGGGGCAGAGAGGGGGAGGCGCGAGCCTTATGGGCCTTGCAGGCCTCACCCTCTGGCCTCCCGCCGGGCAGCCGACTGGGCCCAACTCAGCCCGGCCTGGCTGCAAGAAGTGGAGAGGAGATGAGCAGTGAATAAGATGTAAAAAGGATCCTGAGAGGCATCTGCCAGCCTGTTGTGAGGAACGGCTGCAGGCGCCGAGTGAAGAAGGAGGGGGAGGAGTAATGTGGCTCCTGGCCGAGATTCCCCTGCAGCCTGTGGTGATGACCATGGTGGAGCAGGCTGTCCCCCTGCAGCCCATGGAGGTCCACGGAGGGGCAGAGATTCACCTGCAGCCCGTGGAGGAGCCCACGCTGGAGCAGGTGGAGGCCTGAGGGAGGCTGTGGCCCATGGAGGGCCCGCTGGGACAGCCATTCTAGAGGGACTGCACCCCGTGGAAGAGATGACCCACGCCAGAGCAGTTTCACGAAGGACTGTGGCCCGTGGGAGGGACCCCACGAAGGAGCAGGGGAGGAATGCGAGGAGTTCTTCCCCCAACGGTGAAGCAGCGGCATGAAACAACGCATGAGGAACTGACCACCACTCCCATTCCCTTTCCCCCCCCTGTGCCGCTCGGGAGGGGAAGGTAGTAGAGATAAATGTTAAGCCCGGGAAGAGGGAGGGGTGGGGGGAGGTTATCTTGTTCCCTGTCTCATTCTCCTGCTAGTTTTAGTAATAAATGAATAGTTTTTCCCCAAGTCGAGTCTGTTTTGCCCGTGACAGTAACTTTAAGGATTCCTCCCCGTCTTTATCTCAAACTCGAGCTGTTTTTCTTATATTTCTCCCCCTATTCTTTCGGAGGGTGGGGGGAGCGGGAGAGAGACTGCGTAGTCTGGTCCCAATCGGGGCTGAACTACGACACCCACACATAACTTCTTCCAGAGTTATGTGGTCACATATGGCTGTGACTACAAACTGGAAAGTTGGCAATGTAGATTCACTTTATATGATCACATTAGTTGTGTTATTCAGCTTTGGTCCTAATGCAGTAGATGTAGCTATTACATCCCACAAAATAACTGGAAACTGAAAAATTGTCTTCTTTGAACATTAAATAAAAGAAAAAAAACATACCTGTGAAACATTAGTCTAAAAGACCCATTACAGCTGTGGCTTGCAAATGTCAGGCTGCAGAATATTGTAGGTTTTTCAGTTCAGTTTTACAGGAAGAAACTCCATGGTGTATGGCAATGTATGATACATACAGCCCCAGCAGTGTTATAATTCATTGGAAAAGCTTCCACTGGTAGCAAAACATTTCATTTGCTTTTTGTGTCATTTGTCGTACACTTACAAACAGAGTATTCTATTGAAGCTGCTATTGAAGACGTGGAACATGAGCACTTAGCTTCTGCACTTCATTATTCAACGTGGAATCTCATGTAAGTTCACTCACAAAGAAGTATGGGCATTAAAGCCATTCTGATCTGCATTAGGCCAGAGCAGAGAGAGCATCTGATAGAACAGTACTGTATGTGTGATATGTGGAATACGGATGAAATGAGGGTTTTTTTCCCCTGATGTTTCCTGACAGACTGCTGACAACATCAGGTGAACTGAGGGAAGCAGAAGGTAGAATGACTGGTTGCCTGCTCTGCTGTATGTAAATCTTGGTGGCTCAGATAAACATAGTCTCTTCATCACTGGTAAAACAGAAAAGCCATATCCTTTAACTAGTTCAGCCCACAAACATGCTGCAACTGATCTGTGAAATTGAAGGTAGGGATGGTGAATAGATTTTTGCAATAGATGAGCCTGAAAGTGAAATGTGAAAAGCTCCATACTTTGCTGCATACATGCTATTACTCTTCCCAGAAACAATAAACCACAAATCTCACTACCAGTGCTGCCTTAGGTGATTTCATATCAGAAATGTTGATTTAGTCTGCACACTCAGTCAAAACCAGTAGTGTGATCCAGAGAGCAAAACAAAGCTGGGCTAATGAATAAGTATCACCTAACTTTAGGCATTTACTTAAGCATGAGATGAATCACTCCTTAGCCACTTCCGTTTGAATTGTGAAGGCAGTTCACAAGGTCAGACGTTGACATCATTTGGTCAGATAGATGGGTAAGGGCTATGAGATTTAAGCAGAAAAATAAAGTTTAATTCTTTAATTGTGATTGTAGGATAGCTGGCGGCACTCAGGGCTCTGCCTGTACGCTCCCAATGCACTTAAGTTACTAATTCCTAGAGTGGTCCAGGAACTCCCAGGCTAGTCATTGGCCTAGGTGAGACAAAAGGCTGATTTGAGACAGCAGACCAAGTTGAAACTGGGTGATTGACCATCTGCACAAAAAGTATTTGACAGATTGTTACAGGAGCTGTCCCAGTGGGAATTTCAGACAGTTCATTAGATTTCCCAGGCAGTCCCTGCTGTGCCTAGACCAATTTGTATGCTTAAATGTGTTGATTAACATCCTGGAGAATCTGGTTGTCCCAGAGATTCCCAGACAGTTCCTGATGCAAAATTAATAAATTGTACAAGGGTAAGACAATCAATAGATTGTGATATTAGCTGTTTTAAAGTATACTCTGTTTGTAAGTGTCTGTACCACAAACGACACCAAAAGCAAATGAAATGTTTTGCTACCAGTGGAAGCTTTTCCAGTGAATGATAACGTTGGGGGGGCTGTATGTATCATACATTACCATATACCAATTTTGGAACCATGTTCAAGCAAATACGTCCAACAGAACTGCAGATACCACCTGCTGAATGTGGGATATAGGGACCTGATTGACAGTTGGGAAGATGTGAGATGATATTTGATGAACAGATTGTTAGCTCAGTGTTAGTCACATCAGCTGCAAAGGGTAACAACGACAGCAGTGTTAATAGAGCCTTGAGCAACAAAACTGGCCAGCATTTTCCTGCGTTGCACCATCTTCCTGGTCAAGCAGTTCCACTAGATATTTCAGACGCAGTCATCCATAACAATTTATTTTCACAGGACTAGTGACTGTCTACTAACTATCGCAGATTATAATGGTTAGACTATATTTGCATTGCACTACATGCAGATTCTGTATTGCTCAAGGGCAGTGCATAATTGCTTATCTGTTAAGTAGTTCACTATATGCCTCAGAGGCAGACACAGAAAGGTATAAAACAGACATACATTACTTTTCTTCTTTTCTTTTCCACTTCGTGTGCAAGATCTAATTGCTATTAATGCGATACAGGATGTAAAACACAGCATCTGTTTATGTTCACATTCATTTACATGGTGGTGGGTGTTCAGTTAAAGTGTTTCTACAGCACTGTGGTTTCGGTCAGATACTGGCACATGTTACAGTGGGCTTGCAATGCTCCTGCATTTCCCTAGCCTTTTGTCTTTCTGTAAAATGGCCTACTGCATGTCAGTGAAACAACAACCATAGACTGCTGTTTCTTCCTGCCCTTTCCCTTTCTCCTTTAAAGAATTAAAATAAATAAATAAATAAAATTTAGGATTTTGAAAACCAAAATCCATAATCAAAACATTGTACAGATTTTCACAACTTACACAGCTTAGTTTTAAACTTGAATTTCCACATTATAGCTGAGATTTTGTGTATTTGCTAATGAACATATTGAATACTAAGACATGAAGTCTCAGGTGATAAAATATGCTTGTGGTTGTGACACAGTGCTGCCATGCCAGGTTTTGTAAGCCAAGATATTTTCCTTCAGACTGCTTGGGAGGAAATGAGTATCCACGAAGAAAGAGATAGCAATTCAAACTCTCCAGCACAGTGGATTCTTTGTGAAGGGGTCAGAATCTATCTGTGCAGACTGAGTAGCCTAAGTAGTACTTCCTCTGCCCTCCTGGTCTCTCTTCTTCACAAAAAAAAAAAAGAAGCCATGCAACACTACGAATTATTATTAGGTGTGTTTTCTATTGTTATTGAGGCCTAGAATATGAAAAAAAGTCATTTTACATCAGATTACACCAGGTCTTAAATTTCTGCTAATTCAAAACAGGCAATGATGAAAGAAGTGCTGTGGAAATCAGTGAGGCTGGTCAGAACTTGGTCATGAGAATGGGACTTACGGTGCCATTACTGACTTTCAGCAGTTGTCATCTGTTCAGTGACATCTAGCTTTCATGAGCAGCCTCACCCCTGACTTTGTCTGTGGGGGGAGGCAAGATACCAAAGGTGGAATAACTTTTTGCAGATTTTTGTGTTATTTCTTCTTGGATTTACAAATGATGTCAGTTAATTTAAGATTTGCAACTGGAAGAATTTGGTATACTGGGATGAAGCCGTGTGAGGCAAGAAGGTGCAGTACTTCCTGAGCCTCTTTCAAGGATCCCAGTCTGCCTACTGTGTTGTATTGTGCAGTGCTTCTCCTGCACAACTGGCTGTTCCAAGAGAAAGCCTCATGCCTGGCTTTATAAACCCCTTATACTTTCCTACTGTTGCTGGTCTTTTGGAAACATTGAAGTTCTTTAACTTTGTAACTAATCTCTGACTGTTGCAGCAACATGTGCTCTACCTCCAGGGAAGGTTGTTTAAGCAGAGAATGAGAAAAAAAGATAAATAAACATGCATGACATTTTCCAAAAATTATTCAGTTTGACAAAAAATTATCCAATGTGCCCTGGAAAAAGAGAAGTTAAAACCACACAGTGCCTCGAACTGCTGCAACTGTTTGTGCTATGTATCCCCATTACAGCAGTTGCCTTCTCAGGACTTTTATCACCCATCTGTGAGAAACAAAAGGATTTTGCTGTCCTAACCTTGGACATATGGCAATTATTTAACACTTTGATCTGTATAAGGGAGTATGGGTTGTATATCAGCTGTTCTTGCCTGGAGAGTTAATAGTTGTGCCATGTTCCAGCACCGTATCTTCTCTTGGCACTAACAGATAAAAAGCTGGGAAGACATATAATCACTACGGTTTTAGATCTTCATGACTTTTCACTTACTCACAAAGACACCTTCCTGTCATAGGGTATTCGATTACTGATAGAAGAACAGCAGTTAATTTTCAAGACATTCCTATTCAGGATGGGTATTGATGTGAGCATCTTATAAAAATGTTTGGTGATACTTGCTTTTAGATTTACAAAGAACTAAAGTGTATCTATTTCCATGTCTGATTGATAAGCTGAAAAAAGATATGAGGCTGGAAGGACTCGAATAATATCCTTGATTCACCACCAGGAAGCTGGAATTGTTAGAATTCATCATTTGTACAGACTTGTCATTGACTTGTTACCTGGGCACACCTCTTTGCATGACACTTTTTCACAGCACTGGAAATGACAAGCCATGCTGTGTGTCTGACATAGCACAAGCACACAGTGAAGTCACTCTTCCCACAGGTATTCTGAGAAGGGTGTTCAGGCTGATTTGGAGTTTGAGTACCTGCTTCAAAGGGGAGATATATAATAAAGTTATTCATTAGATGCCACTGATGACACCTCTTTTAGAGTCAACTTGATATGAGAACATTTGAATTTATAAATTGTGAAATTTCATTTCAGTTATTGGAGATAGTACTTTTCAGATCGAACTGACTTAATCCTGTAAAAGTTTCAGTTTTTGAGGGTAAGATGGCAGTGTCTAGGTCTCACCCCTCCAGCAACAAAGATTAAAACTTAGCAATGTTACGATCCCCTGGAAATTTTCCCTTACACTGTTCTGTTACTTCAGGTTTAACCCTTTTCACAGTTGAATGGATTCCACAGATTTTAGCTGATATACTTGAAAGCCTTTATAAAATGGTTCAATCTGTATTGTTTTAACCAGCTACTTAGGATCTATGTTCACCTGTGTATCTGACTGCATTTTTATCTGATAGTCCTTAGGGTGAAACTATAAGGTTACATGGTATTAGAGTGACACTGGTGGCCTTAGCCCTCTTGCCAAAAGTTTCAAGAAGTGTAAGAGATACATGTCTGATACAAGGACACTTCCTCTAGACACCACTCATACAAATCCGCTGTTATCTGAAGTTTTTGATCTATATTTAATCAGAACCTAGGCAAGAAGCTAGATGGTTGTCATGAACATCAAGCTCAATATTTCTCGCTTTGGAGGAGTCCAGTTTTCCCAATAATGTGTTTTCTTCAGATTATTTCTCTAGTTAGTGCTGCATTGTTTGAGAGACATCTTATCTCTTTATAGTAACAAAGAAAAATACATTTTTTTTTGCCCTTCTTGCATTCATTGCTTCTAATACTAGGTTATTGTTAGTATTGCTTCTTCATAATTGTAATACATTTTATCCTTTATTATCTTTTTTATCCCAGATGTGTTCCTGGAGCTTTTTAGTCTCCAGGATTTTTGATCTATTATAATACTTACCATTGGGGAAAAGAACACTGCTTCATGTAATTTTTGTTCCCTTGAAGCAATAATTGTGCTATAAGAAGTTCCCACTCACCTGGCCTCCAACCCTGCAGGATGGAGGATGATTTATTTTCCTTCAAATTCTTTGCTTTTGCTGAAAGTAAGAGAACTTCTTTAGTTCTTTATAGGATGTGGCATTTACTCCATAAGCTGGATGTATGTTCCGCCCACTAATGGCCTCTTTCTTGGTGCAGCATTTTCAGTTGTTGACGTTTCACCATTCTGAAGGTAGAAACAGTAAAACTTTAGGTCTGGGGAGAGGTGATTTTACTGGTGAGATGCTGGGTAGTAGCTAGTGATTTCCTTCTGAATAGAAGAATTAATCCTTTTTTTCTCATATGTCTTTGCTATGTTTTGACTTAATGTAAGGATGTTAAAGGTTTGGTGGAAGCTGCATTCCTACATCCTTTCCACAAATCATTATCTTCTGCAACTTCAGTTGCTGCATTGAAGTACATTCTGTTTTGTACTGGATGCAAACAGGACAGGATCTTTCAGCCTTAAAAGAGTGAGAAGTCTTTCCCTCAACATTTTTGGGTTGTGATTAGGGATTTTTTTTGTCTGATAACTAATATTTTAGACCTGCAGTCTCCTGCCAGGCATTACTTGGCTAATAATAGTCACTGACACTGTTCTGTTACCTTCTTTCATCATCCTTAAAAAAAAAGGGCTCTTGCACAAAATCCAGTAGGGAAAAAAAATCCCACTTCAAATACATTTTTGTCACTGACCTGAGGCTGTTTTCTAGCCAACATAACGTGTGTTTATGCAGGAGATGCTGTTACTTTTTATTCTGGACAGTGCATCTTGATGACACCCTGTTTAATATCCCGACATCGTGCAAAATACAGATTGGGTGCCTCTGGACTTTGACCTCAAGAGCTGCATGGAAATTTGCCAGAACATATAATGGCTGCTGCTAATGTGCATGTATTTGCATAGTTACTAAAATTAAAAAGCTGATAATGATAATATTTTCATGGGTTTGTGTATTCCCTGATGGATTAGTACAAAGAGCTTGTTGATTGAGTTCACTAGCAATTAAAGCGTGCAATTGATCTTTCTTAACTTTCCATACAGGTGAAATGACAAGGCCAGCCATGAGTTGCTTTTGACTACTGGCCAAATTCTAGCCAGATCTAGCTGTCAGTCAGCTTTTAACAAAAAGCTCTAGCTTCCTGCCATTTTATCTAGTCCAGCTTGTGTGTCTCTTTTTACTCATTCACTGACAGGAAGGGGAAAAAAACCAAGGGTTTATCTTATCTTCTAGGGAAGACTCGCACTTTTGCCTCTGCTGGAGAGGTAGGACTGGGAGGCTCATGTTTGGTTTATTCCCACTGAACTCTCTCAGGATGCTCTGACTTTTGTAGCTCCTCCACCCTTGATTACCACACTGGAAAACAGCTGGAGTTGAGGCTAAAAGCCCCAAATGAACAAGAAACAACACTAACTGAGACTGGACAATTTTTTTTTTTTTCTGTTCTGCAGTCTCATCTTGCACAAATGAATAAAGGAAAACAAAGAGGACATTCGCCATTTTGGAGATAGCAAGAAACAGTGGAGAAAATGGGGAATGTCTCAGATGAGTAAAGGAAAGGACTCAGAGTCAAATATAAACTGCCCATTTGAGTTTGTTGGGGCTAAGCAAGGACAGAGGAATGGAAACCTTGTGGAGGAAAGAGAGCAAAAAACCTAAGGGGAGGGAGATAATCCTCAAAGATCCCGGGAGGTCATTTCTTTTCTGAGTCATAGAATAGTTAGAGTTGGATAGGATCTTTAAAGGTCATCTAGTCCAACCTCCTTGCAAGGAGCAGGGACATCTTCCGTTAGATCAGATTGCTCAGGGCCCCGTCCAACCTGGCTTTGAATGTTCCCAGGGATGGGGCATCTACCACCTCTCTGGGCAACCTGTTCTGGTGTTCCACCACCCTCATTCTAAGAAACCTTTTCCTTATATAAAGTCTGAATCTACCTCCCTCTATTTTAAAAACATTGTAAGGATGAATATCTTGTTACCTAAATGGCAGAGACAAAAAAAAACCTTTCATTTTTACTTTATATAACCGTCTGCAGATTCTTCTATATAAAACATGTTAATTCCAAACGTGGAACATGGCTTAACTCTTGGTACCCTCAGTTAATTTTGTTATTAAAGAAGTTGGTTTTGAAGAAGCATTCTTAAACCTGTTTTTTTCCTCTCGTCTGCTCTTTGTATATATGTGTGTATTGGTGAGAGATTTGGAAAGAAAGAGGAAAAAAAAAAAGAAAAACAAGCATCAGCATCAGTCAGACTATGTTACAGACTTTGCTACAGAGATGAGAATTAATTTGCAGTTATTCTCATTTGCTATATGCTGATGCTGATTTGGGAGGTTTTGTTTGTTCTGCCTTTTTAATATGTAATCTTTATTTCCAGTTGTGGCTTGCTCCACAGTTTCTGCATTTGCTCTACATTATCCAGGACCCAGAGGTTCAGATAATCATCCGTTTCTATCTCAACCTTTTTGCTCACTGCTATTTGTATCCAGACTTGTTCATGTATGTGCGGAAGATATCATCTGTTCATAAAGCAAGATATGAGGCAGAATTCTATTAAAGTCACCCGTGCTTCTGTGATGAGTAAGAATAACAGCAGCAAAGGCCAGCAGAAATAGAAAAATAATTTTAGCAAAATGTATAAATTCCCACCTTCTTACAGTTGTTTCTCACTGTGAATTATTATTTCCTTAAATACTCAGGCATCAAAAATTCTGAATATAGAAAAGTTACCCAGCTTTGCTGAATTCCTGGTTTCCTTGACAACCACTCATATAAATAGTAAGGACCTGTTATGTGGGGGAATATCAGTATAATTGAAACCTGTGAATTACCCAGAAAAAAAGTAAATTCAAGGTTGAAGTTACAAGTTATCCAGCAAACAGTAACATAAGAGTCTGG
>WHYT01017426.1:124662-204787 GCA_009806455.1 Tetrax tetrax
TTTTTTTTTTTTTTTTTAAAGTTCTTGAAGTTAGTTTATCACCTGACTGATGCAATCTTCAGGAAGATGCTACATACGTTGAAGTTGGTGAGAGCAAGTAGATGCTGAATACTTTTGGAAATCCAGGTTTCCATCAAGTCATTCATTATAGAGCCTAATGCGCATCTCTCTTTATTTCGATCAGTATATTCTAGATGCCAGATCTTTTTTACAGCAAAACTTGGCGTGAAAGCTCTAGGAAGACAGGATTACCTCCAGACTGCCCTTTCAAATTCCCCCAGCCTTTTCTGTTTCCTGACTCCTATTTGCTGCTGGCTGTTTCCCTACCACAGTGAATCTGCCGCCATTAAACCTGAATGGGGGTGGGATTTGAGTCTATTTGATCCCATTTATTAGCTCATCTCTGAAAGAGGTGTGTGTAAGTGGTACCTTCTGTCTCCAGGCTTGCTGTTTCTCAGACTGGTTCATCAATGCAGCATCTGACCTTCAGGCTCGTGCAAGATACTGGCTATAGTGATGCTTTTGTGAAGTCAGCTGAGCAGAAAGAGTGTCTTTTATTTGGAGTGGGGATGGGGAAATTATGTCATAGCTGAGGATTATTTTGATTGATCGTTTTTTTTCCAAGCATATCTGGGAAGATGCAGTGAATGTAATGAAAAAAATCAATACAGTACTGAAAGTTGCATTTTTCCAGTGTAGAGTGTTTAAGCACATGCTGCCAGGGAAAACACTTCATCAGCTAAACTTCCTCGATCTTACCGTGCCAGACAGGAAGCACTTTTTGTAGCTCAGGGGATGCTACAGTGCTATATGATCTGTGGGACAGTGAGGAATTCTTTAAGAAAATGGGAAAAAATATTATTTGACAGACAAGAGGGTCAGACAGGAACCTCGTGAATAGAAATGTAATAATAATTGAATTTATTTAAATATAAAACTATATCTCATTCTGGCACATAACTTCAAAGTGCATTTTTTAACTCAACCAACCAGAGCACCTTCTCTATTCTTTTCCACATGCTTTATGCTCATAAGTGGCACCCATCCCTACACCCTGCTTCCCACATTCATCTTTCTAAGAGCTGTTTTCTTTATAGAATAATCTTTATTCCAGTGAGGATGAGGTGGCAGCTGTTAATAAATGCACAGTAAAACATATGAGAAAAAAGAATCCTAACTTTATATGTACAGTGATGGGTTCTGAATTAGCCACGACTACAAGGGGAGATAGGTTTGCTGTTCTGGTAGTTCTGTGAAAACAAATGTGATCCAAATTGAATTGGTAGATAGCTGGGTCCAAACAAACAGGAGCTGTAAATAAGCTGTGGCACTCTGCTACAGTGTGTCTGGGTTGCTAAAAACTCATGGGGCTTCAAAAATCAACCAAATTCACAGATGAAGAATCCATCAAAAGCTCTTAACAAAAAAAAATACCACCTCTAGCTCAAAAATCTGGGGCAAATTGCCAGAGGATGGGAGTATATATGAGGGCAGTATTGCTGTAGAATTTACCTGATTTTATATTCTTCAGTAGGCACCTGCCACCATCCACTATCAGAGGCTGACTACTGAGCTTGATGGACTTTTCATCTGACACTTTACAGGAACGCATAAGTTGTTTGTCCTTGTTGGTCACTGTTCCCGCCATCATTCTGTTGGTAGTGTTTTCCAAATTTGTTCTCTGCTGAGTCTACAAAACCAAGTCTCCATCCCTTTCAAAGAAGCTCAGGATGCCTGCCCATGTACAGATTTCACTTACAGGTACAGAGCAATCAGTATTCACCTGGGAAGTCTAGGCAAATTTCCCCATCACCTGTTCATGGGCAAAAAAAATCAACATACTTAGGGTAAAAAAAAAATCACTAGCATTCTCTAAAGAAGTACAATATAAGAGTCAAAGTCTGTCTGAATATATTGGTGATGACTTGCTAGAAGATTTGTGCTGTTTGATCTCAATGTGTGGGCAACCATACTCAAGTTTTTAAGAAAAAAAAGATACCTAAATACTTAGTAATATAGTTACTATACAATTCATTCACAAACACAGAAAGAGCCACTGTTTTCTCTTCTCTCAACTACAGAAACAGAAAAGCTTGATTTTAAGCTGTATGTCTGTATTAGACTTCGCTTCTTAAAAAGGGCACTTCACTTCTGCTAACTAATGAACATTACAGTGGTTGCAACCATGAGAAAGCTGAGTTAAGCTGTGTACCACCACTGTGTTTTAGCCAGCTTTTCCCAGAGATAGTCAGGGCATAGTTAGGGAAGACAACTTGCTGGTAAAGTGTCACTGGACATGGGGACTGTTACTCCTGCTTCTCTGGCATTTACCAGAGTGATCAGTTGTGTACAGCATGCAGACTCATGGGCAGGTAATTTCTATATTGATAGCCAGAAGCACTGAATAATTTAAACAATTTAGTGTATTTTCAGTCTTCAATTATGGAAAGAATTGAAAGATCTGATGAAAGATCTTTAGTGAGAAGGTAGTATTTAACTTTGCTTTCTTAAAAGAATCACTGTCAGCACCAGCTAAATGCCTTTCTTTACTTTTCTCTCATGAGCAAAAATCCAGATCTAGAGAGCTGGAGATCCGAGGTATGCGATTTCTGCTCAACTGAGAATTATAGAAATGGCAAAGTATATCACACTATTTTGTTTCACTTTCCTCTTTTATTATTTTTTTCTGTTCCTGCCATGTCTTCTAGGAATATTTGTTCTCTGAAGGCAACTCTGATCTACCTTGTAAAGCAAATGATTCACAAACATTCCATGTGTGAGCCATTTTAACTATGCTAGATTAAAAAAAAAAAAAAAAAAAAAACACTGTTAAGAGTTACAGAAAATATTTAGGCAATATTTAGATAAATGAAATGGGTGAATGTTACCAGTTAGATCAAAGTGGACAGCTTGAAGAATTTTGCAAGAGTTTGTGCTTAGGCCATCTTAATTATCTCAAGCTGATACTTCTTAACTACTAAGCACCTATTCAACCGTAGGATTCTTGTATTTCTTTTAGTAAGACTATATATAATATCCAGAGAGAGTGCGCCTTCACAGCACTGTTGTGTAGTGGAAGGGTTGGCATGAGTTTGGAACATTTACATTATTCATGAATAGCAAAGCCATGAAGAAATTATGCTAGAAACTAATTAGGACCCCTGTTTATGTCTTAGTCAACTCTGCGTCAGAAGAGAGAAAACTTCAGATATATTGAAGCAATTGTCAGTTCAAGCTTCAGCATATGCTCAAATCAAACACACGCTAGCCCGCTGTGGTGGACCATTTGGAATAGGGACTGCTCCTTTAATTTTCAAAAGCAGTCCTTTCAGACATCAGATTTCAGGATGGCAGGCTTTTGGCTTCTGTGTGCCCAGTCAGAAGGAACAGCCAGACAAGGCTCTCCTCCCTGCAGTGTGTGTTAGATACTGGGTATTCTGAGAGCAAAGAAAGTAATGGTTCCTTGAAGGTGACTCTTACTTTTCCAACCACCTTTTACCTTCCGTGCTTGTCTCAGGCTATCTGTGCTACGTTTGAACACCTGCCTTATTAGGCTTATTTGCATAAGTTATTCTGGAGCAATATTGCATTTGAACTAATTAAACGAAGGCCATGCCATCCAAAATTAATAATATAGAGATGGGTAATAATAAAAGCAAGCTCAAGTCTATAAAATTACTTTAACTCTTTTACCACATCAGTATGACTAGAGACCTGATCTCCATGGCTGGTCTAGTGCAAGGACATCAAGTGGCAGATTCGGAATGATATGCAGAGTTTGGGGAAGCACAGTAAGTACTGCTGTGCTGACACGTTGATGAGATGGTCCCTTCCTAGGGCCATCGTAAGAGAGCAAGGACCACAAGTAACTAGACCTTTGAGGGTGTGCATTTGAAATTATCTGTTACACACATAGAACATTTCTAGGGAGCACCGAGGTTAATTTTCATATAACTAGAGACTTAATATTGGAATATATTTGAGAGACAGAAACTAGATCTCTCTTCTAATTACAGAGAGAGCAAACAAGAAAGAATGAAACAAGAATGATGGCTCTTTAGCCCATAGATTAAACTACACTGTATGTTACTGCAGTCTCTAATTTCTTTCATAGTGGTTTATACCAGTGTCCTAGGATTCCTTGTTTGTGCTACTTCTGGCATTCTACAGTGCAAATCCTATAGAGAGCACAGGTATAATACGTATATGTATGTAGGTGACAGTGCCAGCCAGATTGTATATGCAAGTGATTACATATGAATTATATGCACACATAAGGGAACATACAACTGGATGGCCGGGATGAGATACCTTTCACAAAACCAAACCAAACTTCACACTTTCAGTTTGGGCTTGTTTTAAGATAATGTGCTTTTCCTCCCTTTCCTCTTAAAATGTTTCCTTTCTCCGTAAAGGTTTGCTCTAGTACCCTCAGTCTTTCCAATGAACTTAGTAGTGGAGGAAAGCTCTGCCCTGTACAGGAACCCCGAGAATGCAGAAGAAAATTGTGTGCCATTTTAAAGGGAAAAGAGCAAGTCAGCTTACATCAGCAGAGGCCTTGTTACTTTATATTCAAAAACAAATGCACTCTAAGCAGCTATTATTAGCCTTTCTTCAACCACTCTTCCAACTCCCAAATAAAGCTTAGGAGCCCATTCTATTGTGGGAAGGTTTTCTTGATGGATTTTGGAGGAAATGAGCTCTTCTGTGCAAAAGCTGTTTCACATAATAAACTTTACAATGCTAGTGAATAGATATGAGACAGTTAAACAACAGAATAAATCTTCTCAGTTTTATGAATGCAGTTAGTTTCTGCCTACTTTCTCTGAAGTAGAACGTGTCAGGACAAATCCTGAAATCTCTCTCACTCAGGTCCCCTATAGACAAAATACTAATTGAAGTTAATGGGAGCGTGACTTATGAGAAAACTTAAAATCTGGGAATTGTAGAGCATGCTCCATAAAACATTAAACAAAAAGAGTTTCAAACAGGGCAATAGAAACTTTTAAAAAACTTCTATATCGCACTTTCACTGGTGACTTTTAATATTTGAAAACTTGAATGTCACAGAAAGAAAATGAAACATAGCTCATGGAACATCCTAGTGCCAGTAGCACAATGAAATACTGCGTTTAGTCTCCCAACTTATGTTAGAAGCTGTGGAAATGTTTTGTTTAGCCCTTACTGAAGAAGTGTAAATTTGGGTTTGCCTCTTGAATATATAACAACAAAAAAAAAAAAGGCTAATAATGTTCTCGCATTTTCTTCACTTTTGAGCATGTCTGTATGATGTCATTAGTTGTAAGTTAAAGATGTAAGGCTTAAGGAAAATTTGAGTTTGTAAGAAACAATTTTTTTTTGCAATTTTCTGGCCCATTGTTCCAAATGATTGGCCTTTTGAAATTCTGACATCCAAATCTGTAAGAAATAAAAGGAAAAAAAATACATTACTTCTACTTTAAGGTCAGAAAATTCTGGGAGTGGCAAACACAAAAGATTTTGTTTTGTTTGAAAATGAAAGCAATGTACAATACACCTGACGTTTTGGATTAAAAATATATTTCAATTTCATCAGAATATGTGGATCTCTCAGAATGGATTGTACCAGGTTGGAAAGGCTCAACTGATTTTGATTACATTGTGTAAAGCAGTTGCCTCAAAGAACATTTTTTTTTCAAGCTTTCGGAAACTTTATCATATTTCAGAGTTTCTGAAGTTAATTTAAAAGCAGGATTTTAGATGACTCTTTCCACCTGGCATTTTATGGTGTTGTACTACTGGTACTCAGAGATCTTACACTATTACAAGGAACTAATGTCAGGAAGAGTTTCTGTCTCTAATGAAGATTATTTTTTCTTCCTCTTTCCCACTTCCCATTTCCTGTCAGTCGGAAGTGTCTTGGATCCCCAACAAACACTACTCTGGGATTTACGGGCTGATGAAGTTGGTTCTGACTAAGACTCTGCCTTCCAATCTTGAGCGAGTCATTGTCCTCGACACAGACATAACATTTGCCACTGACATTGCTGAGCTATGGGCCGTCTTTCACAAGTTCAAAGGTATTCTATCTATTTTTTAACTGTTATTTGTGGGGGAGGGAGAATGGAAAAGCAAACAGTACAATGGGGGTAGAAGGACTATCTGAGATTTGTTAGATGTTTTCACTCTTTCAGTCTTTGGTGTTTGAATATGATTGTTCTATTTGTGAGCTCTTTCCTCAACAGTGTTTTGTGTAGAATGATTGACAAGACTGATTATCTATGGAATTTGTTTCATTGGTCTAATTATTTGGGACAGGTGAGAGCCTGACAATACAGTAGATGATAAAGAATTATGAAGATGCTCTAGTGACCTACCATTCAAACACCTGTTGATATTTAATACTTGGAAGAACTTGTTTTATCTTACTTTTTATTAATAAAACGTAATTATTCCTTTCAGTGTAACTTTTCCATGTTACCATTGAAAATGAATGAAGTTAGGATCATACTTGGACCATGGAGGATGAAGGGAGCAGATTTATACATGTAAATAGAAATGTGTTACTGCTTGTTCCTCTTAATGAGTTGATAAAGGGTTCTGCATTTAAAGTGTCCACCTAAAGTAGTTTTCTCTACCTATACCCATTTCCCACAGGTCCTTGAAAAGCTCCTTGATAGTTTGACCAAGAAAGGACACTTTCAGAGCAACTGTGTAAGAACATGATCACAAAAAAGTTCCCCGTTACCCTGTCACAAACCAGAGCTCTTTTCTGGCTAACACACTGCTAAAATCATTTAGTTCTTCCAGGCTCCAGGGTTGCCAGCTTCTCAGAGTCAGAGATGTGTCCTATTGTTCTCCTGTTGCGCTCAGAATGTGTATTGGAGTGCTGATAAGTGCAGAGCCATTCCCAATATCCTGGTTTGAAGATCTTCAGCCCTGTAAAAGTGCAGCCTTGATGCATATATCATCAGGTCCCTTAAAACCACCTGAAACAAAGCCTAAGCAAATGGGACTATTCATTTACAGAAACCAAAGTAAACCACTCTGTTAGAAAGGTGACAGAAAAAAAAAGCACATCGACTCTACTTTATCCCATGCTGAAATCCACAAGGCCACTTTGCCTTTCCCAGTACCCAGCAAGCAGGCAGCAGATATTATCTTCAGCTCTACGGTCAAGGACTGGGTGCTAGCGCTTCCTTCTCAGTGCATTTGTTGCTCTTCTCTGGATACACTGATGTCCCTTCAGCAGGCCAGAAGCAGTCGCCTTCTTACTTAACGGAATTATTCACAAACATGCTTCATTATGGAATATAAAGTTTTTCCTCCTCTTCAGGTATTGTTCATATCCCTTCAACAAGCCTTTCCCTACACTGAACCTTGAGTTTCGTATAAACATATACCCTGACAACCATAATTTACATAAATGTATGCATAGGGAGTAATACTGTGCTATTGTACTGTCTCACTTTGTGCTACTGTCCCTTTAGTAGTAACATTTTACTGAATATGGTGTATTAGCATGTTGTAGCAAGTGAAGAAATGTGTTTAAACTGAATTTGGGCATAGAGCACTCTATGGTCAAAGATAGCAAAATATGAATTGAGCCAATGAAGGGATAATCTCCATGCTTATATTTTTTTGCCATAGTTTCATTGAAGGTCACTTGCTTTTTACTGGGGAAAGAAACCAAGCGTAAAGACTGCTTGGAAGGAAAGGAATATGGAGCAGAGGCGGGCCTAAGGTTAAAAAAATTACAGACAGAAATTATGGAAACATGGAGAAGGATAATTACTGGAAGTAAAAAAAATGAGTGTAAGTCAAGTCTCCAGACAGCTAGGCAAGATTGTTCAGCTGATCAGAGCCGTGAAAAGCTCTGACTTACACATGGAGACAGAATTCCTGGGCTACTGCCAGTTCTCGTCATATATGTTTCACAACTCCCAAAGGTGCGATTTTGTAAGTTATCCAGTCTGTCTGTTTAATTCCAGCTGACCACCTACTTTTCCACATTTTTTTAATCCTTGTAATAAATTGGTCAGTGTCTACATCTGCTCATCTCCCATATGGTCGTGCACAAAGAAATAATTAATGGCACAATCCTATAGCCTCAGAAGTTGAGCAGGGTGGGAGAGGACTTTGGAAGGCATGTACGCCAAAAATAGTGATCCCAAATGTTGAGGAGGAGAAAGAAATTAAAGTTTCTGAGCATAAGCTTGTTCTCCAGCCTGTATTGTAGGGTGCAGTCCCATTAGGCAAAGACGCGATGGTAATGGATCATCCTGGAAAGCAACAGCAAGTAAGTTGAAAAGGTACTGTTGCTCTTTTACTGATCTGTAAAAGACTGGTTTAAATCATATAGTGATTCTCAATTTATCCTCAGTATCTTTTTATTTCTCCTGCCAGCATTACAAAAGATTCAAAGGATGTCTCATGTCATTAGCCCCAAATATTCCTCTAAAGGATCTGTTTTTAAACTAATGTTTTAATCCCCTCCTTGTTTCTCCCTCAGAAGTCTGAAGTAAGTTTATGAAGATTTGTTTGGGACAATCCAGTGTGTTTGTTGAAATATTACTTAAACTGAAATAAAGCTCCTGTGAAGGGAGTCTACTCTACAAAGGAACTTGACACGATACCCAACCTCAGCTTGGAGGGCACCTTTAAAACCACAGGCTCTCCTAGAACTGTTCAAACACCCAATTGTTGGCTAGAAGTAGCAACTATAAACCTGCTAGCACCAGGATGTTTTTTGAGCAAGTAGAATTTTTCACATCAGTGCAGGAAAGGCAAGAGCTTCCTTCTGCATGTTTCTGCAGGGTAGCCAATAAGACAGTCCAGCACAGCCTCTTCCAATTTACATCCACACAGACAAAGAGAGGGAAGGTCCTAGAGTCTGCGGTTCTTTCTGTACTCAGGGAGACTTTTCATCCCTACAAAAATAGTGACAAAGAGAGACCAGTAGCTGAGATTGCTTTCTTCTAGGACACCACATTTGGAAGAAACTCAGATTCATGATTGTCTCGCAATTTAACCAGCTCCAACTTACTATGTAGAAAGGCTCACAGTATGTTTTAAATAGCACCTGCAATATCCAGTATCCTTGTTCTGCAAAGATTCTTCTTCCTGTCATCCTAAGAATTGCTGAAAAGATCAGACTCTTACATGGTACCTTAATATTTTAAGTGGTAAAGCTACTATTACATTCGTTCTGTAGATGGAAAAAAGGCAGTAGGATTCCTTTGGAAATTATTGCTCTTCTGCCCCTTTCTGATAAGCTCTTTGCGTACATCCTTACAATAAATGATCCAACTATTCTGTAACTGAGTGCACAAATTAGAGCTGTACATACGTGATTTTATTTGAAAAATCTCTTTGAAGTGGCAACCTTCGGCTCTGGAAAAAAATTCATACCTCTTTCCACTAGCCTGAAACAGTGTCTCTCAAACAATGTAACATTAAAAAATTTCTCTTAGCAGTTACTGTGGGATGTATACTTATTATGCCTTTTATATGCAAGCTTCAATCTCTGTGCATAAATATGTCTTTGGGAACCATTAACTTAAATTTCAAGAGTTAGATACAGCTTTTCAGCTGTGATTAGGACATTTCTGCTTTAGCCTCATTCTTGCTCTCCCAAAGATAAATAGTCTGTTTCTATAGGACAGATATATGCCTCCAAAATACTGATTTCAGAGGTGTGAGTCTGCAGCCAGTCTGGTGAAGATAACCTGTCACGCATGTTTTCTGTGACTTAGTTGACACTGATTATGTTTTCTATTCATCTTTCATGGCATTTTGAAAGTTCTAAACTTGAGAAAGCATCTAGCCTAAGGGCAGAAGAGTGGGACTGTAGATCATATGCATTATTGGATGAAGTGCTGCAAAGTGTTTTAGACAACAAGGATTAGTGTAACCAATATGCTTTTATTACAGAAATAGTGTGAATTCTTCTGAGAAAAGACCCAGTCCAAAGCTATGGTCTCTGCCATCAATCTTAAAGTTCTTTTAAAGGCCACATCAGCTAATTTGTTTTTTTTATTATTCTTGCTTATCCAAACCCTTGGTATTGAAAAGTGGTTTCTTTTTTCCAAACTTCTGATTTTTACCTAAACTATTTGTTAAACATAGATTCTCAAGAGCATTCATTGCAAATGCTATTTGGGAACTGACTAGAACAGTCATCATAATTATTTGTGTTATAGGTTGCTGTTCCAGTCAGGATCACAGCCTCTTTGTCCTGGGTGCTGTACTTATACATAGCAAGAGATGGTCTCTGTGCTTTACCTAGTGTCAAGTGTCAATTCTTGTGTCTGCCTGATTCCTTTACGCTATCACTATGTGTGAGTCACAGTTGAGACCCACAAATGAGACCTGAATAATTCCTGTAGAGATCGGCGTTGAGGGACTATGTGTTAAATTGCCTCCCACATCTGAGAGCATTGTGGTATTTCTTAAGTACATATCATAACTCAGAGGCTGTATTGAATAGTAATGTCCTACTACTATGTGTTAGTCTTACAATCCAGCTAGCTCATATGATTAATATTTTAAGTACTTTTAAACAAGAGAGAATGGATAGGACATAACTAGTGTATTTCAAATAAGTTTACCCGTAGATTAAGTCATCCAGATAATATAAGCTACAATTAGTGTTCATCTGTGCAAGTAGGTCTTCTCTGGAAAGCTGGTGAAAGCAATAAGGCAGAATCACCTACCTCCATTAACCAAGCATCCAAGAAGGAGAAACAGCAAGCTTGACAGGAAGACAAGATTCCCATATTCATATTTTGCATGAATAAAAACATGGTATAGAAGCTGTTTGCTTTGTGTCAGGACCTCAAACAATGATAAAAATCCATACTGACATCATAAATACCAGAAAAGGTCAACAGCAATTTTGGTGCAGGATCAAGTGCCCACAGCTGAAGAGAGATTGGCACATAGTCAATCCCAAACTTAAAATTTGCAAACACTCAGTATGTGGGTGCTTTGGCATATTGCTCTGAAGAATGCCTGAGGTAACAATCTCGGTTCATGCTATTTTTTTGCAGCTTCTTCAGGAAAAAGAGCAAACAAACAAAAAAAAATCACAACCATCACAAAATTCAACATCTTGTGTAGGTGGTTTAGTAATGATATTCCTACAGGAACTATTATGCATAAGGTTGTAATATCAAATGCATGCATAACTTTTCATTTGTGTGTGAATTTAGTGTGCCAGAAATTGAGATGCTGATGGCACTGGTGAGAGTCAGGCAAAGTCAGCAGGTGCTGTATAAATTTCCCTGAATTTGGCTCTATCAGCAAAGCCCTGTTTTAATAAACTATAGCTGTCATAGACCTAGGCCCTTCTTCTGCAAAGATTGTACTTTTTATAGGTATGCTCTTCTTGTGATGATGTAAAATATTCAGTTGTTGCCAAGATTAAAATTTAAAATTCATTGTCATCTATGGCTGAAGCCAGGATTTGAGCCACAGAATTGATTCTGGGCAGGGTCTGAAGTTCAGTCTGTCAGTTTACACTGAGTAAATCATTAAAGCTTCCACAGATCATTTTGAGACAGGATGGCTGCGGGCTGACACACTGTTTGTGTTGAATCCTGCAGAGATCTTTCTGTTCCTTTTGGTGGGTACAATAGGTTTTCTTTTCTTACTAATCAAGAAGAAGGCATTAGCAGTATGCACCTTAGCGTGTGTGAAACTCCATGGTACGAGTTGGTCTTTTTTGTGAAGGAAACAGAATCGCATTGTAGCAGAGTGCATTAATAAAATTGTCAGGCAGCTATTAAAATAGCTTAAAATTTTCTGAATTTTTATAGGAGTCTAAAAAGGCCGAATGGCACTTGTCTTTGCTCATAAAAGGAACATCTGTTAGTTTCTGAAAGACTTGTGTTTAATGGTTAGACTACAGTAGATAGCTCATTCTAGGGTTATTCCACAGATTAAATACATTTTCTCTTTGAAAAGGTCCCCATGGAGACTCTATCTGCTTAAGATTCTCTATTCCTGATTGTTATATCGTGATGTTTCCTTCTTTTCTGCTGCAGAAGCTTTGAAGCTTCATTGATAAAGAATTCTATTTGTTAGCTGTAGCTGATAGAAATGTTGGGATGTGTCATGCTCCTCTGTCCCATGATGCTGTTGTTATCACCTGTCTGTGTAACTACAGGAGCGGACACTGATTTATGGTTTATCTTGGTGAAGAGCCAAAGAAAGTAAGGATTTAGGAAATCAGGAAAAAAAGATGAGTTTGTAGCTGTGATTAGAGGTTAATTTTGCTGATTTTAATTAAGAGGGGATCAAGTAAAGAGATGGGACTTAGTGATTCTGTGGGTCTAAGGAAAAACACTTCTGTTTTTTTGTTCTTTTTTTTTTCCTTTTATTTATTTTTTTTCTAATTGCAATTTGCTTTGCCATGATATTCCTTTATTGAAGACGCAGTATGTAAGAAAGTTGACCTTAGTAAATGAGCTCCAGCAGAGAGTTTGTTATATGGATCAGCATGTGCACATTCTAGTTTATGGGTTTTAATGTGACAAGGAACATAATCAGAAAATTCTGATTATGAATTGCTGCCAAAATAGAATGGCTGCAGTTTCTGAAACATCTGTAGTTCTTTTTTAGCTGAATGGTTCTTTGTCTGTTTCTGCCACCAGGCAGAAATATTTAGAGGTGAAAGGCCAACAGTGCATAGAAATTGGGTGTAACTCATGGTGGGGGGAATTCTAAAATAAAATAAAAGAAAAGATTTGAGTTCTTTATTTTCCATTTTGATTTCCAAGGAATACCCTTTCCTCATGTTTTCAAGCTTTTTCCCATGGGGGCTAGGAATGTTTTAATTAAAAATAAAAACTGATAGTCTTCTGTCATCTTTTGATTCCACAACTGCAGATTTCAGAATAAAAACCCACCAGATATTGCAAGACTTGTAATAAAATCTTGTTGGCAACACTGGAATTTTGAGAACTCTTTTTCTACATTCTCAACATCAATCTAGTGCTTTTTCTGCATTATTTTTCTCCACCATTTGTTAACCTGCCACTCATTCTACAGCTGTTTTTTTGGCTTAGATGTTGTAATGTATCAAACACCCAAACTAAACGTTGTATGACTCACACAGTGTTAAAGCAAAACAAAACAAAAACAAAAAAAAAAAACCCCCAAAACCAAAAAACCAGTTTCTATCTCCTCTGAGCTCTTTCTTCGTGATTTAAAGAGACTTTAATTCTGTTAATCTCAAGTACTCCAACTGTGGAGAATGGACCTAGAGCTTTTTGAATTGCCTTGCAGATATTTATTGAGAGAAGTCTGGGCAGAGCACAACATCAGAGGAGCAAAGTGCATATCCCAATCTCCCTTGATTAGCAAAAGCTGTGACTTTCCAGAAGCTAGAAAATCCAGCTCCCAGAGGGCAGACACTGGGAGAAGGAGCGTTTCTGCTTTGTGTGTTTGTTCTTGGCAGAAGAATAGTGCATTTCTGGGAATGGGATGCCAGTGGCTGTTCTAAAATGAAAACCTTTGAGAACAGTGGGAAGTAACAAACTGGGGTGGAAAATAATAATAACCCCTCATCTACTCTAAAAAAGGGAAATCAGTCAGGAGTTGCTCTCCACTGATAAATGTTTTTGGGTTGATCATTTTCTCCTGCAATCTGTTCACCTTCTCATGCAATTATAGACATACTCCCCCTCGGATACTTTTAGTACCCCTGCCTCATCACAGCTTGTTTAATTTTTTTTTTTAGAGAGCTATTTAAAAAAACCCAGACCCAGTGTCTGCCAGTTGTCCTTGGTGGAACACACAAGTTAAGCCCATGTACTAATCCCTCTGGCCAGTCACTCTGCGTTCCCTAGGTGACAGTAAAGCAGAGCAAGTACATGAGCAAGCAGTGAATATGGGAGGAGTGGCAACCTGTCCATCATTCCAATTAGCAATGTGTAGTGATGATTCACCTCTGCATGTGTGAAAAAGCCAAGCAGATGGGATACAAGGGTCATTCACCTAACAAATGAAGTTTACTCTAAGGTTTGATAGTTATATTACAAGGACTAAAGAAAGAAAGATATCTAATAGGTCGGTTTCCGTGCCTAAGGCCCTTATTCTAATTATATGCAATCTATCAAGCACCTATGCTTTTCACAGTTCTCTGTGCCATGCATTGTAATATCTTAATATTCTGTTTTCTCCCTCTCTGAACCGGGCATATTCTCTGAGCCTACCTTGTTCTGTATTAGCAACCTGTATTTTTAAGGACCTAAGGCCCCATTTCAAAGCTCTCACCCAAGGTTTCACCTTTTTAGTTTCATGCTGCAAATTATGTCTCTAATACTGACGTTGGCAGCACATGGATTTGCATACAGTAAAGTGGCGTAGGGAATGTCTGTCTCACAGGCTCAAGCTGGAAAGTAGAATGTGTTGCCCAGAGGTCAATGGTATGATTGTCCCATCAGCAGGATGAGTGCATAGTATTGCTCTCTGCACAACCAGGGAAGAGGGAAAAGAGTATGTAAAATTAAACCAATTTATTACATAACTGAACTAAGACTGTGTACAAATGCACCATGAACAAAAACTGCAGAAAGTTACATGAACTAAAAGTTAGGCACGTAAACAAAATCAATAATCAATCCAATTTTGTGGAAATAGTAGAAACCTCACAGGTTTCCTTTTGTCAAACAATCTAAGAATCAGGGATGTTTGAACCCCTTATTTTAACCACCAAACTAAAAGAAAGAAGTAGGTATGTCTGTAATGACCCCTTTCACTCTGCATCTGCCAAGTGTCTTTATTTTACTTAAATCTCAAGCTTTCTCTACTCCATGTTCTTTGCAGTAATCTCTAGCTTGCATTCAACATGGGCAGTAAAATTAAATGAAGGAGCTTGTCTCCCTCTGACCTTTTCCTCAAAGTAAAGCTTTTCTGTGCTTTGAGACACTACTAACAACAAAAAGTTTTTTGTCCTAGCCCTTCCAGATAGGTACCAAAAGGTGATTGATATACATACAGTAAAACTCCATAACTTTTCTGTGTTTTTATTTATTTCCTGCATTTAGTTGCAGTGGAATTCATAGTTGGAGCTTAACTGTCAAGTATGGTGATCTGTAACATCCTCCAAGGTCTTGAAAAGAGTTTGGAGCTGAAGTGCAAAATTCTTAGCTGCAGTAAATGATGTACAAGTTCATGTTAGTAGAAGAGATTGAGATTCAACATTTTCTCATGAAGACCCAGGCCAAATTATGTGTCCTTTGCACTGCCTGAATGCTCAAAAGGATCTCAAGATCTAAGCTGATGCTCTTCCTACCTGGCTGTAAGATGAGGCCGATGTCAGCTGCTTCTGGTCCTCATTATTCTGGGGTTCATTCTGGAGCTGGGACATGTCAGCAGAACAGCTTCATGAGAGTCATTAACTACTGGCACAACTAAGTGACATCCTGAAACTACTTACACTGTGTTTGGGTGCGCGGTGTTTATTTCTGTCTACTCAGGGACTGGGGGAACTGTTGGATAAGTGCTGTTCTGACACACCAAGACAATTTGTCTGATGAGAACAGAGGTGGAGGTGTATAGCAAAGAAGGTGTTATAATGTTCAGTGATGCTGTGTACAAATAGGCCAGACTGTGAACCATCCCAGGGCTGAGGACCTAGCACATGCTTACCGCTTCTGCCCTGCTGAGACACTGGTAACTTTAAGCAGAACTGAAGCCCTACAGTGAAGTAAGCAATAGTACTTTTTCTTGTACAAAATTACCCTTGGCTGACTCTGTGCTACCACTCTTCTGTCATCAACCCAAAATGTCTGCCAGTTTATGCTCAGAGCAACTTACTGATATAAATGCACATTACCTCTGTAACTGGCGCAGGATCTCCTGAACTTCATTAATTTATGACATTACTGTGTCTTCCTGCATGTTACATGTAATAAATAGTAATAATGATTTCCTTCCTGCATGCTTCAGGATACAGTTATTGCAAGTGCCAAGTGGCATTCTGTAGGACTGTCTACAGGCTTTTTGCCAGCCTGCTTGGGAGTCATATTGGCACCAACTTCTACAGTACCTGGAGATTCAGGTGCTTTTCCCTGCTACTAAGAAATGATGATCTGAATATTGTTGTACTGATGTCCTAAAATCCTGGGAGAGCACATCTCAGCTGGTATAAACTGGTTTGATAAAACATTGGAGGGAACAGGATGACGCTGACTTACATCAGTAAAGAAGTCTGCCTCCTATATTCTCTGATATACGTAAACATTCCTGCTTTGAACGTAACAGCTTCTTTTATAGGCTAACTAAAAAAAGATGTGAATAGTTGGAGGAGTCATCTTTAAAGATGGTCTCCTTTCAACTCCAGACCCCTGGTATGGGTCACAAGTAAAAAGAGTTGGGTGACCTCAGCCACGTCTGACGTGCATGAAGTCTGAAAGGCATAAGCAGGGCAGCAAAGGGGTGCACTGCCTGGGTACAAGTTTTGAGGCACCTCGTCAGAATTAGAAGAGGATGTCTGCACACTGTCAGTTCCATTCTCATGATCATATAATCCTTTCAAACATATTAATAGGAAGTGGACATAGTTGGTAGGTAAATGAGAAAAGAATGTGAAGTTAGAAAGTAAGACCGTGTATGTAGGATACTGAGCTGGAAAAAAAAGAACAGGAGGAGGAAGAAGTGGAAATACATTAAGTTACTCAAGATTATTTGTCTTGAAATCTACCTGAGATTAGCCAAAAACATCATATAGCAGAGTAAATTTCTGTGAAGCTATACAGAAGCAAGTATGTGTATCTAGAAATATTCTGCATTTCTTTGGCAGCAGCATCTGACTACAAGAAAAAACTTACCAAGGAAATAATGAAGTGCACAATAGCAGTGTTTAATTCAGTGTAATTTTGGCCTGTCCCTCCCATGAGATGGGTAGTGCAGGTATCATCCCAACCTGGCTGCAGTCAGCAATTAGTCCTACTGTCACTGTTACCACTTTTTAATTTGTTTTGCTCTGTAATGTAAGAGCTGTGGTTGTGGACCAGCAGTTTTAGTCCTTATTTCTAAAAGAGAGTGGTAAGAAGGCTCTAGGCACCCATTGCTCTGAGGCCAAGTGGTTTTCTTCCTCTTTCTAAAGAGTTTTGATCAGTGTAACACCCTATCTAGTGTTTGTGTGGGGTAGAAGGGCTGCGAATGATTTGTGAAATTGCTAAGAGCAGTGATAAAGCTCCATTTTTGGTTTGGTTTTTGTTTGTTTTGGTTTGGGTTTTTTTGCCTTGGTTTTATGCTGTTGCTTTTAAAGGCTTAGTTGCCATAACAACTCAAAGCAGTCCTGTATTACCATAGAAACATGCTGTGGGTGACAGTTTTTATAAGAATCTTTTTTTTTTTCTCTCCTCTTCAGGTAGTGTATTTAACACTGGCCCTTTTGCGGGTATATTACGGTACACTACAGGGGTTCCGTAAAGTGTCAGAATGACATAATAAACACCAAAAATTGAAGCATATACTTAAATCCTGGAGGAAAATCTGGGGTCATGATTGACTGAGAATAGAGAAAGAGTTAAAGTAAATTCCTGTTGCTTAACTTGGAGGTTGGAGGTCTTGAGCTTAGAGCACGGCTGGCTAATCACTCCACCTCAGTAAATACTCAAACAAAACCACAGCAAAACAGGAGTTAGGGTTTAGATTATGTACCAGGTAGTTAGTACAAAAACAACTTATCGTGATAGTTGTAGTTATCAAAAGACAGGACTACTTTAACGTTCTCTGCATGGGGTTGCTCCTCGAGATTATTCGGAGACTGAAGTGAGAACTGCCGAATGAGGCAGCCCTCTTGTAAAGCACTGCTTCATGCTGAGAGCTGGTTCCAGCTGCATACTGATAGCCTGCGAGCTTCAGGGTGTTGGTTGTGACCTGGCAAGCCCTAAATCGTTTGGGATCTGTCTATCTTGAGAACTTTCCCTCTCCCTGTGTGATATCTTTAACAGCTGTGCTCTGCAAAGTCTCCTGGGTTCATAAAGAAAGGTAATAGAACTTTTCCTTCCACAAATCTGCATCTCCATTTACTCATTACTTGGCTCTCCAAGAGCAGTGGACCGCTGGAGCATATCAGCTCTCCTAACTTCTGATAGATTACTGTGCATCTTTACTACCAAACTTCAAATTGAAGTTATGGACCAGTCGCAGACCATTTACCCTGTCCCAGCAAACCATTGTAGTACAGAGTATGCTGTTACAGCTTCATAATTATATGACAAGCCATAGAACTTACTTGGAAAGAGGACAGACAAGCATAGCCAGACATCTGTGGAGATTGTTATTGATCAGTACTTTTATAGGGAGGCACAAGTCTATCAGTTTCCTGTAATCAGTTGCATCAATGATGAAAAACCTTTTCATTCCTGATCTGCATATTTAAAAGAACATAAAAGCTTCCAGCTAGGATCTTGCAACAAGTTGCCCTTGCCAAGGTCAGGCAGGCAGCAAGGAATGCCATGGAGTTCAGATGGTTACTCACTCCTCAGTAAGCCTAGACAAATCTGCTATTACTTCCTCTCATTTGACCCTCGATTCTTCAGGCTCCATGCTGGATTTATCAGCCCTACTTGGGAGTGATGATTAGAGGGAAATAGGATTTCCTTCCTGCTTTCTGAATGCCTCCCTCTAACCTGTTCAGAGACATGACATCCTAGGGTGCTCCTTATCCTTCATTTTTATGGTATCAGAAATCCCCCCTATGATCTTGAAGTTTCCAGGTGAGACCTGTTCCATCTAATCTAATCAAGATTTGTTGGGCACAATTCCCTCCTTGCTCTTCTCCAACTCCTTTCTCTAGTCAAGAAGTTTCAAATTAGTAAGTCAAAGGTTAAAGTTAAATGTTAATCCTTGCTTCTCCTTTTCCTGATGACCATCATCCTGACGACGTGTTGACTTCTACTCCATGAAAAAAAAATTGTAGCGAAACTTCAGAGGGGCTTTTATATCACTTTGAAATTAGTTCCTGTTTCAATTAAATCACTGACCACTGACCACCATGCAATGTGATTTCTACTCATTAATCTTACTAGTAGCTACATTCATTACAAATCCATTCTCTGAACAGTCCTTCCACCTCTAGTGAAGAACAGGCTACCACAACCTCTTCTTTTTGCCAGTCTTGCCATAAACTCTGTGGTTCATAGTTGGATTTTATGGCTGGATTAGAAGATCTGAAATTTCTGAAGAGCTGGACTATATGTAGATGCTCAAAGGTGCCATATTTTCCACTTGTTTAATAAATAGGAAACTCACTGTTGAGCAGGACATATGCATATGTGGGTTCTTAAAGAGCAATAATATCAAACCAAATAGTAGACAGACCCTAAGCTTTTTAAAATTGCTTCTACCTTACCCAGTACTAATGCTAAGGCAGCTGTTACCCTGTATATGAGCTTCATTTTTAATGGAACCCTCTATCTACAAATAATCCTTCCTTTAGTTTCATGACTGATTTTTTTTTCCTGTCTTACTTAACTGAGATTGCTGCATGAGGTGAACTCAGATAAAGAAGCAAGATTGCGGTCCCAGGGAGCATGTCAGCGGTGGATCTAGATCTAGAATATGTACCTACGCAGGGAGAGAATTTGTGGAGATTTCCTTTAAAGTGAAGCAAAGGTAAAGAAGAGCTACGGGTTGGAATGTGCTCTTTGCCAGCCCTGTAACAAAAGAGAAGTTATCCTAACCCACTCTATTCCCCTGAGAGTCTCAGTATATTTGCAAAACAGAACATAATCAGCATTAGGCTGACCTAGCCAGTACAGTCAGTACCATTCAAGCGTGGGCAGCAAACACTGTATTTGAATATTAGTGTGTTTCAATGATGATAGCTCTTCATGTGCTTCAGGGCTGTTTTGTCCTTGCTTAAACACCAGTGCCTTTTTTTTTCACCTTTCTTATGGTTTACAACCTTTTTCCTATATTGCCATCACCATGTGTTTTCTATAGAACATTGAAAATATTAGCAGCCTACACCTGAGGTCAATCTGCATTTTCTTGCTGGAACACACTCTGAGGCACACTTCAGCAGATATCCAGGTCTATACTTAACATTCCCCTAAAAGGCACAAGATTATGAGGTGCAGAGACTTATTGATGAAGGCTATTGTTTAGTGACAAAGTAAATAAAAACTAGAGGTCTTGGTACTGGATCAAAATGTCATAGAGGCCTAGCACTAAGTGGTAATCTGATATAAATTCACTGATTCATTTCTGTTCCAAAATATTAATGGATTAACTATTTGGAGAAAACTTACCCTGGATCAGATACCATCTGTCTTTCCATAGTAAGCTTAAAGTCAGCATAAACTCCAAATCACGTGTTCTGGCTAATGCAATAGAAATGTCATTCTGTCCCCACATTTGATTATGTATCAAATTTGCTCTGCTGGGTGACTCAGTCATGAACAGATCCAGTATACTAATGAACATAGAGCCGTCACTGGAGTGAAGCTTGCATTAACTTCGTTGAAATATATTGCTCTAGGGTACCTTGCTATATAGCTCTGACTTTCACATTGAAGGCAGATGGGAATGCTAATTTCTTGGGATGAAGTTTGGAAGACAGAATCTAAAGTAGAAGAAATTTGATTTTAGTGATCCTAAGCTATGATTACTCTTAATTTATCCCTTGGTAGAGGAAGAAGATGTTTAATCATTTCTCTTAACAATATGTAAGGTCTCCAGGTTGTCGAAATTAAGAACTAAAGATTGGGTTAGAAATCTCTGGAAAGTGTGTTGAGACCTGGAGAGCACCTTTCATTATGTTCGTCCCCTTGTGACCAGTGCTTGAAAAAGCAATGATAAACTCTGAAGGAAGTTGCAACTAGAGTTCAATGCCAAGACAGGAGAGCTGTGATTTAAGGCTGAGAGCTTTGGGGAGGAAAAAAAGAAGTCATGCTTACATGTCCACCTCTGCAAAGATGCACTAAGGATATACTTCTTAAGACATCCAAAATAGCTAGTATTTTTTGTTCTGCTCTCCAAAGACTGCCCCAGTCTGGCCCAGCTGTCAGGCAAAAAATGAGCTTGTTCTTAGCAGCTTTGTAGCTCTGATGCCTTGTTCTTAGTGGGTCCGTTGGCAAAGAGGAGGCAAACTCTTCCAGAGGAATCAGGATAAAGGACTATCACAATTGTATTATTAGCCCGAAAGCTTGAAGAACCTTTACCAATTACCAATACCTATTTCCTGTTTTGCAAGTGGAATTAGGATCTCTCAGCAATATATTGAAAGCAATTGAATATCATCCAGCGATTGCCATGAGTGAAGTTGTAAGTAATTAGTACTAATGATACTTATGAGGGAAGACAGGTGTGGTTGAATCAGGCTTTCCCCTTATAGGCTTAGAATATACACAAACTGAAACAAGTTATTAATTTTGTGTTAGGGTTGTTGCAGAGTTTCTTTATTATTTCTAGTGCTGTTGGCTAGGAAGTATATTGAGATAGCAGGATGCTGTAACCCTTTCCCCTGAGATCTCACCAAAAGTTGTAATGTAATTGTGTAGAATTAATGTAGTAAAAAATACCTTTTCTCCATTAGTGGATTTTGCAAGAATGTGGTGCCTTTCTCACTAAAAAACAGTGTTATTAGTGGAGAAGCATGTTACTAATGAGAAGCATGTATGGCATCAACACATACTTTTTGTAGTCAAATAATGTCAGGATTCTGTTTTTATTTTATATGCCATTCCTCCCTTCCCTTTCTTTTTATTTTAAGGTTTCATCCTCTCCTTAACATTTTCCCAAGTCATGGGTTATTATTTTCATAGTCAGCTCAGCCATTCCTTTATGAATGTTTCTGCTTTTTTGCTGAGCATCACTGGAAAGGATGTGTCTCTGACCCACCTCCGCTGCTCACTAAGTCAACTGCTTTTGAAGTACATGTAATAAACTTTCTCTGATGGTAAAAAGAAAAGCCTCATTAGTTCCAGCCCATACTTGGGAGGCACCTCTAATCCGCACTTGTTCTGCTTCTTTCTTTTTAATGTTTAATTATTGATACACCTTACCTGACTCATGCAATCTTACAGTGGTGAGATTTTTCCTGCATTTTCCCAACCTCTCTTAACATTTTCACTCCCTCACTCAAAGCCTGGCTCTCATTTACATGAGAGTCTGTGAAATGATTGGCAGAAGACCATAGCAAGAAACTCATGTGCAGTAGGTTGTGATGGCTCAACAGGGCAGGAATCTCTCCTTCCCACTGGTAGAACTTGCAGAAAGAGAAAGGTGACATAGCTGCGAAGATGAGCAGCTGCTAGCAGGAGGATGTTGCATCCATGTGACACTGGCGGATCTCCCGAAGAGGCCGTACTACAGCGGAACCCAAATAAAATGTTCAAGAGAGGGAAGCTCCGATGCTCTCACCTGTTTTTCCTTTGGATACTCTCCCATCTAAAGCGTATAGTGTGTCTTGGAACCCTTTGTATACGAACCTTATTTAATCTGATCTGCATATGCAAGTATTTCACCTTGCTTACACTGGGAAGTTGCTTAAAATCTGGTCATCAATACTTGTTACCTGTCTGGAGTCTAAATAAGGTGAACTGCCACTTGCATTTGCTTGAAACCAAAGAGTTGTTTCAACTATAACAGTCTAAGCTTTGCCTAGTGCAGTTCTTTGCATTGGTACAGCAACACTGTTGGCTGCAATTTGGGCAAATTCTTACAGCATGCAAGTACTTTTAATGGGGGAAACAAAAATGGTATTTACAACAATTATCTTACCCTCTTGCAGCATTTCATAATTTCCCTTTTATTAGACAGAAGGTAAGAGAAATTGGTTAAGTTACCCAATTAACAGGACCGACATTCTAGTAGCAAGTAGGTTGGTTATTCTTTTTGTTTTGTTCATGGGACTTGAGTGATTTTGGTTTGTGTGTAGTTTTTTTCTTTTTTTTAACATATCATGTGGTACTGTGCCTGCCTAGAATAGAGCTAATTTTCTTCATAGCAGCTCATATGGTGCTGTGCTTTAGATTTTTGACCATAACAGCACTGACAGCACACTAATGTTCTAGCTTTTTCTTAACAGTGTTTGCACAGCATCAAGGCCTTCTGTTTCTCACTCTCCCTCCCTCCTGGTGAATAGATCCGGGGGTGCGCAGTAGGCTAGGAGGGCAGACAACCAGGCAGATGCCTCAAGCTAACCAAAGAGATATTCCATGCCACATAACGTCATGCTCAGCAATAAAAGGGAAAAGAGGGGGCTTGAGGGGGTTAGTCAGCTTTAGCTCGGGAACTGTCTGGGCATCGATCTACCCACAGGAGGTGGTGGGTGAATTCCTTTACATAACTTGTTTCGTTTTCTTCCCGTCCTTCTTCCACTTATCCATCACTTATCAAACAGTTTTTTGTTGTTTGTTTCTTTTATCTTGATGCCCAAGTTTTCTTGCTTTTATTCTTCCTTTCCTCTTCCCCCATCCTACTGAGGGGGATGGGGAGTGAATGACAGTGTGGTGCTTTTCTGGAGTTAACACACAACACAGGTATAAAAAGCTCTGCCAGCTACCTGTCAGTATGGGACCAGTATCTCTTTATCTCTATTGTATCCTGGCTGGCTGCATGAGTGTTTGATGGCTACCAAGGATATATCACTTCTGTTGCAAAACCCTGGCATTGGAAAAGGTACATATAGTTGTGCCAGAGAAAGTAAAGGTATCATCATAGCCTTCTGCACACAGGAGAAAAAAAAATCCCATGTGAGGAGGAATGTATGGACCTGAAACACTGACTTTGAAAGGTTAGTTTCTGAGACCTGCCTTAATGGGGATAGTCTACCATGGTAATGCTCAAAGATCAGGAGACCTACTTAAAAACCATGATCTTAAGAAAAAAGAAAGTATATAGTTCTTGTTTGTTGTCTGGTTCGTATAATGTTACACTTCCTTGCTTTTCATAGCAGTCATGAGAGCAAAAAGCTTACTCTTAAAAAAAAAAAAAGCAGAAGAAAAGCAATTTTTCCTATTATTAGATACTTCTAGAATACTAATAAACACCCCCAAGATATAGTGGGACTCCTGCTGCCTAGCCCCACAGAATAAGGAATATACTGGACTGTAGAAACATAATTAATTTACAAGAATTTAATTTTCCAAATTCTTAGGAGTGTTTCCAGCCCCTGCCATACAGCACAATGTGTTCAGGAAATTTCACAGTAGGCTCAAAGTTCTTTGGCAGATAACGCAGGGATGTTTTGATCCTCTAAACCCAACTCCATTTAGCAGGGCACAAGTAAGAGCAGTACGTACTGTGGATCTTAAAATATCTAAGAGACAGCACCGATC
Organism: Tetrax tetrax; assembly: GCA_009806455.1. Classification (NCBI taxonomy): domain Eukaryota; kingdom Metazoa; phylum Chordata; class Aves; order Otidiformes; family Otididae; genus Tetrax; species Tetrax tetrax. The sequence goes on from WHYT01017426.1 coordinate 148,947, forward strand.
AACAAAAGCAATAATATGGTTATAGTACCACTCTTTCCCCCCAAAAAAGAACAGGAATCAGGGGATTATTAAAATAGGAAATTACTTTTGCCTTTTAATCATTAGTGCTCCAGAATGCTACCCAGGACACACCTCGTTGAAATAGGATTTATATGATTTTAGTATGTGGGAATTATGTGATAACATATCAAATACCTCTGTGAGTGAATCAGCTCAAAAGTAAGAGTAACTGATGTCTGGCATAATCAACTGTGGTTTTGAAAGCTCTTGTTCCCTATTCAACACTTCTTTCCCTTTTTTTTAACACTGCATAGTAAACTCCATGCAATGATGTCAGCCACTGATCTCTTTACTCATTTGGAAGAGTCTTTTATAAGTCTAAACTGGAGAATTTAGCATGCCCACGATTAGGTGAAAGTAAGGTAAGAAGTCTTGCCTCCTCACAAGAAGTTTATTGATTTCACATCCTCCACTAGGATTAAAGTTGAACCCAGTGCTGATAGGTCCCTTTAGCCTTTAGTCCTGGCATGTTCACTCTTCCAATTAGTTATTAAACTATGGTCTCTTACTAATAATGTCTTCTATCTCTGCTTTTCAGGGAAACAACTTGTCTCAGCTGAAAGCACCTTCTCCAACCTGCTCCCCGAGAAAAAAGAAAAGTATACTCCTCCCCTCTCCCCCCGCCGCCTCCTGTAAATTAGTATGCAGAAGCATTTAGCATCAGGGAGGGTTAAACAGCCAGATATGCTTAGCAGGTAGCTCATGTTAACCTGCCAGTTGCCTAGCAGGAAATGAGTAACCTGCTGACTTTCCCTGGAAAGGGTTTGGGAAGCTACTTAGAAAAGCCAGAGATGTAACAATATGAAGTGGTGCAAAGGGGGCATCTCTTTTTCACAAAGTTTCCTTTAGCTGTTACCTGCTATGCTTTCATATTGGTAGAATCAGCACTGGGTCTGGACTTATAGGAAGAAAAGTCCTTTTTCTGATGTCCTGTCAAATCCCTAAATAAAGACCTCTTTCTTGCCAGGGAGAGGGAGCCAGTTTGGCCAGTTTTTCAGAAGCGCTCTTATTAAAATTGGTGTGAGTTGCAGGTGTTCTGGCTTCTTTGAGAATCCAGGCTCTCTGAACAGCATTCACATTCTTTCTTCTTAGCAGGTCTCTTATTTTTATTCTTTATCCTCTGCTCACTCTCTTTGCCCAGCAATGGAACCCTCAAAGGCCACGTGCAATGAGGAAGAGGAGGAAGGGCAAAAGATATAAAGTAACCAGCTCAGGAGCTGTTCTCCCGGGTAGAAAGAAGCCTTCCATTACCAGCCAAAGTTGTGGCTCCTGGTTCAAGACCAGATTGTGCTATGATTAATGAAATGTGTTTAGCCGTCTCATTTGAGCTTTTAATGGTCTGTTATCTGCATTATAGCTATAACATACGCTTCAGCATGATTGATGGCCTGTTTGGGAGTAGGAAGCAGGGTGGAGGGCTACTTTGAGGTGTACACACTGAATGGAGAGAGAAGTGAAAATATCTTGATAGCTTCCAGAAGTGCTGTGTTAATCCTTTAGGGTATGCCTCTATAGGGTTCACACATGCACGTGTACCTGAGCTAGTTAACTGCACTAGCAAAGCGCTGTGTTGGGCTGATGAGTCCTACTGAGAAGTGGCAAAAGTACACAGTGGCGAAATGCTGCATTAACACAGTTGTATGGTTTATACTACTCAAACAGTCTGAGATACCTCTGCAAGACACTGTGGTATGCCAAGTTCATCCTTTTCTGAAAGCCATAATATGCTACTGTTCTTCTCTACAGCAGCAGTAGGATAAACACAGCTCCCTTCTGAATCAATCAATTTCCCATGTCTTAAGTTTAGTGGGAGGATTGCTGACATGCAGACTGGGAAGTTATTTTACCACTTGTTTTGCCAGCCATGAGCCTGAAGGGAATATGTTGCAGGTGAGAAAACAACCTTCAGGAGTACCTAGCAAGTATCTACAATTTAAATTTAATGACCTTATTTAGTGAAGTACTTAATCATAGGCTGAAGTGTAAAAGCTCATGAGTAGTCTCATTGACTTCAGCAAGACTGAAAATGATGATGCACTGAGATACAGCATTGAGTTAGGGCTGATAACGTCTGAGCCTGTCCTGGTTAATAGATTCAGGGCCAAGTGTTGCTCTCCACCAGCATTCTCTTTTATTCCCCTTGTTGAACAGGATCTGCCAAATGTGGTCTTTCCAAGTGCAGAGGAGAAGATGTGATGTACTAACTTCCTATTAGCCCTTTGATGCTGAAATTTAAGCTGAAGTTTAAGATCATTGAGTTTAGCATTGGGGAAAAGATGGAGCAGTCAGCAAAATGTCACAGGTGACCGTGATAAACGGCTGCTCCTCACTGGCGTGTGCTGTGGCAGATGATACGTGCCTGAGGCTACAGAGCTCAATGATTCCTAGAAAAAAAAAAACTTCTTGCCTGCAACTCATAAATTTTTAACACTAAAATAGTTTTGTAACTAAACTTCAGCAGGTTAAAAATGTTTGCAGCAAGAGAATGGAGCTAACTGGAAACCTGAAACTTCTGTAGAAACTGAGTTTTTATCTGGCCTTTTTTATCCAATACCTAAGCTCTCACATGTCATAAACTGTTAGTATAATAATTTTGATCATTTTTTAAAGTGAATGTTATGAATATGTTACCTCTGTGTCCATCTGAACATGCACCTCTCAATTTACTTGTCACCTGTCTCCCTATTTGTATTGCATAAAAGATGTGAGCTTTGTCATTCATCTTCCTGGGAATGTTCATGAATTATTCTGGTCATTTAATGCATCCTAGCTCTGCATTTTGTGGATCTCTGTTCTTGGTAGCAATAAATCTGTCAGTTTAATTGCTTTCTCTTTAGCCTCAAACTTTTTCTCATTAAGTCGATGAGTAATCATCTTATAATATTAAGGATACTAGGGTGGAAAAGTTGTTACTGGTTTTCTTTGAGTTCTTTTATGTAATGAGATTAGCTATCTAAATGGTAATCCCTCCCCACTGTTTCCTAAATGGTATTACTTCCTGTTAGGCACATGGGAGCTTCAGCCTGTTTGCTTTTTAATTATAAGTAAGTTTTCAGCTACCTCTTTCATCACCAGAATTTTCTGTCACCTTGAAATGAAGGCTCTGGCATTGTCTTTTAAATTATTGAGCGCTGGCCAACTGGGGGAGTTCAGTTTAGTGTATACATTAATCTTCTTAACTACTCTCATCAAACTGACTGTCCAGCCTGCTATGGCTTCAGTGCTCCTGTTTGCTGTCACTCCTTTGTTTTTCTATCCACCAATACATATAAAACATGAATATAATCTTTCTGCTAATTACTGAATTATATATTCTTTGTGTCCTGACATGTTAAAAAAACATTTGCCAGGGTCATGTCTGACATAAATAAGTTGGAGTACAGAGTTTTCCTTTGCTACTTGGTTAGCAGAACGTGGAGTTGAAAACAGCATTGCTGGGGAGTTACTTCACACCCTCTGGGAAAACATTAAGTATCTCTTTTTTTCTTTCTTTCTTTAAAATTCTCTGATTTGCTAAAGATCTAAAAAATTAATCCTTTAAGCAGAGCTGAACTAATTTGCAATCTTAACGACTGTTTAGTCTCTTGAAACAAGAAAAAAGGTTACTGATTTATGCATATTATTGTTGTCATTGTATTGGCAAAGTTTGTTGCTTGTGAATTAAGTTGTTAAAAATCCATAGCACTTTTGAGGACGAGAAGAGCAGTTCCACCAGGTGGAACAGCAGAGCTTCCTGGCTCTGCTGTAGAGGTAAGCGAGCACCTTACAGCCTCTGCAGTCTCGCGTCCTGTTTGTGGCAGGCAAAGCTCTAGTTTTCTTTCTCCTTCTCGTTGTCAGTCTTGCCTAGTCATTACAAGTTGTGTATTTGTGCAGCACCTATCACTACAGACCACTGGATAAGCTATGCTGTACAAATAAATTGTCTATAGAAATAAATATTTTCCACACTGAATCCTTTTTACACTGGGAGTTCTCAGTTCCCTTTGATTTATCTCACATTTAGTCTCAGTGGAATAATTGTACAAGATTTACTGTGAATACGTGGAGTTATAGCAGTTTGGCTTCATTGTGGTTGCTCAGATGCTATCATGTGTACTCCTGAGTGATAACTGTCAGACACTTTAGCGGGCAAACGCAGTGTCCTGTGAATTTTAATGTTTAGTGTCACACGTTATTCTGGTACTTTCTTCTCACAGAGTTTCTTCCCATGAAAACGTCAAATTAGGTGTAATCTCACAGTGGTCAAGCACCAATTTACACATCCTGCTATGCCATCCTAGTATCATTTGAAAAATAGTGGTTGGACCCCTTTGCATTTGGGGAAGTTGTTATTTTAATTTAGCTTGCTCTTCTAAGCAACTAAACTTGGTCTGTTCTGGATTAGAATTCCTGAAACCCAGTTTTCCAAATGGCAAAGCCTCTCCTACACAGCCGTGTGCTCTATGGAGCGTGCCTTGGCCACAGGACGGCTTGTCAGCAATCCTGTTCCTGGTCTGACAGCTTTCCTCACCAACTTGCCCAGAATGGGAAAGTGGGAGGTTGTTCATAAGCAGCAAAGCCAACAGCCGGTGTTTTTATGAGAAAATGTATGAAAAATGCTTCTTTCTACTGAGTATAAATTTAATGAGCCAAATTCCATCCTGCTACAGGTTGGAATGGCTCCATTTGATATAAAAGGAGGCATACCTGCATACTGTATCTCTGTATTAACTCCTTCAAGTCAGTGTGTGTGAATGGTGGGTTTTCATTTGTCTCATACCACTGAATCCATTTTATCAGGAACCACAGCAGTTGCTATTGTTGACATCTAAGACCACCTTGTTGAGTATATTTTATTCAGCTGCCCTTCAAAGACAACATTGCTGTGTTTCGAGAGCTTGACGGTGCTGATGTTCACTGGAGCACCCTTTACAGATAGCATCCAAGAACACAGGTGCCTGTGCAGCAGAACATATCAAATTTTAATTTATACTCAGATACATGCGATATAGTTTCATTACTCAAGTATAGTCTAGAGTACAAATTGAAGCTGATAAATTTCATAAATAAACGTGAGAAGAGGGGAAGTTCCTTGTGCAAATGGACAAGGACCAGAGATTTTGTAGTGTCAAATCTAGACTAAACTTAATGATCAAAGCTGCTGCAGTATGCCTATGAAGTGGCATATTCAACAGAACAGTCCACTGTAAACAAAATAGAAAATCATTAAACTAAGTTGTGTACTGAACTGAGTCTGAAGTTGTGAATCACATTAGTCAATCTTAAAAAAGTGATTGACATACTCCGAAAATCTCCATTACCCACAATAACCTTAAAATTTTTTTCATGAGCCTCTGTGGTTATCGGCTCCCAGGCAGGCAAATTTAACTATACCATTTTGAACATTTTTCTTAGACTCTGTCTTCCCTTAATTACTGATTTACTGGTTACCCTAACCAAAGCAAGTATACATAAAGTAGGGTTGGGTTTTTTTCTCCCCTTTCTAGTCAAATTTGACCCACTTACCAGTCTTAGTCAAGAATGTATCTCAATCTGTCACCATGGAAATAATTTGATGTCACAAATGTAAGATTGTAGAATCAGTTAATATGTCAGGCAGGTAGACCCAGACTAATTACAAAGAAGAAAAATTAAATTTAACACACACATTTATTCATAGTAAGTAATGATGGAAAAGGAAATTAAGCAACAGCTCATGATTGTTAAGTGGTCCAGAAGAAATACATCAAACTTCTTACGAAAGCTGCTGTAGGTGTTTAAATAGCTTTTGAATTATACTGTGGAAACATTTTAATGTGTGCAGTATCATATACCTTATAGCTTATTTCAGACGTCCACTCTGTAATCTTTATATAGAATTCCAATCATTTCCATTAGCAGTTCCATGTGCTTGTTTCCATTTTTTTCCCACGTTAGTACATGATACAGTTGCAGGCACAGTTCTCGTGTTTGTTTCTGTCTTATTCACAGTCAGTTACTGACAGAGTATATCCAGAAATTATTAGAACTATTAAAAGAAGCTACTTTCTTTGTTGCATTGTTCAGCAGTGTTCATCTAGCTTCTGCTACATATGCATATGTGCATGTCTGTAATTGTATGATCCAAAGCTCACTGAAATTACTGAATGTTAGGTCATGGCTTTTATTGCACATATATCCACATAGACTTTCCATTTAGTGGCTATTCACATGGAACAGTTGTTACCTATTTATGCTGTTCTTGAGAACAAATAATACATGTTTCCTAATCAATAGAGTTGAGAATAAATAATAATAAACAATTATGATATTTGGTTTTTTCTATGTTTCTTTCCTTTCCCCTTCAGAAAATTATTTATTTCACCCTCCATATAGTGGAGGAAATAATAAAGTTTAACTGGAAGTAGATTTTCCCTCTTAGCTGTCATTTAAAGGGACTCTTACAAGGTTTATTAAACTAAAAATCAATTCACAGTACTTTGTTATTTGATGCATCTGTAATGATTTTGTACAAATTATTATTTTTCCTACTTTTTGTTATGGCTTGAAATTAAAAGGAAAAACTAAAAGGATTGATTTGCTTTCTCTAATAAGAAGTAGACATCCAGTATGAAAAGTGGCAGCACCTTTATCTTCTGCAGGGAGATATCAAGGATTTGCATTAATAACCAACTCAGTTCTTCCACACTGGGTTTTCTTCCAGCCAAGATACTAGTCCAAATAACAAGAAATAGCTTGAAGTCCTTCCATCCTAGTTGACAGTGACTAGAGAATTAAGTCCAAATCCTTGCATTTTATCCACCAAGTGGTTTATTTCATTCAATTCTGCAGCCAAATGGAGGCAAACCAACTTCAGATGTTCATTTCTCAGAACAGTTTGCTAAATGTGACTTCAAAAAACATTTTCATGAAAGCAAAGAAATTTCTCGCAACCCCAGCTCAGTCACAACTTCAGATGTTCTTAGTACAGCCCATAAAACTCTAGGTATGCCTCTCTCAGTTCTCCTGTCCTTTGCTAGGTATGTCTCACAGTTTCTGATGTGGGCAATAAGAAAGGCAGAGGACATTTTGGGCCTACTGACCAACTGAGCAACTGTATCTGCAGTGTTGGTTCTCCCTTCTGGTACTGCAGAAAATAAATCTCAGGAGGAAGAGCTATGTCTTAAATTTGAGTTTTTTCCCCTTTTTTGTTCTCAGGGGTCAAAAAAATCCTTTGTTCTACACACACTGCTTCTTTTCTTAAATAACAAGCCTTTCCTTACTTCTCACTATATTTTGCGTACTATACCAAAAAAAATCCCTTTTCTCTCTCAGAATCTGCTAGCAGGCTGCTAATGGTTAGTAAGAGCTCACTGAAGTGACTGGCAGCTTTACATTAAGGAGAATTCCTGTGTGTAAAAGGACTTGGACCACAGAGGGACATTACCTTTCTGGTCTGGAAGCTGTCCTTGTTGCCGTAATATATTTGCATAACATTGCAATCATCTTGGTTGGGGGAGAAGAGTATATAAGGAGATAACTTTCAAGGTACGTTGATTTATCCTAATGCTCTTGCCAGTGAGTCACGGCTGTTTTGATCATTTTGTTTTTTGAACTACAGACTCAATAATAGATTGTAAGAAGCAAACGAAGGGAAGTTTTTTTTTCTCTCTTGCAGCAATTTAAAAAATAATTTTCAAGCTTCACCTACACAAAGATTATTTAATTAAATACTTTAATCCTGACCACAAGTAATTTATGTAGTGGTTCAGTGAGAGAAGCCTAGCATTGTCTTGTCATAGAGCATTTACTTAATCCTGTCATACCTGCTTGATAATTACTCCCTCAGATCTGTCCTTGTGTTAGCTACAAAATTAGCTGAGAGGACTTGGAGAAAAAGAGGAGGTGAAAAATCCTTCAAATTAGTTAATAATTTATGATTGCTGTTGAGTCAGCCCTCATTCAGTCTTTCTGAGGAGTGAACCTTCCCATCTGTTGTGAAATGAGATAACGTTAGTACTTTTTGGTTTGTAGAGCTGATCAGAATCCGATAATGATTTCCTCCACCTCCAAAACAGATAATGATCTCTTTTTAATGCCTTAGGTTTTAAGTCACATCTTACATAAATCTTCCTTTCTTTCAGTGCATGCATACTCACACATTTATCCTCCTGCAGCATTGTTCTTCTAAGTTTAAATGGGAAATTGTTTATTTTCCTTTCATGGGAATGCAGGAGCTGATTTCCTCTTCTTGTGGCGATAATCAGTGGAAGTCTATCCCAGAATTTGATCTATGCCTTGGGGTTTGTTTCCTTATGTAATTCATGGGCTGAGCCTAAGTGACAAAATAAGAGCTTTAAATTCAGTCAGAAGGTCACATCTTATTGAATAAGGAAAGAAATTAGCACTTCATGTATTGTAAAGGGGATGTTGTGTTCTTCTACTCTTTTTTGTTGTTGTTGTTTTGAGTGTGTATGTACCCTTGAAAATGATCCCTACTTTTCTTACACCAGTTTACAGAGTACTGTTGACAATTCATATTTTACAGCATTGAACACACAAGGAAAATCATACAAATTAGAAATAAAACATTCTTGTGAAAAAGAAGTTCATTTCTGAAAACCCGTAGGGCATGATAGGGAACAAGTGTAGGTCCAGGCTAAAAGTAGTGGTAATGAAATGGGGAGTTAAGAAATGCCCCAAGGGGATGCTTTAAGTCACTGTAATAGAAGGAACTGGAACTGGATAGACTAAAATAAGAGTGAATTATGGTGTGTTTGAAAAAAAATCTATGCACAGATGATTTCACAAGAGTTATTCAGAGCCACCTACATTATCTTTTCTTTGTGAAGAGTAAATCCTAGGCAGATCTGTCTGTTTGGGACTACACAGTTGGATTTTGTGAGTGGGTACAATATTTTTGCACCTCCAGAAAAGAATCCTACAGAAAGAAGATCAGGTTTACCTTTTAAAAGGGCAGAGGCGGAAGCTAAAGTGAGATACTGAAGGGAGACTTTCACAAATCTACTAGATTGTAGAATCTGTCATCAAAGCTAACACGACATTTACCTTTTCTAGAGATTAGAACAGATTAACTGTAAATGTCCCACTTACTGGATGCTTTTGGAGACACAAACTGATGTCCTGACAATTTTGCTTGGAATGATTTAAGACATTATTGCCATCCTCTCTTCATTACTTTTCCAAGAGCTGGACTAACAGGTTTTATGGGAACTCATACTCCCTCTCAATCTCCATCCAGCCATTATAAAGGGACAGTGAAGAGGGCTGCAGCTAATCCAGATGGCTATACACCGAGATGAACTAGGTAGGCAGTAACTCCTGCTATGGGGTAATAATTTCTCAAATTAATGTGCTTACTTCTACAGCATTTGTGTGATTGAGGTCTGAATTAATTCTTGCAGTGTTAAATCAAATGAAAGCCAAGAGTTCATCTCTAGATTTAACTGAGTCTTACTGATCTTCTCAATATGCAGCCAAAATTGTCATCTACATAATACTTTTTTTACTTATTACTTTTCTGATTTGCAAATGCATATTAATTTGTTGCTATTTTTCAGTACTTGAAAGGCAATCCATTTTTAATTTGCTAAAGTGTTAAATGTGTTTCTATTGTAATTTGTATTTATTATGGTGCTTAATAGATCTGCAGTGTGACTGACAAAAAGGTGACATCAGCTTCCACTGCATGGAACTACAAGCCGATAAAATGCTTTGTCTTGTGATCATCTTGTGGGTGAGGCATTTTTTTTTCTTCCTCAAGGAAGATAGAGAGTGAAGCCCTTCGTTTTGGAATACTTTTTTTTTTTTTTACACAAAACAGTCTTGTCATACAGATAGGTTGCAGATAATTCTCTTTATCTTATTTATCTCATACATTTGTTCCCTTTTTAAGAGCAAGTACAGTGTGTCATCTAATATCTGTGGTTATGAGGGAGTGGATTAGCCAAGTCCATTTTACAGCTTTCAATTTTTATGTTGTTTTCCATCTTGTCCCCAGACAGGTGAAGAGGAAAATAAGTAAAGGGAAATTTACTCATACTTGACTTGCTGTTCTTAGCCTTTTGATTACAGAATTCATTGAGATGCAAGATAGATTCAAAACTCATAACAGCGTTTTACTGCTTCATAACAGAAATGTTGCTTATACTTCATGCATTAGTAGAGATAAAAGGGATTAACTGATACCATAACTTCCTGCCCTTTGCATGCTTTCCTGCAGTGGTTGCACAACTGGCTTACTGCATTTTGATGTCCTCAGAATTCTTAATACTTTCATGCCTCTCTCTCATTTTATTGTGGAAGTATGGTTTATCTTATCTAGACATTTTCAATATTTGAGCTGATTATTTTGATTCTTCTCTTGAGTGTTTCTGAAGGAAAGCTTGTACCGTAAACCTTGCTATAAAAATCACTAAAAAGAAGCAGTTAAATTAGGCTCAGATTAACAAAAGGACACTTGTTTAAATTTAAATCTAGGTGGAATTTTGTTGTGGTTTAACCCCAGTAAGCAACTAAGTACCACATAGCTGCTTGCTTGCTCGCTCAGCCTTCCCTTTCCCAGTGGGATGGAGGGGAGAATCAGAAGGGTAAAAGTAAGAAAACTTGTGGATTGAGATAAGAATAGTTTAGCAATTGAAGAAACGTAAAATAAAGTACTAATAATAATATAAAATGTGATTAAAAGGACACACACAAAAAAAAAAAAAAAGAGAGAGAGAGAAACAAAACCCAAGAGAAACAAGTGATGCAATTGCTCACCACCTGCCAACCAACATCCAGGCAGTCCCCGAGGAGTGACTGCAGAGTGGAACTGAGAGCGATCTCGAAACGATCCCAGACAGCAATCTCAGAACAGCTATTTCTGGATTTCTGTCCACTAGCCAACCTCCATTTATATACTGAGCATGACGCCTATGGTATGGAATACTTCCTTTGGCGAGTTTGGGTCAACTGTGCTGGCTATACCCCTCCCAGCTTCTTGCATCTGCACATTAGTAAAACTTGGGAAGCTGAAAAAAGTCCTTGATCTCTTAGCAACAACTAATAACATCAGTGTGTTATCAACATTCATCACATACCAAATCCCATACTAAATCCAAAACACAGCAGCTACTTCCATCCAAGCCGAAACCAGGATAAGTTTATTCACGTATCTAACAAAGCAGTTCACAAAAGTTTTTTCAAGCTGCTAATGGCACCTTGCTTTTAACCACAACACAAAGGCACTTCAAGTTCTGCTGCTGTGCCTGCCTACAGATGCTGTCATTTTGGTCAAGCCAGACAACTGCCAGCTATTTTCAGCCTAAATCCATTTTCCATCTTGACTCTACGGCACCTAACCTTTCAGAAGGTCCAAACAAATTGACCTCATTACAGGGGCAGGAATGAGAGTTTGTGGGGTGCTAGTGCTACATTTTACATACTAATGTAGGGGAAGGAGCACATGGCTAGAAAAGCAAGGGCCTGCTTGCAGGTTCTTCTTTAGCATTTGAACCAACTTCTCCTAGTGCTTAAAAAAGTGTCTATAGTATCTGGCTACAGGCAGCTTCTTGGATGTGCTGCTGTGCACCAAGAATGCAAAATTAGTCTGAAAATAAGTCTAGAAAGGGAGGGAGAATAAACAGGAATGATCATAACCCAGTCATTCACTGAAGAGGATACTTCTCTAAGAGGGAAAGTTCTGGATTTTGTTCCAGAAAATGCTTTTACTTTTTACATTTTCATTCTCTAGTTCTTTCCAAAGAGAGCAAGCTGAAGTGCTTTTTCTCACCAATATTGTTTCAGTGTTCACTTCCAAGATTTCTCTGATTATATTTGCTACTGAGGCTAAAGAGAGCAGGCTTAGTACATATATGTATGTCCTCTCTCTTTTGGCTTAGTACATATATGTATGTCCTCTCTCTTTTGTAAGTACAACACAGAATATTTCCTTAAAACTGGATGCCAGAAAGTTAAATCATTTGTAGACTTATTTTCTGATCTTCTCTCTTTCTATAGCAGAAAACAACAGTCAACACAAAACTTGACTCCTAGGCTAACAGAGCTTATCTCAAAACGCCTATGTGAGAAGTTTGAGCAATGCTCTTTCAAAGATGCAGGTCACATGTGAGGCAGGCTGCAGTCTGAACAGGTGAAAAGCCCTTCAGCTTCCAGGGAGAGAACCAGAGAGACTTTTCTAAACATTAGGATTGGTAGACTTATGCACTCTTTTTGCTTTTTACCCATATAATGTCAACATTATCTAGAGAGCAAACTCCCAGTAATGAAGTCTGGGTCTCTCCCTATCTGTCTCACTAAATGCCACTTGGAACAAGCGCCTTTTCATTTGACAATAAAATCGATGAATGAAATATTAGAGTCTTGAACGATATGATGTGCAGAATACATTATGGGAGTTGTTGTGTTTCAGTGGACAGCAAGTCTTGCCCTTTCTTCCCGTTATCATCAACATATCTACTTAATGAAACTGGCACCTTCTGCTAATCTCTCACCTCTTTGCTTTTAGACTTTAACTTTTTTGTAACACTTTAAAGTCTCCCTGGCTCAGGGCTGTGTAGTAAAATTCTACAATCTCTGTGTACTATTGGGCTCACATTTTTTCATCTGTTTGTCTCAATTAAAGCCAGACTTGCATTAACTAAATAATTAAGCAGCAGAGTGAGAGAAGAAGCTTAAGCTGATTTTCATAACACTTGTTTTTATCCCTTTACTCAATTGAGATGGCCTTCTTTCTCTTTGCTCTAAGGTTCTTCAGAATACAAGAATCACTCAGTGCTAAGCCAATAAGCAGGAAAAAAGGGAAATGTCAGTGCTGAGGTGGACTTCAGTCAAACATCCTAAAACCTCTGGAACTATCCTCAAAGACTGATTTCCAAAAGGCTGAAGAATGGTGTGTGTGGGGGGGTGGTGTTTATTGCTTTTCCCCAACTTTACTGCATTCTCTGTCAGGAATATTAACCATATCATTGTCATCTAGCAAAATGTGTCATACATGTATTAAACAGTGGAAAACTAAGAGAGTAAACAGTTACTAATGCTTACTACCAATCCATGAGACATACCATGGTATTTAATCTTGGAGCTCAAGGTACTGTATAAGTGGTAGCTTCGTAATTTTATCTTTGTGCCAGTCTTGACTCTGTAGTATTGGACAGGGTTATTACATGCTGGCGAAGCTGAGTCGATGCTATATATGATTTCAAGTTGAGCTTATGAATTGACACGTTTTCAGCAAGAGAACATCTCAACCAGTTTTCCCTGTACATCCAGATATCCCTAGGGTACAGGTTAAAAGACAGAAAAGGACGTAGAGAAAGAATGATTGTGTTCAAATTTAGGAGCAATTCTCTGCACATTTATTAGGTATTTGCAGTGCTCCATCTCTTTCTAACAAAATAGCCTGCAACACTGTGTCGGGATAGAATTTTCCATTCTCTTCTCTAGGTTGTTGTTTTCTTCTTATATGCATATCTAGTATTTAGCCTGACTGCAGAATCATGCCCTACTTAGAGAGGCTGAAGCTCAACAAAGAAGTGACCCATCTGTGATTGCACAGCCAGTCAACATTAGAATGAGGAACAGATCCCAAGACTCCTGAGCTCATCACTGAAGCGTGAGGCTTCTGATGTAGCTGCCTTTTTCACCGTAGCAGGCAGAAGTATCTTATTCTGTAGGCTCAAGATGCAAAACAGCAGGTTGTTGTTTGGTATCAGACCTCTATCATATTTCCCAATATAGGACTCTCTGTGCTTAGCCATTAGATGTGAACGAATGTTTGATGTGTCATCTTACCACCTGATACTCCTGGTGTATAAATAATTCTTAGCTGTAGTGTTTCTGAGCTCTAACCTGTCTTGAAGTCCATAATTAAAAGGATAAGGTGAGCTGCTTCCATAAACCAATTGTCAGTATACTAAGTGCCATTAATAGCACTGGCAGGTAGCAGCTTCTTACCACAATGTGTGTCTACTGAAGAGACGACTCCTGAATTTTCATCCTGAAAAATTTGCAGAGGCTGGTAAAGTCACATAGCCAAAGGGAAAAGTAGAGCTTGTTTATTTTTTAACAGAATTGAAGCCAAAGAGGAGAAATAATGTCAACACAGTTGCATTTCAACACTACGTACAATAACTTGGCGACATTTTTCACATTAAGTGGGTGACTACAGCCCTTTTCCAGCAAATGTGGCACTGTTTTTTCTGGTTTGATTTGGTTTTTTACTTGTCACCAGAAAACCAATCCTTTAAATTTTGTTCATCTTGGGTTTTATTTATGCCACTGCTTCAACATTCTCAGACTTCTCTGGTGCCCAGAGAAAGTGCTTATGATACATACCTACTGATTTCTTGCTTACAAACAATCCTGGTGTGTCCATCGATTTAGAAGATTTGCTCCTTTTAAATAAAAAAAAGAAGAGGGGTTAATATCTTGTGATAACTACCAAAAAGGATATGAAGTAGAAAGCTGTGCAGAGTTTCCATGAACACTCTCTGCAAATGTTAGAAAGCTCTTACCCTCTGTCCCTAATTCATTGCTAATAAACAACAGTTTACTATTCCAACAACCTCAAACACTGATTACTGAAACCTGATGAAGTGTAGTGAAGCAGTGATATTATCCTCATTTTACAGAACAGAAGTGAGGAATGAACAGCCAGCTGCTAACCTCTGTTACCCTGGTGTGAATCTGAGTTTCTTCAATTAACAGAGGCAGCTTAAGGTTTACATTGCTACAGCTGAAATGAGCAGCTGCCTGAGCATCAAGAGGAAAGTGATGCTCGGAATCCGAAGGGATGTACCCAAAGTAATTCTGTGGCAGAGCAGAACATAGCATTCAGGGATGTGGCAAGAAAAACTCAGCCATCAGCGGACCCAGTAAGCTGACAGAAGACTATCTGAGTGGAAATTTCTAAATGATTACTGAGTGGCAGTGGCAGTTTAGGCGCTAAGCTACTAAACAGGACAGTTTCTCTCAGTATCTAAGAGCAATGCTCTGGGTCTCACAAGTCCTGGTACCTGTTCACAGGTCACCACTCACCTTCCTGGCGACCTTGGAAATGTCACTCTATGACCATGTGCCTCAGTTTCTCCTCCTGTAAGGAGGTCTCTCCTTTCATTTTGTTGTGGTTTTGTTTGGGTTGGGGGGGGGGGGGGTTGGCGGGCCTAAGGTGGTAGCTTCTGTAGGAAACTGATAGAAGTTGCTCCCCTTTGTTCAGTGGACTCGGCCGGGCCTAGGGCAGACCTGCTGCTGGCCAAGGCCGAGCCAATTGGTAGCAGAATGTTCTGTGATAACGCCTCTGCGATAACGTATTTAAGAAGGGGAAAACAGAAAAAAAAAAAGAAGAGAAGATGTGACGAAGCTGAGCGGGGGCAGAGGTGCAGAGGGGGAGGCGCAGGCCTTGTGGGCCTTGCAGGCCTCACCCTCTGGCCTCTCGCTGGGCGGCCAACTGGGCCCAACTCAGCCCGGCCTGGCTGCAAGAAGTGGAGAGGAGATGAGATGGGTGATGTGAAGAGATTCTGAGAGGCGTTTGCCAGCCTGTTGTGAAGAACTTTTCTTGTGAGAGAAACAGGTCAGAGAAGAAGGAGGGGAAGGAGTGATGCGGCTCCTGGCCAAGATTCCCCTGCAGCCTGTGGTGATGACCATGGTGGAGCAGATTGTCGCCCTGCAGCCCGTGGAGGTCCACGGAGGGGCAGAGATCCACTTGGAGCCCGTGAAGGACCCCACACTAGGGTAGGTGGATGCCTGAATGCGACTGTGGCCCATGGAGGGCCCACTGGGACAGCTCTTCTGGAGATGACCCATGCCAGAGCAGTTTCACAAAGGACTGTGGTGTATGGGTGGGACCCCACACTGGAGCAGGGGAGGAATGTGAGGAGTTCTTCCCCCAACTGTGAAGCAGCAGCGTAAAACAATGCGTGATGAACTGACTGCAACCCCCATTCCCTCTTCCCTCCTTGTGCCGCTTATCGGGGGAAGGTAGTAGAGAGAATGTTAAGCTCGGGAACAGGGAGGGGTGGGAAGGAGGTTTATCTTATTCTCTGTCTCATTATCCTGCTGGTTTTAGTAATGAATGAATAGTTTTCCCCAAGTTGAGTCTGGTTTTGCCCGTGATGGTAACTTTAAGGATTTCTCCCTGTCCTTATTTCAAACCTCGAGCCATTTTTCTTATATTATCTCTCCCTGTTCTCTCGGAGGGTGGGGGGAGTGAGAGAGAGACTGCGTAGTCCGGTCCCGATCGGGGCTGAACTACAACACCTTTGTAAAGCACTGCTAATGAAAGGCATTGCATAAGAGTTTAGATTATTGATTACACATTGCAGGCTGCTGCGCAGCTCTCCATTACTGAGATGTGTTTCACAGATGGGGTTTGTGCCAGCCGAGGTGTGCATATCAGGACCTTATCCCCTTTATAAGATTGATACAGTTATGACAGGCTGAGTTTTGGGACATGAACAGTTACTTTCACACTCTTCACATGCTCCTCCAAGACAGTTTTATTGCATTGGCTTTGGCAGGAAAAAGAAGGCATTTTTCTTCAATGATCACATATTCCTGCATATCATAAATTCAAGCCATGGTCTTAATATCTTGTATGTTCCTGAAACACTGAGCACAGTCATTTAAAAATATCTTTTCTCTCAGACCAATGCCTGAATATTAGATCTGGTGGATTGGAATTCACTGAGTTCACAAGGATGTTTTGCTGCTTTCAGAGCAAGAAATTTTTGATTTTGTAAGACTGTGGGGTTTTATATTGAAAAAATTAAAAATTAAAAAGGAGATCGTGATGAGGAAAAAGCAGTATCAGAGCACACAATCTTTAAGCTGCCATTGGTGTGAATAAAAAAAGTGTAGTCAGGGCAATGAGTACATCGCTCTGACTTCCTGCAGCCTGGTTAGGAGACAATACCTATCACCTGAGAAACATTTCATGTCAAGTCTCCTATTGCTTTTAATTAGATGTCAATTCTGCTCCTGGGACATTTTGTGCTATAAATACTAATATAAAAACCGAAGTGAGGAAGGACAGGCTCAGCAGCACGTGAAGCTGGTATGGGCATTCTTTCTGATCTAGCTTACAATTTCACAACTATTTCAGTGGTCAGACTCATTCTTCCCCAGATTCCATGCTAGAGCACTTCTGCAATATGTCGGGCATACACTTTCCTGCCAGGTAGAAGACAAACAAAAACTTCTGTGCATGTCCAAATCATAACATCTTCAACTTCTTAAGTTGCTGACAACACAGGAGCCCTGTAGTCATGGGTGCACAAAGCCTTGCCATTGTCACAAAAAAAAACCTTAAGAAGTTCTGTTCCAAAGTGAAAGTTTTTTTCTTCACTTACTCTCTTGTGCTTAGCTGCTGAGAATCAGTTTCCCTGAAATTCTGCAGATGAAAGTGCTGCAAACATTAATGATAGATTTGCTAGCTTTGCTGTAGTTGGCTGGACTCCTCACTGTCCTCTTCATTCTCTAATAGGCTCCTTGGAGGAGAGGAGAGGATGTGCAAAAACCCAGTATATTCTCTTCTTTTGATTTATTTCATTCTTTCATCTTTCCTTATGAAGACGAATCACAGATTTAGCTCTTTACCCAACCTTTCTCAATCCAGTGCTGTATACTTCATCCTCTTGATCACCTTTTGTGTATGATTGTGCCTTTTGAATCTTCCCTCCTACCACCTACAAAACACTTGTCATGTTTCTTTCTGTATAGACTCTTGCTGAGTTATTCTTCTCTGGCCCAAGTTGCTGTAACTTCTTTTGCCCTGCCCACACCACCACCTCTGAGTACATCTAGAAGTCACCTGATACCATTGCTTTAGATCCATGTTCCAGCACTGCTAGTGTCTTCCTTTATTCCTTTCACTAGCTCCTTTCCCCTTCACTGAGTCAACTTGGCTCATCTTGTCTTTCCCTGCCCTTAATGTACTGTATCTTCCTCTGCTTCACTTATCTACCCTCCTTTCTTACCATGTGTTCACTGCCTGTCTCCTTTCTTCCTCTCCTGACACCAATGTGCTATCCAATGTGATGCTCCCATGGAGCTGTCCCCTCCTTTCCTGAAACAGTCCTGCAGTACCTTCAGTGAGCTACTCTTTGGCCTCCTCCTCATCCAAGTTGCTTCTTAATAACTGTCCATGCAGTTTATCTCTATGAGCAATTAGCCCATTAAGAAGGGCTAATGGCTTTTTGGGAGCAGCAACATGTTTGATGCAAATGAGATATCAAATAAAAATTTAAACTTGTGTAGGAAGCATTGTTCCCTGAAACTTGATTATTTTCCACGTGTAAAACCTAAGTTCTTCACAGTAGAGACTGTCTTTTCCTATACCTGCCTATGTGTACACAAACACGCACACTCACACATCAGTGTATATTTATGCATGTATATATGTCTGTGGATAGATGTATATGCATGTGTATGCATGCATGCACATGTAGTGTATGTATCTGTTATGTGTATGCACACTTGGCAAATAAATGCACAGTAGAGGCTAAAGTAGTCAATCTGTCTAACATAGCGTATCCTGCACTGTACAGGCATATGAGAAACTGTCATCCTGTGGTTTTGAGGGCAGACAGGCTTGTGTTACTGTGCACACACAGATTTCATGTGCATATTTTGCACTGGATTCATGGTAAAATTTCTAAAAACTTTCTAGAGGAAAGTGCTGAGAGGTTTTGTGCTAGAATCATATTTTTCAGAGGTAACTCAGAGTATTTGTTGGATGAGAAGACAGAGTCTTTTTTAGGGATGAAAGAGGACATGGCAGTAGAAGAGAAGAGTGAGTTTGGGAGCAGGGAGAAACATGAATTGATATAGACAGGACAAGAATTGCAAGGGCATCAATAGTGAGGATGAAAAGCTTGAACTTGACAGTGATCTGAAAGGTGGATGAGAGATGTGGCAGGAGAAGTGATGTTTTAGAAGCCACATATTTTCTATGAACTGGTGCAAGATCAGGGACTGGAAGGCCATAGAGAAGGGGGTCAGTCACTCAGGCAAGACTTCACATGAAGTGCAATACGTTCAACTGGTATCAATGAGCACAAGTACACTGATTTCATTGAAGTCATGTGGATTTATACCAGCTAAGGATGTGGCTTCACATATTTCAGAAAGGAAGGGTGTCTTGTGCAGGTGTTTAAAAGATAAATCAGGAGAAAGGGTGAAGATGGAAACTACATTAATGAAAAATATTAACTCCAAGTCGTACAGAAAATAACACAGCTTCATTGTACCGCTATAGATTCTGCTAGTCCTGACTATGTTCATCAGACTCATTACCTGCCAATTTAGAAATGTTACAGTATTCAGAATAAGTACTTTTCCCCCTCTTCCCTCCTGTCACCTTTTTATTCTCTATTTCTGTGTCCCATTTTGTGAGCAGAACTCTGCAGTTCTCCTGATTCCTGCCAAGCTTGAATCTTAAATTCTTCTTGAGTCCTCCTCTTGCTCTTTCAGCTTACACTGAAGATGTGCATTGCTTTGGCAGTACCTGGCTGTGGCTCCAGCATTTGTGGCTGTATTACATACCTAATGATGTGAACCATGGCTGTTAAAGTAGTTGGAAGGAGCAAGACAGGGTTCTGCTCTGTTCTCCTTTAATAACCTCCACAGTGTAGAAATTGCTTAATTCTTCTGGCTTAAAGGCTGAAAAATACTTTGCATTTGCTTTTTGCTTTGGAGGCCCCTACCAAATACAACTAAAACTTGTGGATATAACAACCAGAAGAGCTGTGCTGAAACTGATCTCTTCTGTGATATCAGCTCACCCTTTGCTCATGGACACTCAAAAGCTGGCACCCCACCCCATCCCACCTATGTAATACACCTTTCTGGTCTCCCTCTCTGGAAACAGCCTGATGTCATGAGAACCACAGAAAGTGCAACTCACCCAAAGTATTTGGTGTGGGCCCATTGCTCTTACTGTGATTGCAGTGGAGTTGTGTGAAAGCCACTGGAATCTCCAAGACAAGAAAAAAAAAAAAAAAGATAAAGAGAAAAAAAAGGCTTCCACTAAAGATGATCTTGAAAGTAGTTGCAATAACTATGATTTTTTATTATTATTAATATTGTTTGTAAGAGCAAAATACCTCAAGACAAGAGCTGAGGTTAGGGTCTTCTGTACCACAGATTCTAGAAAAGATACAATTCCCTAAAATTAGGACAAAAATCAGAGCAGAATAGGAAAATACTGTTCACAAGCACCAAGATTGTCCTGGGCATCAAATGAAACTAGAAGATATTAGACTTAACATAAATAAAAGCTGATATTTCTTCAGATGTGTCATGTGCCACAAGTCACTGGAAGCCAGAGGACCACTATTAAAAAGTGCAACCATACAGCTGCCCTGTTGTGCTCCATTACTGCACAGCTGCTACTCCCTGCTGCTGGAGACACAATACTGGATGGAGCTTCAGCCTGGCCGCATGCAGCTGCTGTTATGCTTTCAGTACAAACTTAACGCACGTTTATTACCTCAGAGTGCTTATACTTGCAGTATGGGAGACAGGTGAAATGGGAGAGGCATAAAAAGTTATTGTTATCTCTATTTTTATTAAGGGAGAATTGAGCAAGAGGCTATTATGTGACCTGTCCAGTGTCACCCAAGAAATCAGTATCTGAGCCAGGAGTTGAGATGAGATGTGGAGTCCCATTCAATGCCTGAATTAGAGGATCATGCTTTCCCCTCCATTAGCCACCAAAAATCTATGAAGTGAAAACAGAATCAAAGGCATTGAGTTGTCAGGCTCAGAAGTATCTGTTTTTCCATGGAAACCTCTTCCCAGCGACGGCTAAGCTTTTGCAAGGAGAGAAGCACTTCTCATCATGCGAGAGCTGTCAGGGAGCTGTACTGTGCAAAATGCTGTCGCTGTGCAGCTGCCTTCTGGAGAGGTCTCATCCCGCAGCCAGGCAGCATACAGCCCCATTCTGACAATCCAGCTGTAATTCTGCCTGCTGGGTAATTTTTCACCATGGTCATGCCAGAATCATAGCCCTGTTTTCTGTTGTCTGGCTGTTAGCGGTGATGTATGAATAAGTAAGAAAGACAGCTTGATTTTCATAAGCTAACTTGTGCCTGGAGTAACAGAGAGTGAGAGGAGTGCACTTAATCATAACTGCAGGGCCAGTGCAGAAAACAATGACAGAGCTTTTGCTGCTAGTGTTAGTATTTTATTATAATAACTCTTAGGAAGAAGAAACTGGCAGCTCAGAATGCTGAACAATTCAAATTCATTATGGTAGCCACTGTGTTCTCATCTGCCGGAAGAATAACTCACATAACTCTTTTGTGCTTGCCTTTTACAAAAGGCGATGGTGGCAAGGAACTTTAGTCTTTCTTCTCAGAAAATCTTAATTCACATGGTCGTATGATTGGAGGTGAAAAGAAGCCGATGAAAGTTTCTGCAGAACTGCAGGCACCTTGCGGGAAAGACATGAAGAGTGGCCAAGGGACAGGTCGGGGATAATGAATGGTCAGAGAACTGTGGGCAAGGGAAGCGTTCGCTGTGCCTGCTCGTCACCATGCATTGCTTTGGCCAGTGCCTCATTTCTGTAATGCATTTGAAAAAGTAAATAACAAAATGCAATAACTGATAATGCTCAGATACACTGGACAGATTCCACAATGATTCCTTAATATTAAAAAAAAAAAAAAAAAAAAATGGTGAAAGTTTTGAGTGAAACATTTTTAGTTGTTTGAAATAGGAAGGGCAAAACTTTATGATTTTATTTTGTTTAAACTTTTAGATACATAGAATAAGGTGGCTTGTATGGTATGTATTATGCATCTGTATTATGTGTCACATTGTTTGAAGGAGGATTGTACACCTGATGTGGTTCTTTTGATATCTTCAGATCAAAATATTTGGTGATTTTTTTTCCCAGAGAATATTTATGAATTTTATTTTTTTTATGCTGATTCAGAGTGAAAACACTTTTTTGAACCATCAAAATTTGCTATGAGGCTGAAGTTCTGTTTTCCTGATTACTTCTGCCCTAAGTAAAGATCATAGAGACAATGTAACAGAAAATAAAAATATATTCTTTTTTGGCAGAGACAGCAACACTATTCCAGGCTACAGAAAACATAAATGTAACTAAAGAAGATACAAAACATATCTTGATAACTTTCAGCAAGGTGGCTTGGAAGATAAACCGTCACATCTGCCTCGTAGGTTTTAGACTCCAGCAAGAGTTACAACAGCCTGGAAAGTTGCATAATGCTCTACCCTAGGACGGTACATGAACATGGACACATTCCCAGGCCATTGCAAAAGCAAACTAAAGTGTGTTAGCTAACACATTTTACTTTGTATTTGTGACAAGCGAAAAGGACATGTACAGGCAGTTATTCCAGCTCAGTTGATACATACTAAGTCACGTTATCTGATCCATGCATCTAAGCCCTAAAGTTTACATGATGCTCATTTCTGCCTTCATCCATGTCCTGTGTCAAACCTCAAGGAATACTAGTGAAAGCAGGATTTGTTCTGATGTCTTCAAAAACAAAGGGAAAAGGGGGAAGGAAATGATACAGCTACAATAAATACGTGCAAACATAATTTCCTGAGCCTTTTCAGTTTATCTTAGCATGAGAAATAATAACTGAGAAATAAGTGTTTCAGGGGTACATTGTCAGAACTGAGATTTTGGACTGGTAGGTGGGAAAGGAAAACCATTAACAAGCAGCAAGATTTGTTCATTTTTTATTATTCATCAGTTTGAAAGCTGAACTCTGTGGCTTGTTGGGAGATGCGTGGGGCTAAAATAATGAAAGCAGATTGATGCTGCAGGGTAGGGAAGTTCAGAATCTGCTTCTTGCAAATGGAATTCTAACATCTCTTTTTATGTTAGCAGGACTATGCTGAGAAGGATCTGTGTGTGGACTGCTGAGTTGTGAAATGTGCTATTAGAATATGGGCAGGGTCGTTCTCTTCCTACCAGCTGTGCCAATCTATTCCAGCCTAGCTGCACCTGTATTTTCTGGGGTTTTGTTTTTTTTTTTTTTCCCCTCATCCTTTACTAGCCATGGTAGTTTCTTATTTTGATTTATTCTACCTCATCTGTAAGGGAGTGGTTAGAAAGAACAGGCAGTCTTCCAGCACTGAATCAACAAGTGTTGGTTTAAATTGCATCCTTCAGCCTTTTTTGGCTAAGATTTGTTTTAATCAGTTGAGATCACTTTCAAATTTCCTCACAATATATGGCTCGTGACGCCTCATTTGCTGTCCGGTGTGTTCCATGTGTCTCTCTCAGGTTGAGAGATGCTACGGTTTATTTATATGGACAAACCATCAGTTGCTTAAGGTACATCTACCTCTCACTTGTAATTCCCCCTATTCTCTTGTGCATTGCACTCTGTTAATATTACCAGTTTTCAGCAGTACCAATGGGGTGATAAATGTGTGGTGGTCTTTTTCATGATCCTTTCTTCTCTCCCCCTGATTTTCCACCTTCTTAAAAAATGAGTTATGGAGCACAATGTGAAAATAAGATGTATAATATATATAATGGACAAGGACAGACATCGTTAGAAAATGAGGTCTGGTGAGAACTGGCATGTTGTGATTAGGGTAAAGTAGTTTGATGCTGAACAGTGGTGTGGTGTGGACTTGGTAATCTCTCAAGGTTATTTCTAGTTTGATTTCCATTCAATCCTTAAAAGCTTTCATAATGTTCTGATTTATTTGTTTTATCCATTGGCCACTCGCTGCTACTCATGCTCTTTGAAACATTATTCGAGACGCATGTGTGGGTTGACATTCAACTGTTAGAGATACTGCAGAAGAGTATCACAATCATCTGACCTATCCTAACGTCCTCCTAGCCAAATATAAAATTCAATTAATCATTTCTGTCTTTATGTCTTACTTCTCGCCCATTTTTGTCTGCGGTCGTCCTGAAATTTTAGTAATGCAGCTATGGTCCTATATAAGCAAATATATAGAGATCACGTAATGCTTTCAGTGCACTGCTGTGACTATATATCCCCTTTTATGTGCATAGCTGGGATTTGAAAATGTGCCTTCAGAGCGTGATGCTTAATTGCTTTCTCAAAGGCTGCAAAATAATTTGCAATCCCAGTCATAGTGTCCTCACTTAGCAGGTCCCCGTGTCAAAACATCTTTCTTTGGCTAGAACTAAATGCTGTTTTCTGCTTCCCTTCATCCTCTGTCACCAAGGCATCATTTCAATCACTTCTCTTATTTACGTTTTATACAGCACATTTCAGGATAGATAATTAAGTCTTTGTCTATACAAACATTCACTTTCCAGTTGATTTTTAAGCAGTGCAAACCTAGAAACATTTGGTTTAAAACACATTTCACTCTGGCTAGCTGCTAATCAATGTAAGCTGAACTAAAATAAGCCTATCTAAAACTTAAATCATAATTTCTATGCAGCATTCCACACAGGCTTACCTAAATGACTTTTAAATTACTCTTTTAAATCAAAACAGCGCATCTTAGGTAGGTAAACCCTTAGAATCCAATATTTTCCTTAGCAAAAGGGATTTCCTTTGTGACTGAGAAAAAAAAATCCCTGAAACTAGTTGAGGGGAGCATGAAAGAGAATAATTTGTTATACTGAGCCTTGTTCTTCAATTATATCATCTCCATCAGAGTATAAACAGATCTTCATATTAGATGATAATTTTACCAGCACTTACTTCTCACTAGGAGGATTCTCCATCATTGTGTTCCAAAATCATGCAGCATTCAGATTTGTCTGGGTGATATATTTTTGTCAGCATGACAAAGATTCCCACAGTGTTTAATTACTCACACTAGCCAGGGGAGAAGGAAAGAAATGAGCCATGCTGAGTTTGCCGTGCCAGGCTTGCTGTCTGTTACATAAGCAGGCATCTTCTGAATGCATGAAAGGAGGGCAGCATCCGAACTTCTGTCTTCTGTTTCCACTGGCTATCCCTCTCCAGATTTTGTGTCAGTTTCCCATTTATTGACTGTCTTTTGTCTCATGATCTCTTTGCAATTTGCTCATTTCCAGGGCAGCAGGTTCTTGGCTTGGTGGAGAACCAGAGTGATTGGTATTTGGGAAACCTTTGGAAGAATCATCGGCCCTGGCCAGCACTTGGGAGGGGCTACAACACAGGTAGGCCCTGACCATTTTCTCTGAATTAGTGTTTGTATTGAACATTGAATCAGTCTCCTGACATAGAGAGTATGAGATGTGGTAACATGCACCTCCCTTCCTAACCTTCTGCAAAATTTGTCATTTAAAGCAGTAACATTGATGCAGTGTAATGCATTTTGGAGTTTCTGGTCCTATGCTACTCTGAGGAGAACATGTTCCTTCTCTAAATGGTCTCAAGGAGACCATGTGGCATCCTTTGGGGAAAGACAGAGCTTTTCAGCAGTCTGACATGTCCTCAGCACATCTCTTACAAGATTTCTGTCCATGATGAAGCATATGTAGGCCCAGCAAGAGGGAAAGAATAGGAATCAAGGCTCATTTTCTGTAGAGAGGTAAATGGTATCATAAAATGTCAGCCCAATAAAGATATAACTCCTGCAGGACAGCAACAGGGGCATAATTGTCCTAATAAAATGCAAACTACTGGCCATCAATTTCTGCTGCTGTGAGAAAGAAATAAAAGGCACTAGATCAGAGAATATGTTGTGTTACAAGAGACAGGTCTTCCCACTGATTTGTGTTTGGTATGTGAGAAAACATACCAGGTGCATAAAGAACACACACATCTAAATAATTTCGATGCTAGGCTTTACATGCTGATGCAGTGAGTTAGGTTCCCTCTGTATTTGTAATAAAATGGCAGAACAGATGGTGAAGCCTCCATTTAGAAAAGATGAGTCCATTTAAATATCCCTATATGAGCAGGAAATTATTCACCATAATAGTGATTTTGCTTCACAGAAATATATTGGATTGAATTAAACAGCATAACTAGAAAAACAATTTCACAAGTTGTGGTTGGGGCATCTGCATTTCTATATTCCTTTGTGCATTTGGGGGAATTGACACCAGTTCTTGTGAATTTGTATTTCAGCCTCTGCAAAGCATCTCTGTTCTCTTAAAATGTTCAAAATAATGCCCTAACAGAACACAGATAGATATGGATAGAAGAATTTGGCAAAGGAAGTTTGTTTCCTGGTTCTCCACTTGACAGAGCAGAATTGCATATATAAAGGCTTGGGCTGCCCACCTCCCCACAGTCCTCCAAAAGCATGAGACAGAGCTAAGTTTTGTGGATTTGTCCTGAAACCTGAAAGCTTGTGTTACACACAGCTAAACTTGTTGATGTCAGTTCTGTTCAGTGCTACACCAAAAAAACAGGATCTTTTGTTCTACTGAGAGATGACCACCCTTTCTAGTTACTTTCTTTCTGCTGCATTTTTGCTTTTTCCTTTCTGCCATTTTAATACTGGCAAAGAGAAACACGTCACAACCACATAACTTCAGAATAACCCAGAAATGTATGGTGGGTAGTATCTAAAATTCAGTTATATAAATAAAAATGTTGTAAAGTTTTAATTTATATTGTCTCAACTTACTGTTCCAAATGTTTTATGGGGATACTAAATGTCAGTATATGACAAAATTCTTCCACTGAAAGCAAAAATAATTGAATTTCTACAGTTCTTCACATACATTGCATGTGTTAATTCTTGGTATGTGTTAATACATACCTACCAGGCTATGCGTAATCCTGCCCATTGTTTTAGTCTGCTCACAATTTCTTTCTTCAGACAACTCACCTGTAGTTATAAAAACTTTCTTTTTTTTTAGAAAGAAAACCAGAAGGCAGATAATGAATGGAAGATTTACAGGTGATTGTAAGAAGTGGAATGATGTTTTTTCAAGTACATGGAACAAGAGGTCACTGAGTGAAACAGTGCAACCTCTGTGAAGTAGCAAATTATGTTATTGACAGAATCAGCATCAATTACTATAATTTTCTTAATTGAATTCATTGTTTGCCTCAGTAATCTAGCAGATACTGGAGGTATAAATCTCTCAAGGAAGATGAAATACTAAGTGAAACTGGAGCTTGTTTGATGTGTTCAGTAAATTAAAATAATTGACATTGAATGCAACACTGTGGCCAAGGAGGATTCAGAAAACTAAAGGGTGAAGGTGGGAAAGAGAGGCAATAACTCTAAGCAAAACATTCATGAAAGACAGTGGGTCAGGAAAGGAAATACTCAGAAATTCAGGTGTTTATAATTGTACTTAGGAACAGTAAAAGGGCTCCCAAAGCCCTGAAACTAACAAAGCTGGATCATGGGGAAGCTCTCAGACAGAATTTGCTCTTGCTCTTGGGAGAGTATTACTACAGTCCTAGGATACGATCCTAAGAAAAGAGAATTTTATGTGAGCCTCTTCAGCCAGACCCAACCCTGGCAGATTTGATGCAGAAGCACCCCTCAAAGTCAAAATTCTTCCACTGCTTCCTCCCAATTTCTGAAGCAAATAATTTATCTTTCACTCCTATCTTTCTATGTCTGAGCTACTCTGGACGGCATATAGATTGGGAGAGTCCCAGAAGACAGATACATTAAAGCCAAAGGTGTGTTTGTTCCTTCTCCACTAGCTCTTTAAACCCAGTAAGCATGTGCGTTCTGCTATTCCTGTGTGCCCAGGCCAAATCTCCTGACAGCCAATACAGATTTTCAAGGAAAGATTTTATTTGGTTGTTTTTCATCCTTCCTCATCTGCATAGGCAGATAATCCAGGTCATACTTTAGTCCATGATAATATAATCTCAGGAAAAACCAGACCAAACTCGAAAGTTAGTTCAGTGACAATATAATTGCTGTTCAAAATGTTCTTAATTAGAACTATTCTTTATGTGCAATAACGTTCCCTTCCTCAAGCCATTTTAAACAGTATTCCTTCTGTACCACAAAGGTACCCAGATTTTTTCAGTACCTCATTAGCTGAAGCTCAGTAAACTGTTTAATCAAATACTTTTTTATATATCATCCACTCTGTTTTGCTTGTCTACACTGACGTTAACTCTTACAGACTCCTCATACATTAATTAAAGTATACTTTTCTCTCTGTATAGTCTATATTGTCTTTCACTAACTAAACTGTGCTTTCAAAAATATTGCCTGAGCCACACTATGATTTTTCTCTTTATAGATGCTAAACTGACAGCTCCAGAATTGCCCTGTATGGTTTGATGTTCATTTCCAGAGTAACAGTCATCTTAGTCCTCAGAAAAATATCTTGTCAAAGAAATTCTAAACGTAAAAGCATTTAGCGCTTTGTCTGCCTTATACTTTCCATCATGGCGGAGAATAGCTTTTAAAAAGCAGTTCCTGGTGACTGTTACCATGATTTCAGGCCACTTGCTGAGCTGCTGTGAATCACCTCTGGCTTCTTTAGCTTTAGTGCAGCAGGGCCAGCTCACACCAGCTGAAAATAGGCTCCACTCCTTTCAAAGAGAGCTTTAGGATGGATCTGTGTCTGTCATTTGGGTACTGGGGGGCATTTGTAAAAACTTTGGCCCAGGAGATTTCAAACTTCTAGACTTCAGAAGCCCGTCCTGAAGATCGGAGGCACATCTAAAGTACACTGCCTCAGTGTAACTGCTAGGTGCTGTAAGGAAGTGTCTTAACAGCTTGAGCTGAAGATTCGTACTCCCACGCTGAGAGATGTCACACTACCAGATTTGTGGATTGAGAACAGAAGGGAATGGCTAGCACCTAACAATTACCAGGCTACATGTGCACCAAGCTTTATTACTCCCATGTTTGTAATGACTGAAAGAATGCTAGAATGAATCTCTTTCCTTTATTGTTTCCCTGAAAAAAAAAAAAAAAAGACCTATGGAAGATGAACTGGAAGTGGGAAGCATATGTTGCATCGTTTTTCCATAATATTTAACAATTGTAATTAATAAAAGACAAGTGTAGGGCAGACTGTTTATATGAGATTAGACTGGATAGCATCTTGTGCGTCTTTGTCATGATACTGTGCATCTTCAGTGCAGAAAACAAATGACGAGTAAAGCAATGCAAAATGGAGTGGTGGTGGTCATGGAACTGCCTGTAGTCCTGCTCCAGAAACGCGATAACCGCTTTCATTTGAGCTCCATGGGCTTCTGCTCATGACGTTATGATAATGCATCTGATGTTAAGAAGTGCTGAGCACTTTTAATTTAATCAGACATTTCTGGTTTTCAGAAATGCTCACAATTAGTGCTATAAATAGTTAATATTGTCTAATTCTGAAGAGATCGGTTACCAAAATGCCTTCCTCCCCCGCCCCTAGAAGAGTCAAAATTCCATGACAGCCATCTGAATATAGCACTAATTTACAAATTATGTTACATAGATTCAGACTAAAACTAGCACTTTTCTCCATGAAAAAAAAAAGAAAGTAGTACAGTGGTTGCTTGATATATGAGATTTTTCTGAATTGTCTTGATGAATGAAGAAGTCAGAGAACTTGTGGTTTATAGAACCTTTAGATACCCACCATCAGGGCCTGACTCAGTTTAGGTGTGCCCTCACTAAAAGGCGTTACAATATTCCTACCTCCCATTACTTAAAACATTAGTCATTTTTGGTACAGGAACTGGTATTGTTAGGTTTGGTTGTCAGAAGAGCCTTTGCAAACAGGCGAAAATACATTTTAGTGATTAAAATAAAGGAAAAAAATGAAGTCCAACATCAATGTCAAGGCAAAAAGTAGCACTTTCTTCACGCAGGTTCACGCAGTACCACTTTTTTGGATTAGATGATTTCTCCTGTGAGCTCATTCAGGAAATACTGTTATCAGTGCAAAGTATACTGATACACATGTGCTTTATAACACACAAAGATGCATTTGAAGTACAGGTGCTATGCACATTGTAGAAGTAGTAGTTCGGGAAGTGCCAACACATTGTTGCTTTCAGGCTTGACAAGAAATATCAGTATCTTTCTGTCAGTAGTGGAAAGCTAAAATGATAATTCTGCTTTTAATGACCACGTCTCTGTCTTTGTTGGCTTTAATCTGTAGTTGCACTTAAAAATAAGCTATCTTAAAGCTGACCACCCTCAAAGAATAGCTTCCTTTCCGGTCTTTCTCATGCAGTTTTTGAAGCATGTGATGTACCGAGAACTTGTTTACAGCATGCTTGACATTTCTGAAATGTGGGTCAATATGTATTTGATTTTGGAAATGGTCCCTCTAGTTTGAGAGGCCTGTCTACATAATAATGACATTGCTGCAACTGAATTAGTCCACTGTTCATTGCATTCTATGGCATACATCCTCTGCTCCTTGGAAATTGAATCTATCAGGCTCTGCAATAACTCTCTTTTTTAAAAAACTTCCTTTTGAACACTGAAAACTTTAATCTCCTAAGAGCCTTGTGATAAAAAACAATGGCCTTCAGGCAGTCTATACCAGATTCTAGTTTCCATTGTATTGGAGTAAATAAAAAGTATTTCTTTTTAGTTGATTAAATTGTCCTAGTTTGGGGTTTTTTTTACTGGTCTGACCTGAGTTCATTATGTCAGTCTCCATGTAATGTACTGCAATGTACATAAATAGGACATATATATGTAGTATTCTAATCTAATGATTTAAAAAATTATTCTGAAGTGTGATATTTTTAACTTGATCAAGACAGTTCTTTATATGAATATACCTAATGAGTAATGAATAATTATGTTGTCCAGCACCCTGAAATGCCCTCTCTTTGTTGTAGAGGGACCATCATTAGCAGGTTAAATTTAGATGAAAGACTTGCACATAAAAGCTTAGTAGAGGCATCCAGGTGCCTAAACTGAGAACAAAAACTTCTATTATATGGCAGGAGAACCCCAGACAAATGCAAAGTAATAGTAAAACCAGGGCTTTTTCTTCTGAAATACAAGTTCACTTTCCAGTTTCTCATTGTGCTTATAAAAGTGGTTGTGTAAAGACAGTTCCTTTTTGTAGATACAGAAATAGAGGTTTTAGCCATAGTCTCAAAGCAAAGAAAGAGGCATCGCAGTTGGGCTCCATATTTGGACTCTAATGAGTAGCCTGGTACCTGTCACAGAAAGCAGCAGAGTAACTAAGATGTTTTTCTACACCCTTGCGTCAAAGCTGTCACCTCTAAGAGAGAGCCAACAAAGAAGAGCTGAATTTGGTTATAGTCAGATCACTCTCTTAAGAGCTATTGGTTACAGAAATCACTATACTGTAGTCATTTTAGTGATAGGGTAAACTGGGTTCAGAACAAACCTTTCCCCTTTAAAAAAATATCAGGAGACTTTATTCTCCTTGAGTTGGAGATGTTTTGAGATAGAAGAATTTACAAAACTGAGTAGACACTGAGATCTCAGAAGAAGTAACTCAATTCTTTCCTTTCCCCATTGTCTTCTGTTTCTATATTCAGTAACATCCTGACTTTAATTGTTTCTGCTGTAGCTCCTCAATTCTCCCTTCTCCACCTGCCTGTACCGAACTGAGCTCAGGGGAGGACAAGAGTACTGCAATGCCCTATGTATACAGATAATTCCTGCACTGTTGTTCTCAAGGCCCTAGCAGAGATGGTGAAAAGATGCTTTCCCAAATAGGATCATAGAATTATAGGCAGTTTAGGTCAGAAGGGATCTCCAGAGGTCTTCTACTCTTCACACTGAAAGCCAACTCAGGTTGCTCAGAGCCTTTTCCAATTGAGTTTCTAATATGTCCGAGGATACCTCTCAAGGCAGCCTGTTGTTGTATTAGGCTACAGTCTTGGTGAGAAAGTGAAAAATAAAAGTAAAAAAAATCCTAATTTTTAGTTAGAATTTCCTTTGCTGCAATTTGTGATAGTTACCTCTCCTTCTGTCTCCATGCATCTCTTGAAAGAGTTTGACTCTGTTAAGTAGTTGTAGACACCAATAAGAGATCCCCTTAGCCTTCTTTTCTCCAGGCTGAACAAGCCCAGTTATCTCAGCTTCTCCTCATACATGTTCTCCAGGCCTCTGACCATCTTGGTTGCTCTCCACTGGACTTATTCCAGCATATCAGTGTCGTTATTTGACCCAGGAATCCAAGACAGTACTTCAAATGTGGTTTTACAAGTGCTGAGTAAAGAGTAGTAGTCACTTCCCTTGACCTAAGGGGCTAATATAGCGCAGGATGTGGTTGGCTGCCTTTGCTGCAAGGTCGCACTTCTGGCTTATGTTCAACTTGCTGTCCACTAAGCCCCCTAGGACTTTTCCTGAAAAAAAATCCTTTCTATCCACTTGCCTTCCAGCCTGTACTCTCCATTCAAGAATAGCCCCATGCAGGACCTCTTGTTGAACTTTATGAGCTTTCTCTTAGCCTATTCGTCCATCCTACCAAGGTCCCTCTGAATAGCAGTGCTATGGCCAGGGTATTGGCCACAGCTGCTAATTTGGTGTTGTGTGTGACATTGCTGAGGATGCGTTTTATCTCATCTCCAGCTCATTAATCAGGATGTTAAACAGTATCAGCCTGAGTGTCAACTCTTGTGGAGTACCACTTGTAACTAACCACCATGTGAATGTTTTCTGGCCAAAAACAACCTTTTGAGCTTGGCAGCCCAACTTAATTTCCATGCACCTCATAGCCTACCCATCCAAACTATACCTCAGTTTGTCTATGAGCATGCTAAGCAGCATTTTCTCCTTTAAGCAAAGTGTCCCTCTATTCCTGATGGGAACTTAATCCTGTCACTCTGTTACTAGAACAGAAAAGGCTGTGGAGGAGGGATTGACCTGCAGCTGACCTTTGGGTGAAATCATTGCAATAAAGTACATTGTGCTTCCTTTTTTAAAAAATGCTATGGTTAATTTTTAGGCTTGTTCATTCTCAGCTGCTTTCCTCCCCCTAATCCTTGTCTTAGAACGTTTGATTCCTCCGGAATCTCACCCAGTCAATAAACTGCCCATTAAGGCGGGGGTGGGGAAGTTGTCATGTTGCTTTTGAATGCAAACCCCCAAACCTTTTTGTCATCTAGCTACAAAGAAATACATGAGAGGCTGTTCAGCCCATGAGCCACGTTTCTCCACTGTTGCTAGGGCATTGACTGAACTGAACACCAGACCAAGAAAAGCTGTGACTGGTTCTTACTCATTGTGCTCATCCCTACAATTAGTCTTGTGGACTACTGTTAATATTAGAAGCCAGCCAAAATAATTATCACCTGTGCAGGGTGCATTTTTCCTCTTCTCACAGTCCAAAATTGAAACCTTGTAAAATTGTTGACATTTCAACCCCTATTAAATATGATGCTTTTGAGAGACTCAAAACCAAAAAATCCCACATAATTTAAAGCAATGTTCCCTGTTACCTTTCACTTTTTGCTACTTTCTGAAGAAAAAAACATAGATAAGCATCATGGAGAAGGTCCAGATCTGATATAAATCCCTGACTCTTGAGTTAAATAGACCTAAGCTGATTTACAGGAGCTGAGGATCAAGAAGCAGATTTTATTCTTTTAAAGGTGGATATTCTTTGGTGGAGAGTCCAACATAGATTAGTTTTGGAAGACGTACTTGCTTTCATGAGGGCAAATATTCAGCGATTTTCAGCAAACCGTCTCAGTTTTTATCCATGGAAACAAGCTTTGTGTGCTCCCTTTTTCCAAACATGCCTGCTTAGGGGGGCACAGTAATCCTGTACAGTCTGTACTATTCTGTGATTCAAGTTCAGGACATCTCACTCAAAGTTCAGTTGCTCTGGCCTGATATAGAATTGTGACACTCACTCACACTTCTGTGTTTTGGAGCACTGCAATGTAAAATTGTGTAACAAGAAAGAATGAAGAAATGCATGAGAATCAGTCTAGGATGGATAATCAGAGAAGCATAAGCTCCAAGTTTAATATGCATGTCAAAATACTTTGTGTGAATATTGGATGTATAAATGGGGACATTTCAAGTATGAGTACAGGAGATATATTTTTTTTTCTATTGGATGTAGACTTTTTGTTCCTGACATGCTGGATATCTATCAGATAACTTAGCTCCCTAGTTCATTCTTCACTCTTGGCTCCCAGGGCACAGAAATTAGTTGGTACCCTCTCTTTCTCAGGGAGTAACCTGTCTTTTGTCAAGAAAAAATAAAAGACTGTAATTTGTCGATAGTTCACTACAGGAAATATTTCTGGAAGGTAGTATGTTTGGCACCTCTTTCCAGTCCTTCAACACTCCATCAGAAGACCTCACACTCCCTAATATTCCCACATGCCCTGATGACATTCTCCAGTGCACACAACATAGATCCTCAGTTCCATGCTAAAAATTCTCCAATCTAGAAAGTTGTAACATGGCGCTGTCATAATGTCAGACACTGAGAAATGCAAATAAAATAATTGTTACATCTAAAAACTGAAGGAACACAAACTAGGCCCTCAGAGACAAGTACCTTGTAGTACAAATGTGGCCAGCCTGCTCGGTGAAGAGCTAGACCCTGAAGAGTCTGTGCACAATCACTCCATAGTCCTTGATATGAGTGCTAGGGATCACTTCTTGGAGTGGATATATTATAAAATGTAGATTTAGCTACTTGTCCTTGTCTTATCTCCACAGGTCAAAGGTGAGTACTTGTAAATTAACAAAGTTCAAAGAAAATACAAGAAAACGTCCCATAAAGTTGGGAAAAATGGCTCCAGAAGCTTGTCTGGGAGCAACTCAAGGGATAGTTTGATCATAGCTTATTAGTATCTGCAGGAGAAAATAACATTTCTTAATAGAGAGCTTGCCAATTTAGCAAAGGTTCAGCAAGATCAAATGACTGCAAGTTCAAAGACATGTTCGAATTAGAAATAAGGGAAGTATTCTTCATCAGGATAATTAGGCAGTGGAATAACTTATCAAAGTTAGTGATAGTTTATCTATTATTGTAAATTTTAAAATCAAGACTGAATCTTTTTTCTACAAGTTATGCTCTAGTTAAAATACAAATTGATTTTGAAAAAACATATGGCCTCTGTTATGCAAGAGTTAAAAATTATCCTTTTTGACTTTATCACTTAAATATGTATTTAACTGGGACTCTGTTTTCCTCACAACTGAAGTCACCTAAGCATCCAGGCAAATGAAATCACAGATAACCTGCTGTGTAGTAACTTACTGCATTTTTAGTATTGAAGAGAGGAAAAGTTCTTTAAAACTTTGTAAAAATTTTCCACATTTCCCTCATGTCACTTTTCTTTTCAAGTCTCACGTTATCAAGTGCTTTCTAATATTTGTACCTGGCCAATTTTTTGTTAGTGTCAACTTTTGGCACCTCCATCATGACTTCTAGACATGTACAGAAATGCACACTGAGTCACTGTTGGATGATAACTTGTAGATGGCAGTGATGTGAGACACATCTTTGAGACAGCTCTCTGCTCCATTTAGACTGGTCATTGCCATTGTGCTACAGCAGATAGAAGTTGAAACGTCCCTATTCTCTCCCTTTACTGATCTGAAGTTAGTTTTACAACCTCTGATTTTTTTCTGAGCAAAAACTTTCCCAATCTTTTGAATTTCAAGAGAACTTAATTATTTGCCTCTTACAGGATTTTTTTTTTCCCCTTCTTGGAAGCCATCTCCCTGCTTCACCAACTGAGACATCCCTGGAATATATGCTTTCCTCTGCTTTAAAGTGTAATCTTTGTACCCTGTATGCTCACAAGGGTCATGGAGTGCAAAGGCTCTAAGAAAACCGAAGAGCTTTTTAAAACCCATGTAAGGAAATTCTTCACAGATCGTTTTCATCTCCTACAACTCTTTGGATGGGGTTCAGGAAACACGGGAATTTGAAAAATGTTAGTATTCTTACCGTCTTCCTTGATGCCCGAAGCAAGTAGAGCAACTGGGAAGAACTCTAGCTTCCCTTTCTGATTTTGCTAATATTTGTCTTCTTGCTAGCCATGTTGTTTTCCATTGTAGGATTTAGGAAAGCTTTATCAACAATTTGGGCATGAAAATGTATGACTTTGCTTGGGATCTATGTAAGAGCGGGCAAATTCCTCCAGATGGTTTTTCTTTGCTGACCTCTGAGAGACCTGTAGAATTGTTATTTGTCTTCACAAGACTCTGGAAGATAGGAGGTGGGGGGCATTACTTGGCAGGATGGTCTTTAAGTAGCAGAAGTTTTCCTCCATAGACTTCGTAAAAGTCTTATGGTTCATGACTCCTCTCCTGTAGACCTTTCAGGCTCCTGCATCAAGGAAATTTTTCTATAGCAGCCTTTGGGGCTTTAAGAAAGTTGAAGAAATTCCCCCCAAAACAGATGTCTTTAAGGAGAAGATAGAATGCATATTTATATTTTTTTTTCAAATTGCTCAGGAGGATTAGCATCTAAACAATAAAGAAACAATTAGAAAATCAGGAAATGCTGAGCTACAGTCAGTAGCTCTATAACAGGTTAGAATTGTGCTTGAGTGTATCCTTCATCTTAAACTCTGCCTAAGGAGAAACAGCATACTTCGGAAGAGGAGAACAAAGGAAATAAAAGTGTTCCATTTCATTAAATGGTCATCAGGAAGTGTAAACAAAATGTTTATAATGCTTCAAGGGGAACCAGGCTCCCAACAGAGGGACTGCACTACATTTCAAAATGCACTCTATCACAGCTTCGCTTTCAATACATGTGCAGAGAAAACAAGGGCTACCGCATTCTGTCACCATGCCCGGAGGGACACCCACTTTCCTTTTCAAAACAGCTTCTCAGCCCTGTTCAGTTTTCTCAGAGAAAAGTTCAAATGTGGAGTCATTTATTCTCAATTAACACATTGTGCATCCCTGCAAATTTTTTATTAAGTTTTTTTACAGTGTGAAAGGCTTTTTTGGAGAAAAAGGTTGGTGCATGTAAGTTCTTAGTTAAATAATGTATCAAGATACTTCAAAAATGTGTTAGAATGACAGTCTTTTGGTTGTACTGTGTTAAAAGCTATAGATATAAGCTATAGTTTTATTGTACTAAGGATATGACTAGTCAAATTATGAGCAGCACTTAGAGAGATGGTCGATAAATCAAGTGAAATAAATGCAGTGATTTTCATCCACACAAAGACTTAAAGTTAAGATATAAAAATGCATGCAGTGGCTTGTTGTGTAATTGCAGGTTTAATTCAACTTTTTAACGGCCATATACTTGGGGTTTTCTGTTTGCTTTTAATACTATGGGTGGAGAGCAGAGGCCACAGTCAGTGGCACTGAGGTGTGGCCCATTGGATTCCAAATGGACACCTTAGCAAGACTGGTTATTAGAGCTCTGAGGCAGCAAAGGCATAGTCTCATTCCTAGCATTACACACTATGACCCCTTCCATTGATTTCAGGTACAATAAATTGGAATTAAAAGAACATGCAGAAGTATTTGCTAGGTGACTAAGAAGTCAACACTGTCATGGCACTTCTCCTGGGATAGTGACAGCAGAGCTACAAGCTCCTTCCATAGCGCCTAAAACTGAGCTCGTCTTTTTGGTGCCAAATCTGTTTCACAAAATGTGGTAGCTTACTCTTGTTTGTCCTGCATTAAATTTCTGTGTCAGTTATTTATTGTAGCAAATATACAATGTCAGCCCTATTTAACATTATCTCTTACAGTATCTAATACTCAGTGGTTTGGTATACGACCTTTGGTATGCTGGTTAGGTATTGTAAAATCCCAGTAATTTCTTTAAAACTCACTATTGCTTTATAATATATTTTGAAGTGTGTCTTGCCTGTCTTCCTCAGATATTGTAATGGTATCTACTTGCTATCTGTCTAGATATTTCACTGTTATAGGCTTAGGTACAAGAATTTTTTTAAAACCTGACAAGGATAGGCTCTGAGATGCTGTTCACATAATATGGCATTGCCTCAACAGCTCACAAAAGCTGAAAGAAACAGGCAAGGTAATGCTTACAGAAAATTATCTCTTAGCAGCTACGTTTTTTCCCCCGCAGCACTGAGTATTTTTTCAGCCACCTTAAAAGGATCATTGTAATAAATTGATTGAGTTTGAAAGCTTGCCCAGTTTCACTATAACTTCTGTAAGTGATTCTGTTCTGTTTTAAAATGTTATTTATTACTTCCTACTCGACTATATATTCCTCTCTGAATTTCAGGAAAAGGCATAGTCTGTGTTCCTGAAGTGAGAGGTGGGGATGCCTGGTAGCATTCCAAGGGAAATTGATGATGTTTCTGTGAACATTCAATTTACTATTCAGAAAAATAAAATTAAATATTTTGTTCTCGAGCAAATTAACAACAACAACAACAACAAAAACCAACCTAAAGCACAGACTGTTTTGCTGAGGTGGCAAGAAGCATCTGCTGAAAACATTGCTTAGTCAAAATTTTGGAAAGACAAAAAATTTTATTCAGATTGAATGAAAAAAAAATGGGAAGATGGTAAACAAATTCAGGTGACTCTCCAAAGTTTTGTTAGACACAGAATGAAACATTTATTTTCCTTTTGAGGTCATATAACAATTTTCAACAACGCTTAAATTTGTATTGCTTTTGAAGTTAAAAATACTATTTTAGAATAACTTGGGTTTTAGAATGTGCCAAAAAAAAAATTGCAGTACTTCCCAACTGAATGTTTTCATCCAAATATGTTATTTCAGAATTTTTGCCCTCTTTTCTCCAAGTTATTCAGCAAATTAACTTTTCTTTCTTTTCATTTTTGGGGATGGGATTTTTTTTGTGTGTGTCCTGAAATTACGGGGGTTTTTTTTGTTTGTTTGTTTTCTTGTGTGTTCGGGCATTCCAAATCTGTGAGATAGTGGTAGTTCAAGCAAAATCTCATCAAGCAGGGGGAGAAAATGGCATTCAAGTGAAAACTGGAGTAAGATGCATTCCACATATTTAGTAATAAAGAATCATTTTTCTAAGAACTCTTTGCATCTCTACATGCCTGAACTATATCCTCAGGATAAGGAAAATAAGGAGTTTTGTGGCTGATCATAGTTTGTTTAATACTCGTGACATTTGGGTTGGCACTTTTCTCTTTTTGTTTATTTGCTGCCAAGCTTTCCCTTTGTTTTTCTCAGGTAGGTTAGGGCAGGAAAATGCTGCACTCATCAAAAGATGAGAAGTCCCACTGCCTGGGGCCAGATGTTCATAAAATATTCCTTTGATTATTTTTTTTTCCCCTCCAGTCTCTTCCTCCCCCAGCACAGCAGCTGAGAATAAGTCCCTTTTCCCCTTGTGTTCAGCTGTATGTCATCTTGAATTTAGTCTGAGATTTCAGTCAACTGGACTCTGAGGGAAGGGCCTCCTGAGGCAAATATTTCCCTTTCCTTCTTTTGGACACTTTGCCTGCAAACTAATTGCGCAAATTGGAGTTAGTTCATTTGTTATGTTTGTGTTTGGTAACAGAAAAATATAGAAGTAAAACTGAAGTACTCTGTTCAGAAGAAAAGGTGTTTTTTTTTCCCTCTGCATGAACTATTTAAAAGTTCCCAACACACATGCTTTTGCTTCGCTTTTGCACTAAAAACCACTAATTAGGTGAATAGTATTAAATTCTCCTCTTAGTGGAAATCTCTTATTCTCATTAATACTAAAGAGTAAATATTTAAACTTGCTATAAATACTCTCCAGTAGTTATTTTTACAGCAGCAGTAAATTAGAATTCCACAGCGTGAGAATTCCTGAACAGCGGCTGTACAAAGGTGTTAAACCCAAGCCTGTGGGTGAATTAAAATAGAAATCACATTGAAATTAGTCTTAACGGTGGAACGTTAAAAGCTTGTGAATATTTTCAGTAGACATGATTGCATCATAATTTAATACATCCTTTCTCACATATATTCCAGTTTTTCCAGCCCATCTGCCTCTTTTACTCTCAGCTGCTACCATGATAGACCCTCAGGACAGCATAATCTCTTTAGCTGCGATGCCATAATCTGCTACTAGCATAAGAGTGGAAGACAAAAAAAAATGGAGAATATTGCACATATTAAAACATTTCCTCTTTTCCTCCTCAGACTGGAGGCTTAAAGAAATTAAGAAAAAATGTTTTATTGTCTATAAATTGTAAATACTATTACATTATGGTTAACTGAATCTTACAATTAGTCTTTATTTTTCTTAATGAAGAATCTCCTCAGTTGTATTTCACTAGTGAAACAAATCTGACAGTTCTTGCCAGCTGGAAAAAAATCCACTGCCAGAGTGGAGCTTATCCCACCCGGTTTGTTGCAGTAGCGCAAGGAATATGCTTCATATTGATCTAGAATTTCAGACGATGCACGGTGGCTCTCTTAGAAGCTAATGCATGCACACTACACTCTCCAAATAGGCTTCGGTTATGCTGGAGAGAAGACAGACACGGTGGCAGAAATAAGTTGTAGCATGTTGTGACAATACGTCCCTTTCCAATCCAACAGCTGGAAGCAGAAAGGTTGACTGAAGATGAAAGGGGATCCCTGCAGTACAGGTTCCAGCATCCTTGGGAACCAGATGGACTGAAATGGAAAGCAGAACTAAAATAGGCCACAAAAATAACTGCCAAAAGAGGTTTTCATTTTATCCATGGCAGCGCCAGGTTTTGCTAGAAAGAAATTTGCCATGTCATAGAAACTGAAGATAGGAATCACTTGGAACCTCCTTTGTTCTATCACAACTGTTGCAGGGTTGTTCTAGATATATTTGCTAGTCTTTGTGTAGTCTGATTTTTAAAGACTCATGAAATTAAGCATTTTATGTGCCATTTTTAGATTATTTCATGACAAAGGGTTTAGGAGAATTTTTCTTAAGTGTTTGGACCATGTTTCCTTTCTTATTCTCATTACTTCTAGTTTTATCATCCTAGACTCCCTCAGGCAGCTTTTCCCAGTGCCTGTTTTTTGCCATTTCATATTCTTATGTGTAGCTGTTATGTTTCTCTAAAGTTGCTGTGATGGGGTTTTTTTGGTAAGACCTCTTGTAATGTTACTTGCAGATGTCATTACTATTCTGTTCACTTCCCCCTTCCACTAATGAAGATATGAAACAACGCAGAACCTATCATTGCTCTTACTAGACTCTTTCTGTCAACCTGCTAGGCTGCTGTTTATCGGTACTCTTCCTTTATGGTCCTTCAGTCTGTATTCATTCCCCATGACAGTGCTCTTATCGAAGTCTTCGAATTAATTTTCTGAGACACTCTAGGAAAGGTTTTGCTGATACTTCAATACAGATTCATTGCCTCTGCTGTTTTCACTTCTTCTACTCTAGGGGTTTTGTCTAGACAAAAAAAAAAAAAAACAAGTGGGGAATGACAATGCATGTTGAGGTATCTCTTTTCCCCTTTCGGGTGTGACTTTCTGATCCTACTCTATGAACACTGGCTGCCTTAATGGCAGGCACTCTCAAAGGCTAGGTTGTAACCGGCATTGATAATGTGTTACTCAGAAAAGTTTTGGGGATTGCAATCAGATGCGTCAGGTGATTAACTTCTCTGTGTCTCAGCATAATGTTGATTGCAGGTCAGCTAGAAATTAATTTAAATAGTGGGATTTTGGAAGCAGCAGGTCTCTGTTCAGTGTGAAGATGGCAGAAATGGAGTCATACTATATAAATCAGGATTGTCTCTTACCCTTTCCCTGGTAGACAGTGACTTGACAGAATATCCTCTTGGAGCCTGTAGCTTTTCAGAATAAGGAGTGGTGAGGGTCACTTCTGAGTATTAAGAGGTTTCTTCTTTCTTTCTTGTAGGATATTGTCTAATTCTCCTTGGCATGATAATGACCTTTGGATTAAGTTAAACTCCATCATGTGAATCACCCATATTGGTTCATTTTGTAAGGAATAATCCCAATGCTAATCATATCATAATGAAATCAAGCTTTATCACTTAAGGAGACTACAACAAATCAATATCCTTCTCTTGCTTCTCTTCTTCCCAATTTTATTCCCTATTGGCTACTTTAGCCTTCCTGCAAGCCTGTATAACCTAGCATTCATCTATATGCCATCTCTCCATTTCTTCTCTGCAGCCTCAGGGGTGACATCTCGAAACCTGAAGCTTTTTTTAGTCAACCTCCTGTGTTAGCACAGGGTAAGGACTGTAGCTTCCGCTGATAAATCTCAGCTCATGTCCCTGTTTTAACTGCTGAATCAGCACATAGACAGGAAGGGCCTTGAGGATGGGCATGTGACATCATGGCTTCTCTTGTTCTCTGCACTGTATTTTCCTTCAGGGGTTATCTTGCTGCTTCTTGATAAGTTACGGAAGATGAAATGGGAGCAGATGTGGAGACTAACGGCAGAGCGGGAATTAATGAGCATGCTGTCCACTTCACTGGCTGACCAGGTGAGTACGACATTGCAGGTAGTGGTACAACCAGTACTCTGTGGATTGAGGAAGGTAAGAAAGGGAAAGGGGATGAGACGTGGGAAAAGGCTGGGGAAAGATACTGTGCATGTAGTCACTATTTGTTGAATTGTTCTGGGGAAAATGTGGAAGAGGGGAATGGAAATTTACTCATGAGGTTTCTCTTACTACATTGACATTTTTACCTCCTCTGCACAGATGATTCATAAGATAGACAAATGTGGTTTTCAAGCTTTAATTTTCTGTCCTCCTTTCTTTAACATAAAACTCTCCAGACACAGAAGTCCAAATATACTATGTCTTTTCCTACTGGTTATTCTCTAGGCGGACTTTAGTTTTAAGACTCTTCAGATATTTCTTTACTGGTTCTGGCAGATGAGTCCCAGCATCCAGAGGGCTGGAGCACCTCTCCTATGAGGACAGGCTGAGAGAGTTGGGGCTGTTCAGCCTAGAGAAGAGGAGGCTCTGGGGAGACCTGATAGCGGTCTTCCAGTACCTCAAGGGGGCCTACAGGAAAGATGGGGAGAGGCTGTTCAGTAGGGCCTGTTGTGATAGGACAAGGGGTAATGGGTTTAAATTAGAAGGAGGTAGATTTAGATTAGATATTAGAAAAAAATTTTTTACAATGAGAGTTGTAGAGCACTGGAACAGGTTGCCCAGAGAGGTGGTGGATGCCCCATCCCTGGAAACGTTCAAGGCCAGGCTGGATGAGGCTCTGAGCAACCTGATCTAGTCAGGGATGTCCCTGCTTCTTGCAGGGGGGTTGGACTAGATGACCTTTGAAGGCCCCTTCCAACTCTAGCCACTCTATGATTCTATGATCTTTTAATGTATTCCTTGCCACAGCACCCCTGTGAAAACAGAAGCCCTGCTGTCTCCTTGCCACAGATGGGAAACTGAGGCCAAGAGAAGAAATAGTGTGCCTATACACAGAAACGCATATTTACTCTCTTTATGCTTCTTGTCGGCTCTCAATTTTAAATCCAGAAACCCCATTAATGTAGTACTGGACCCAAACCAATAAGTCTTGCTTAACAGCTTGAGTGTATTAACTGAATACAGCATCATATTTAGATATTTCTACTGCTTCTGAGCTACATCTGGGTTACGACCAGTCGCCACTAAGGAAACATGCTGCTTACTGTACACACAGAGATGTGCACTTGTGTACAATGCCCTTGCAGGTTGAACCAAAAGCTACTGAAGTTCATTGAAATGATTCTTGCAACTTCACTGTGTTTTCAATCAGATCCTGAGTTGCTGTCTAATACCTGCATGGGGCAAAATTTTGCGGAATGGACCAAGGTTGCTTATGTCTTTACCTGAATATCTTAACCATAAGACTGTCCTTCTAACTTACTTTTCCAACTGGATAGCTGTACAGAGGCAGAACACGTTCTGTCCCTCATGGTGTAGGCCATTCTGCAGATCTGTCCTACATGCCCTTTCCCTGAAATAGAATACTTATTGCAACAATAAAGTGCTAGCTAAAGTCCCATACAGTAATTCACCTTGAAGCAGCGCAACTGCCAGGATCACTTTCATCCCCTTTATTGAAAAGTGATGCAGTACATACTCACAGCAGGCAGTTTGTCATTTACTCCGTATTACTCTGCCTGGTGACTAGAAGAGGAACCACATCTCTTGCCAGCAGTACAAGAAAAACTTTGCTGGAGTCCATTAGGTCTGTGTGTCAAGAGAGCCTGTTCCTTTTGTTCAGATTTACGCGTCACCCCTTATATAGCACCCTCTATGGAAACAGAATTACGAAGCAGGGTTTGCAGAGTTCAGCTCACATAACCGTTTGCATTCCTACCTGTGAGGGGGAGAAGGACAATCAGCTCAGGGTGGGATTGAGATCATCTCACTGTGGAAACAATGTACCCAACTGTTTCTCTGCTTTTGTCTGCTAGGATATCTTCAATGCAGTCATCAAACAAAATCCCTTCCTTGTCTACCAGCTCCCATGTTTCTGGAATGTGCAGCTGTCTGATCACACCCGTTCCGAACAGTGCTACAGAGATGTGTCTGACCTGAAGGTATGTTTTACAGGAGGGTGGATGGGTGGTATCCTTTGCAACAGAGAATACAGGACTCCACTGCGACAGAAAGATGAAGTCCCTTGAGTAAGGAGGAAACTAACACATGCAGTTTATGAGGACACCAAATCAGTGGAAGAAAATATGAATTTAGCTTTGTGCCTTTTGACTGCTAGAAAAGCAAAAGATGAATGCTGCTTTGGGGTT
The DNA here is from genome assembly GCA_009806455.1 of Tetrax tetrax. NCBI lineage: Eukaryota > Metazoa > Chordata > Aves > Otidiformes > Otididae > Tetrax > Tetrax tetrax. The sequence continues at coordinate 193,472 of WHYT01017426.1, forward strand.
TGGCAAGGTGTTAAAGAAGTTCTTCACCTTCTTACATTCTGTACCTCTCACCTATACCACTGCATCTTACTGCTGAGTTCCTATTGCTGTCCTAGTTCTTAGCTTTTCCTAGCCAAAGAATACAAAACCCTTGTTTTTTGTACTAGACAAGTTTGAAACTCTTATTTAACATCATTTAATGGAGCGAAATTCACAAAGAGAGTTGGGCACACCCTAGCTAGAAATACATTAGCCAAAATTTAAAGACCTTGCGCACTTCATATTTAGCCTTTATGTACACTTAACCCAGCCACACTACCACTCATTTTTTTAGGATTTGCCCTAGGAAAACAAAAAGGCTGAGTAGAAAACTATTAATTTAATAAAATTAAGCTATAGTATCAGTTTAATAGCATGGTTTTCACTATTGTCAAGTAGAATATAAAAGCAGGAGGCATTTGAAAAGATATTGGTCAAGTAACATCAGTTGTGCTGCGGTAATTTTGAAAGACCTGACTCAAATGTAGCATGCAAAGATTTCAGAATTGAAGCCGATTGAGCTTCTACCAGGTGTAGAATAAGACTGACTGGCTAAACAGCAGTAGATTCCATCAGAGCAGACTAGTGGCATCAGAACACAGTAAATATTAGGTAGTTTTTGGCGATTCATTTAAAAATTCCATTAAGGTTCATATACTGAATTTATATTTTGAGAATACTTTAATAAATTAGGTTTAAAAAAAGAAAAAGAAAAACACAGAATCTTATAAGAGGTTGTAAGGCACCTCTGGATACCATTCAAAACCCATTCAAAGCAAGACCAACTTAGACCAGGTTGCTCAACACGTTGTGCAGTTCAGTGTCACATCTCCAAAGACCACCCTCAGTGTGCAATATATTTCCTGAGTATGACCAAATTTTCTCTTGTAACCATTTGTAGACTAACAGCAGGACTGTTCAATGTGAACACCAGATACTGGATGAATATAGAAAATCAATCACTTTTAACACACTGATTTCAAAAGCTACACTTCCCAAAAGACAGAAGATCTACTACATGGGTAAACTGACCTGTCAAAGCTGGCCAATATTGCTTGAATTTCATACATAAAGTATTCACAACCAGATATTTGGATGTGGTCCATAGAAGACAGCTTTTAAAGTTAACATCAGTATAGTTGTCAGGACACTGATCACTAAATGTTTTATGATAGATGTTTGTAGGGCAAGATCAACACAGGGACTTAAAAGCATCATGGTTTCATGTCTTCTAACAAAGTGCTGGTAGAGATTTTAGTTCTGTGCTCATGTTGGGAATCACGTATGACAGCAATTGCAAGGCCTGAAAGAAAAGGAAAGATGTAGTAGCAGGGAAAATGTTTTCTAAAAGATGAATTTTAGAAAAATACACCTGCTACCTGGGACATATCACAGTATTTTCCTGTGAATTAGAGGCTGACATTAATTCATATAACCTGCTGAGACAGTCATATTGGATTCAGCACAAGGTTAAGACACATACATTTACATGAGAAAAAGATACTGAAGCTGATAACTGAGGACCTAGGGCTTGGTTCAATTGCCTAAACACAGTTTGAGTCACCATAGTTACTCTGAGATATCCACATGGGACTGGCAGTTACATTGGCAAGTTACATTTGGCAAGGCAGCTGATGGGCAGGCAGGATAACCCTAAGGTGCTTTCAGTGTTGCTATACATTGGTATTTAGGCAGCTGAACTGTGATTCCCATGAGTTTGGAAACTGGTTAAGCTTCTTGTCAGAGCAGACATCTGACAACCAATGGGGCAAATCACTCTTTAGGCTCCAATGACTGTATTGACAAGTCTGCTTCAGGTGTGGCACATCTAGCTCACATGTAACACCTACAAGTAAGCATTTAATAGAAGTATCTTAAAAATAAATGTAATCCTTTCTTCATTGTTGATTTACAAATTTATGTTTACCAGTATAACTTAGGCCTGGTTGTTTATTACCGTATATTGTATCACACTGTCAGTTCCATTACAGCATAGGCAATGAAGTATAAGATGCATAATATCCTCCACTGCCTTTCTGGTCTGAGGTATTTAACCCAACAAGGGGTGTAGATACATAAGCAAGTTCTTCAGCTGAACTGGACTTACTCACACTGCTAAAATTATCCTCTAAATACTGAATCAGGGCTGAAATTCTCTACTTTGAAAGAGAGGCCAGAGCCTTATCTGGTGCACATAAGCCCACTGGTTTCAATAAAGCTCTTCTTATATTCAGCAGTTAAAGAACAGTCCCTCAGGCAGCCCTGTTTAAAATTCTTCATGCAATTAAAAAAAAAGCATAAACCAATTAAAGTTGTGAATTTGCATTATGAAAATTAGCAAAATTCTAGTTCTGAAAAAAAACCGGCTGGTTTGGTATGTGGTCCTCTCAGAAAACAAATGTTTTTAGCCCAAGTTACAAAATACACTCTTAAAAGTTATTCAGTTCCATGGCATTTAATATAAATAGTATGACACAAAATATTTGGCACATTCTGTATTTCATGGTAAGACTGGAATAAGAAACAAGATTGAAGAAACCTCCAGGGTAAGAGGGAGAGAAAGACAGATTGTGAAGTTTGTACTGGTGGATTAAGAAGGATACTGTAGGAAAGAAGGAAACACAGGGAGAGATTTAAATTCTAAGGCAAAGCTGGCCCAGTCAAGTATTCCTCTGTCAAATCAGACTGCATTCCTCATGTCAGATTGAAAAGGCACTGATTTAATTCCATCTGGCCTCAAAGTCCATGTCATCTCTTGCACACAACACTGTGTCAAATAAACTTAGACCCCCAGGGCTGGCTGCTGTTCAGGTGTGTGTATGCGTATATATACACATTTCTTTGCTGCTTTGTTCACATTCATGCAAACATAGGATGACCAGCATATTTTTGCAGGCCTGTGGAGCACTTGAATATTTCATACTGCCTGAAGAGGATTCTAATAACTTTTCTCTCTTTGTAGTCCTCATTTAGTTGCATCTCTGTTCATTTTATTGAATTATTTTTTGTTGTACTGTCTTATGTTAGAGGAGGTGAGATTGGCTACTGCTGAACTCTACTTCCTTGCTGCAGCTGAGCAGCACATACAAATTTGGAAGGACTTGCATATGGAGATCTTTCAGAAAAGGCATAAGAAGAATAGAAATATTTATAACCAAGTTCTGCATTGTTGGTGACCACTATTTTATATCCTTCTAAAGCAGCATCAAAATAAGATTACTTTATTTTTATTTGTCTCAATGCTTACTTACCTCCTGTGTCATACTATATAGTGCCAGAGGCCACACTGTACACAACTAGACTGAGGTCTGTGGGCTTTGCTCTTCTGTCTGTGGCATATTGAATCAAAATTTAAGTAAACAATTTCACTTAGAAATCTTCTTTTTCTCACCCCAAGGGCACCTGTTTTAAGGACATTTTGCGTCAGCCATGAACGTCTTGAAATGAGTAACTTTAATAGGAAACAAGAGTGGGCTAAGAGGAAGCAGATGCCCTTTAATTCTTTTTGCCAAGTGAGCCAACCGCAGTCTCTAAAGGCCAGAGGTGTTTATTTTTGCATGACATTTGTTATACCCTGGAGAAACACTCAGGACTTGTTACTGAAGACTGGCCAAAAGATGTGGAAGTGCTAACAGTTATTCTGTGTAGGCATCCACTGTCTACCTCGCTTATCTCAGCTCCTCACATGGTCCCCAGTAGTCTGCAATGTCAGTGGGCAAGCGTGTGCTGTAGGATCATGCCTTGCTGGGCTTTGAAGCCTGAGAGGATCTGCCTGGAGCTGAGGTTCATTTATGCATTACTTTTGCTGGGCTGGGCCCTGTGCTTTCTTTCCTTTTTGGTGAATAGTTTGTTCCTGTCTGTAAGGAAATCTCAATTACTATAATTTGGCACAAACCAAATGGCAAGAAAAATCCTGTGAAAGAAGGTAATGAACTGTGATGCCTCTGACAATGAGTCATGACCTCATTGAATGAGTCAGTCATGAAGAGAAGTCTAGTTGTCAAGGATACAGATGCTGTTTACACACACAGAACCTGGTAATTCACAATCACAAAAATCAGATGCTGGGCTTTTCAATACGAATGTATCAAATTATTAGCATTTACCTCCCCACTCCAAAATAGGGCAATACTTTAAATCATGTTGATGGCTTTTCAAACTAGTTTTAAGCTGATACTAAATCATCAGGCAGATAAATAATTAACTTCATAAATTCCACATTCTTAAATTGCTTTAAGTGATTCACTGTGTCCTCCCTGGGAATGTCCTCCACACTAGAATGACTTTGTGAGATTGCTTACAAAAGTTTAAAGAGCTTCTTGTCCATAACCTAATTACATCATTTCAGATCTACCTCAAACATGACCTATTGCACCTCTTTCTGTTCCAGTCTCTGAGCCACGCCATGCTGTCCAAGCACCTCAGCACTCATCTCCCCCTTATACTGGGGAGTATAAGGGCTCAAGGGAGTTAAACATAGTCACCTCCCTTGAATGAACATATTGCAGTCAGTAAGGTGCTTCCACTCTGCCAAAAAGGTAGCACTGTAATATTAGAAAGCCGTTTTTAGTGGTGTTTTTTTCAGTCAGGAGGCTTCTCGTTAAACAGGAGTTGAAGGGACAGCTGCAAATCTTTCAGAGGAAAAACTGAGAACTTTGGTGAGATATACGAGACAGGGACAGACTGTCAGCTAACTGCTTTACAGCATAGGCAGTAAGCTGGGGGGTAAAGTAATCCCTGGGACCACAGGCACCAGATCAGGCAGGGCAGAGATCTGAATCCCACATCCAAAAGCGGTGCCTGGACCTCTGGATTGCTGGCTACTCCAGTTAGAGTCTCTTCCACTTACATAGTTCAGAAATGCCACTCTGAAATCTCCCTGGTGACATTTTTGTGACGTATTTGATCCTTTCTGAGGAAATAGCTTATTTTATTAAACCATTCATTTCTGATAAAACACAGTTTACAAATAAAGTTTCCAGACATCTCTAATCGAGGTGTAAGTTACACGTGGTGCTTGTTGGCAGTGTGACTTGGGGCATATTTAAACTTTTCAGTACCTGAAAAAAAGCCTGTTGAAATGGCATTAAAGTGGCATATATAGGTAGCTTTACTATGCAGATTTGCTGTTTAACTCCTGCTAATTTCAGTGGGAACTGTCTGTTTGCCTAAACAAGAAGTGTAGTTTTTAAGCAGGAAAGTTCCCCATCTGTAAAATATCACTTTTACTTATTTACCTAATTGTGAAAGTGCTCATGGGCTTAATTAAGAATACCCGTTCAGTGCTTTGCAAAATTAAACTTATTTAGGCTTAATTTATTCTTACTTTTTACCCCTTCAGCTTGGAAGGTAGGTATATAGGTATACAGGCCATCCTGTATTTTCTGATGTCATAAGGGCTGAAGCAGAGTAAGAAATTATCAAGATGTGTCTTTGGGTAAAAAATGGAAGAGATTGTGGTTAAGGAAACATTTGGACAAATACTTCTTTTGGAGAGAGAAGTTACTGCAGGGGGAAAATTTATAAGATACCTGTAGAAATAATGTGTTGAAGGTTATCATTCTGCATCTTGAACATCAGATTTAAAATATTTAATCTCCCCAGACAGGAAAATGCAGCTGGGAATCTCAGGAGGTTTGCTGGGATTTTTGTTTTCTGTATATTTCCATGCAGATAACTGAGCTTAGAGCCCTCTCCTACACTCCACCAGCATGAGAAACTCTTTAGCAGGCCCTGTTGTGATAGGATGAGGGATAATGGTTTTAAAATAGAAGGAAGCAGATTCAGACTTGATATAAGGGAAAAAAAAATTAGGATGAGGGTGGTGGAACAGTGGAAGAGGTTGCCTAGAGAGGTGGTGGATGCCCCATCCCTGAAAACATTCAAGGCCAGGTTGGCTGAGGCTCCGAGCAAGCTGATCTAGTGGAAGATGTCCCTGCTCCTTGCAAGGGGGTTGAACTAGATGACCTTTAAAGGTCTCTTCCAACCCAAACTGTTCTATTATTCTATGATTCTATAACAACCTCTGTTACTTTCCATCTCAGATCCCATTGCCAGTCTATGAGGTGTCACTGTTTGAGTGCTTTGGGTCAAAACTTGGTGAATAAATGGGAACTGTTGGTGCAGTCAGCCTGTTTCACAAGGTCACAAGTGTATGGAAGTGTTGCAGGAGGCTGGCTGAGCATGATCAGTGAGTGGTAACGGTTGCTGATTAAATAGGATGGTATTAACCAAGATAGTGCCACATTGCTTAATGATGACTAATCAAGTGTTAAATAGATGTGTAATTTTAAGTCTGATCTTTCATTACTTAAATTCCTACATGAAGATTAAGGAGCATACTTTTCTTAGTTCTCAGGAGGCTGTGATCAAGAGTGGGAAGGATCTGTGGGACAGCCTGAAGGCTAGCACTGTTCCTGAGGTGTCCACCGAGATAATGACACTGGAATTTTATATGTTCTAGCTGTGGTTTCCTCTGTAAGTCAACTTATAGCTTAGAAACTAGGAGGGAAAACAGGAGAAGAAATAAACACAGTATTGTGATTCAGTCTTGGAAAGGGGATATTGTAGTAATGAGATTTTTAGTTTCTAGTTTCATGTTCTCTTTTTAATGAGGTAACACTTGCTAAGTCTGCAAATAAAGTTCATTCTAAGTTTGGCTTTTTTTTTTTTCTTGTGATTTCCCTGTAGTCTCTTTCCAACTGATACTTTTTTTCTTCTATCAATTCACTGTTGCCCATGATAAAGTTTCTAACATAACTGCCATAGCTTTACCTGTGCAGCCCATTATCTTCATTGTGTACCTCACTGATGCCTGTCGTGACAGATTGTGCAAGGATGTCTTGGCCTGTACAACTTGTGCTGTGACTGATGGTGTAGTAGAGCACATCAGACAGCTACAGTCAGAACTGAGGGCGAATTTGTGGGCTGACAGCAAAAAAAGTATATGGTCTTTGGATGTAGTGTTGTATGTCAATGGTTAAGAGTCTTGTCACTTTTTGAAACCTACTGTTCTTTTTTATGCTTTCGTATATCGCATGATATTTATCTAATCATGTTACATTTGAAAAGCAGCCTGCTTTTTTGCTAGACCTGTTTTGTGGTTTTCCTACCTCAGGTCATCCAGATGGTTGCATAGTTCCTTGATATTCTTTAGCTGCACTGGCGTGTGCTGTCTTTCTTGATTAAAAAATCAGCTTTTCTGAATAGTCATCAGCTCGATTCAGCTTTCTTCACTTCACTCCAGGCTCCCCTGACATCTGTATACATGCAACATCCTGACACATTTCAAATCTGATCAGATCTGAGCCACCAGCTAGGCCCTTGACACTTACCAGCTTTTACACACACAACAGATTTTGAAGCACAGCAGCAAAGAGCCTCTACGCTGACAACTGCAGTTGTCTGACTTTCACATCATCCCCCACACAACTGGGTAGAGGCATCAACACCAGTACTTGGCTGTGATGTGACACAGTGTATGTTCATGGAAAATTCCTACAGCACCAGGGAGCCTGTCCCATAACAGTTACTGAGTTATCATCACTACCCATTTCTGTGCTCATGGTCCCCAGGGTGAGTGGTCAAAGTACTCAGCAGGGCGATAGAATGCTTGTGAAGACACCACATGAAGTGTAGGAGTAGTAGGGAGAACACACAAATTTTTTTTTGTCCCATTTGCCAGCTTCTCAGCTTTCTTTGCTCCACTTTTAAGTAAGTGCAAGTTACCAGTAGACAGTTTCCATTCTGTGCCTGCTTGTAAAAATGCGTACTAGTACCCTGTAAAACTGTTAAGCAGCCCTTTATGTTCCTTCAGCCTTATGCTTCTGTTACATGTGCCTGTTTCCCTGAGGTAGGATTCAGTCGTTGAGATTTTTTTTTCATGCATTTAATGCCTTTTGCTGCAGTTAAATGCAATGGATGAAATATGTCAAGTTCTTTTCAAAGAAAGGAGATTTTCAAGATCCATTTTTTCAGTGAAGAAAATCTGTCATCTTAAGTTTATGTCCTAACCTACCTAAAGCTCCTTTTGTTTCTGCAGTGTTCTCTATTTTCAGCCCATGTTGCAGCAACATGTTATTGCACAGTTAAGCTGCACTTCTGAACATACAGACAAATGTAAAATGAGCAAAGAACGTATCATTACCTGGGAGAAATATCTACACCAAGTCTTTTTGTCCAAATAATGTCGCATGTGTAGATCCATCATTATCTTGATGTAACATGTTCCTATAACTGGAAGAAGTGATTTGCCAATTTCTGAAATCATCATTTTGTCTCTACAGTTCCTTTTCTGTAACTGCATGTATGGTTTTCTGACACCCTAGTAGCCTCAGCACTGAAATCCCAGGAAGGGATAAAGCTTTCCCTATTAGGAGATATTTTCATTGGGTATGTAGAAGAGAGTGCCGTAGCTTTTATGGCACTATAAATACTCACTGGGGATACTATGTTGATTGCTGAAATTAGTACAGGAAGAATTCGGGCTAAGTCCTGTTCTTTCCTCCTCCAGTCCACTCATTTGGCAACAGATACTATGATTTCAGAGGGCTCCCTGTCCATGTGGAGTTTGGTTGCTGACATCAAGGGAACTGCATTCATCTGCTCTGGGCCGGTTCTGTTCTACATGCTGCACTTCAGCTCTGCGCGTTCCCTCACACAAATGCAATGTTCAGAGTAAAGCTTACTGCGCGACCGGCTCGGCAGCTGGCATTGCAGCTCTGTGGCTGTGTGTGAATGACATGGTGCCTTCACGCAATTAACTTAATGGATTCAGATTCTCCAGAACTCCTAGCTTGGAAATGTTCCCAAGGGAGACTTTTTTTTTAATCTCTTTAGAAGTCACAGGAATAAAACTGAATACAAAGCATTTGGTGCTTTTTTTCTTATGCCTGAAATATAGCCTCTATAAAACAAAATCATTACTGCAAGCCACTTTTGGCTCCTCTTAGTTTTTCCTTAGGGCCACATTCTCGTTCACAGTGCAAAGTTGCCTTGATGTAAATGAGAATCAAGCCCTTTATGTCAGCATTAGAGTTAAATCTAGGCCAGTGCAAGAGTCATCTCCCATTAGCAGAGGCTAAATACCTGCTAGAAATTGGAATTCAAAGGGTGAAGCATGGTACTGCATCACTGTGTTGTGTAATGCAACTGAAATCAGTTTTGTTTAAATGAAGCAATGGCAAAAGGGAAGTCAGATAAAATTTAGTCCTTTTTGAAGGGTGTGAATGGGTATAGGAATTAATTTCAAGCTTTTTCTTCACAATACCTAACCAGAGAAGAGTCTGCCTGGCCTGAAACTGTGAATCAATTTCATCAGCTGAAAGAGTCGTGTGGAAATCTGAGATTAATGTTTAATACCTACATGCCTGTATCCCTCATCCTGCCACCTTCTTCAACAGAGTCCATGACCTGTCAGATCTATGACTAGAGTTGCGGCAGCATATATGAGGTGCTGCATCACAAACTAGAGCAGCACCCTAACTCACATGTGCAGGTAGTCCTATGGAGGAGTTTCAAAGCACCTGTAGAGCATGCAGGTACTTGTGAAAGACATGGTGAAGCCTTCCTGATAAAAAGACAGAAGGAAATCTGTGTAGTTTTGCAGGGGGTTTTTTTGTTTGTTTTTAAGCGGGCAGTGAACTGAACTCACATAAAAAGAGCAGATAAAGCAAATCTGTATTATAACAGTAGGATGTGTTTTCTCTTTTTTCCCTCTGAGGTGATTCACTGGAACTCACCAAAGAAGCTGCGAGTGAAAAACAAGCACGTGGAGTTCTTCCGCAACCTCTACCTGACATTCCTGGAATATGATGGGAATTTGCTGAGACGGGAACTCTTTGGCTGCCCCAGTGAGGCAGATATTAACAGTGAAAATGTAAGTAAGCGGGATGTCTAGGCCTTGAGAATTTCAAGGGTGTTTCATGAAAGGCACAGGCTGCGTGAAGACTGGAGAGTTGATGGTGCGGGTAGTGTGGTGCGGAGGGACTCAGGAGAACTGAGGTCAGTGCTCAGATTCCAGGAGTGACGCTGTGCAAATCATTTTGTTTCTCTGTGCCTCAGTTCCTTGCCTTTCCCCTGGTTTTTGTTGCTTTTTTTTTTTTGTCTACGTTGCCTTTTAAAAATCTCTGACAAAGATAACATCACAAACTGAAAATAAGGATTTGGGCTCTTAATTCCATTAGGCAATTTTGCAAATCTCATCCTTAGACCTAAAACAGGGGAAGGGTGTGTTTCTTGCTGTGTGTTCAGAATACAGTGGTGTCAGTTTTGGCTAGTAGATACTAATGCACAAATAATGAAGAAGAAATTAAAAGATCAAGGCTACTGGATTTAGATCTATGAGTTTTTGCCATGCTGCAAACTGTAGAACGAGTTAATACTTCAAGGTACATGTAGGCTATGAGAATGCAGTTTTTCCTGCACTACCCCTAACAAAACAGAGCAGCATTTATGTGTATCTGCATAAAATTTGCAATCAGAAACTTTCAGATGAAGCAAGTCCTTTGAAAATGGTTGAAATCAAGGATGTTTACATACAGATGTTCTTATGTGTGTGTATGCCTTCCTACATATAATTCCAGTGTAAAAAACTTAAGTGAAACATTTATACACAGATGTATATGAACGCCTTGTGTGTAATGTGATCTCAGAAGATTTCTAGACCAAGTACCAATTTTGGCTCCATAGTCTGAAAGGAAATAAAAAGGAACTTGTAACATTTTATGTTATCTTCAAGAATTTTTTTTTTCCTAAAATATACAACATTCTCTATATAAAAATCAATAAAGTAAAGTCCATGTCATGTACACATTAACACTTAAGAGGTAATTGACAGTCGATACCATCGTTGAGGCTTGTGGTGTTCCCACTTAGTCTGTGGATAAAATGGCCACAGAAGATGCCATTCCCAGTTTTTTAACTGTAGCACTCAGAGATTGGATAGATATATTTTAGCCCAAGGCATGGCTTCCCACTTACTTATTTGACCATCCCACTGTCTTCTGAAAAGAGTGGGGAATGATAAGAAACTGGAGATAAATATTAACTGGGGGAGATTGAAGCAGAAATATGAGAGACAGAGAGTGCTTCAGTGAGAGCAAAAGCATAGGAGAAAGAAAATCCTCTGTGAGAGGCTTTTAGACAATCAAGTGAGCTGAATGTGGTAAAAGACCACTAAGAGTCTGAGGTCAAAGACATCAAGATACAATAGTAAAGGATAGGATAGGAAGAGAAAAAGGAAGGCAGGCATTTAAAAAAGAAGCGGGGGGGGGGGGGGGGGGAAAAAAAAAAAAAAAA
>WHYT01017426.1:217861-381504 GCA_009806455.1 Tetrax tetrax
CCACAGCTCATCGTTCTTCCCAGTACAAGAACCAGGGAACCTGAAGTAGAAATAGCAAGTAGCAGGTTCAAAACAAAGATAGACATTTCACCCACAATGTAAGGAAGCTTTGAGTAGGAGGTTATGTTGCTAGAAGTATACATACACTCAAAAGCAACTCTTCATGAAAAGAAAATTAATCAGGAGCTGTTAAGCTTTGATGCAGAAAGTGCTTGAACCACAAGTTCAGGAGTAGGGGAGCGTTCTGAGAAAGCATTGCTATACACTCGCCCTGCTTTTATACTCATCTCTAGGCAGCCAGCTCACAGCTGGAGATGGGATACTGGACTAGATGGACCTGTAATCTAACAAGATACAGCCATACATTTCTGTTAGGATTCCTAAGCATATATGTTACATAAAAGGCTACAATTTCTGCAAAGTCAAGTACCTATAAAGTAGGAATTGCTATTTGATTTATCTTAGTACCTATTATTTTTCTTTCTTCTCCAAATTGAGACTAGCAGCCCCAAAAGACAATTGGGCTTTATTATGCTAGGCATTCTTTGTGGGTAAAAGGTGCTACTCCAACTGTCTGTGCTTCTCTGCACTGTGGACGAGTGGACAAAATATTAGAATAGCTCTGCTGGTTTTATAATCAGAGAGAATTACTTAAGAACTAAATGCACTGAGCCCTGCTGTGGAAAAAGCAGTGGATTGGTATGAGTCTGTCACTCACAGTCTGGCTGTATCAGAATCTACCCTTAAGGTCTTGTTCCAATATGCCAGCCGTTGCTTCTCTACCATTTAATATTTGTAATGATGTTTTATTTAGAATGCAAGCTGTAATTAAGGAATCTCATTTGTAATGCAAATATCTGTAAAACCTGAAAAGGAAGCATGGCAGTGGGTACTGTTCTCCTACTCTAAGGCCCCTTTATGCTTCTCATTGGTACTGAGATGGCCTTAAAATGAATGTAAATTGTGTATCTTCCCTTTTAAAGGACTGTTTACAGTGCCAGAGAGATGTAAAGGGACATTAGTTTAAAAAGTAGTCAGAGCTTGCATTAATCATTCTTACTCTTCCTCTGTGTATGTGTGCACATGCATGTATACACACCTGTAGAAGGATTAGTACTTTTCTTTTCTTAATGTTTTCCAAGGAAGTATAATACCATAGACTGAATTTTAAGAGGTCTAAAGGCAGTCTTTGGATCTTATACTGCATAGTCCTGATCTAGTTGCTGGTCTTCACTGAACAGGTTCCAAAACATTACAAATGGGAATGAACAGAACAGATAGGGCTCTGACTGAAATATTGGAGGCAAAGAAATACAGACTGGGGTAATTTTTCAGGTTGTGTAAAAATGCTTACATGTATGTCTATGTGTACATACATGTTTCATCCATTCCTTGAAATATTCAAGCTGAAATGCCTTTGTGACAGGAGCCTGCCACATGCTTCTTGCCACAGAGCAGTACTGTAAGTCCTGCTGTAAGTCCACTTTATTCAGTATGTACTAAAATGAGATTACACAGAGCAGACTCCTCTCTGCAAATTGGTATTAGAATCACCCCTTTGCCTTTTGTGCAGATTCTGGAAGGGAAATTCAGAATATGAACAAAATCCTCCTGTAAACACAGCCATTGACTCAAGTGGCCTTTGGAGCACATCCTTAGTCACTCCATCCTACTTATTCTGTGCTGTTTCCCCCTTCTCACTCCTTCTTTCTTATTTTGATGCGATGCAGAAGATTTTAGGGAAATCTACAAAGACAAAACTCACAGTAATCTCAAATTTGGATGTTTCCTGGTTGGCTTTTAGTGCTTATGTCCAGCGTTTCATTCTAAAGGACCTACTGTAAAGCCTAAAATATTTCAACAGAATCTTCTGTGTACCAAGGCTATCTCTATAGTTACTCTATGAGACAGATACTCTAAGTCTGATTTTGGCACACAGGCACACACTTAACCTTTCAGCATTCTCATAAAACTTCTTTCCTGCAAACAACTTCTCACCAGGTACTTCTGCCAAAGCATTAAATTTGACGGTTGAAAGGGATGTCCCCTGTTAGTGAAGCCTGTGTCCTCATCCAAAGCCCAGAGCAAGATCAGTGGGAATTTCAACAATGATTTCACTCAGTTTGAGAAAAGAACAGTAGATTCCCATTAGAGAAAACTTTCAGAAAACACAGGAAAAAAAAATTCTCTGCAGATTTTTATTTTCATATTTTCAAATCAACAGTACAAAGAAACAAAAAAATCTAGCTCTCTCTGAAAACACTTGCATAGATGTATACATACTTACTAGATGTGTTTTTACTTATTTACTTTTTTTGTGCAAAACCAGAGATTCTTAATATTAGCAAAGGAGTGTGCATGCCAGCTTGTAATATCCACCAGAAAAGCAGGAGATTCTAGCAATGTACCACATAGTATAAACTCTACTAACAAATTTTGAAATTTTTTAATGTCTAAAAATAGCATGCAAAGGGAGCTTCCAAGTCAGTATCAGGGCGTTGAACTCGCAGGCAGATTGAGGCTTTGAGTTCTCTTTGCTCTTTAAAGATTTCAGAATACTGCATCATTTGTAGGACTGGGATTTAAAGTTACTATTTTCTCATGACATAGTCTTTCTCTAGTAATAACAGATGATACATGGCAGTTTTGAGGTGAAATCTTGAATTCCTCAGCTGTGTTGTTTCTATTATTATAGCTGTTATTGTTATTAAATGCTGAGCTGGTTGCCCATCGTGTTAGTTTCCTAAAAGTTGCCTTTACACCACTTTCAACTGCTTGGAATATTGCTAGATGGGGGATCATGTGGACTGGGATTTTTTTTTTTTTGTCATGCTGCTATGCCTCTTTTTATTTTCTCTCATTTTTTTTAAGTAAGTGAAGCATGGAGAAAAGCTTGAGGTGTTTGCCCACGCAACAAGTTCTGATGACCTTTTCATGCAAGTACTCCATACCTCAGAGAAGGAACTTAACTGTTGGGCTGGGAACATGTCTTTTTGTCAATCTGGTGAAAACTTAGGCAAACGATAACGCTGAAAAATTATGGTTTACACATTGTCAGTAGTGTTTTCTTTGTCTTTAAGGAGGCTCAGATCTCTGGAGACTCTTTCTTAGGAATGTGCATGTATATGTCTGACCAGACTGTATGTATCCCAGTGACACAGCAGAGTGGAGCATGCTGCAGGCGGGGTACCTGGACAAAGATTGGCATTTTATGTGACTATTTCTTCTGAATACTCCATGCCAGGTTCTGGCTGGACAGTAGAGCTGAGAGCAGGCACCTATTTGATCTCTTTTCTGAGGAACATCCATTGCCCTCGCTGCTGCCCAGACAGTATGGAGGAGAAAAAAAAATCCAGATTCACATGTAAAAGAGATGAAAGCTAGATCAAAGGTAGAAAGGAAAGTGTTGATTGAGACATACGTTCTGAAGAGAGTGTTTGGAGCAGGAAGAGGAGAAGACTAATGGGTGCCTGTAGGTATAGGGAGTTGGCAGACTATGACTTGAATAAGGACAACGGGTCTAGAAAACAGGGCTGGGACTGACTTAGACCATGGAATTTTCCACATGAGAAGGAACAGGGCCAGGAACAATCTAGGGAAACAAAAGCAAGGAGACCAACCTGTCAAGGCATTGTGCTGCAAGGGTGGTCTGGGAAGAGCTCATCCAAGAAGGTTTGACAGGGATGTGGGGAAAGGAGATGCAGAGGACTACCAAGATCTGACATCTGCAGCTGAGATCAAAGAAAGTTGTACTTCATAGATACAGAACTGTCTAAGATATTATGCATGCCTAAAAATTGGGTTCTTAATTGTGTTTATTATTTGCAATCAAGATAACTGATTGCTTCCATTGGCAAGAGTATTAGCTACTTTTTACATGCTGCAGCAAAATTCCTCTTGCTAGGTAGGCTTGCTCAGACACTATCCTCTGGCCTTAGCACAGCTTTGTTTCATGGAAGGCTCAATTTGACCCATAGCAAATGTAAAAAATGTTATGGCATGGGAGGAATAAAGGTTTAATTGACGTGGGATTAGTCTGGCTTTTACTACTAATCATTGGAGAAGCCAGAAGTACTGTATGTAGGTCATCCCAGACAAGACTCAGTGAATGCTTTTTCCTCCCTCCATCATCAGACGCTTTGTTTATGCTGTGCTAAAGGCAACAGTTAACTCACAGACTTTGAAAGTGCTAAACATTGCAATCCAAATTGCCTACTGGTGGGAACTGGGACAGCTACCCAGGAGGAAATAAAACTGCTGCAGTTTATAACCAGATTATAGTTGCATCCCGGGCTGGTGTTAGTTTTCATCTCAGTGGCTAAGCTGAGTTGATTTTGTGTTATGAATCTTAACTGCGCACATCTAGGAGAAGGAAAGATGATGTGAAAGTTGAAAGTTTTCATCTAAGCTGCTCGGTTCCTGTTGTGTGAGCATGATATTGAGTGACTCAAGCCTAGTGTCGTCTCACCTCCCCTTAAACATTTGATGACAGAGAGTTGCCTGTATTAGGATTTTTATCCCCTTCCCCAAGATTTAAACAGCCTCTAGATACAAAACATTGTTTGCTGGTGTTTTTTTAAAATATCGCTAATCCCTAAGAAAATACTTCTGATCCTGGATTTGGGATTGATAGCGTCTGAGATGAAATTCTGTAGATTTTGGTGGGAAGTAAATTGTTTCTGTGACACAGCAGTTAAAAAAACACCAAAGCCAGTCACAAATTTGCTTACACTAGCAACAGCCTTAGGAAGGGAAATTTATGAGTAGATGAACCAGTTTGTTGGTGAAAGGTACGTGTTGTGTGCCATGTATCATATGGGTCTACCATCTATCACATGGATAGAAAACAGCACCTCATCTCATACAAATGTATTCGTCAGACAAGTATACTTGGTAAATCATGACGATTTATGGTGGAGTTGAATACCTTCTGGCCTGCCTATGCATCTCTGGTCAGCCTAGCTTCAAAGACTACTCTTCTTGAGATGAAGTCTGATCCCTTGCCTCAGCTGGTTGCCAGAGAAGTAATTCGTTTATGTTTTTTAATGTATTTGTCTCTTTGTTTTGGCATTATGCATGTCATGGCTGCCATTTTTATTTCTGGAACAAGTAACGTAATGATGCTAATGAAAGCACTTCTTGTTTCCCACTAGAGTATTTCATCTACCATACACAGTTGAAAAGAACACATTTTTTAACTATGAGAGTGTTTTCTAGAGGTGACATTTCCCACATGCTCAGTGGCAAGTAACCTTAGCATTGAAAATCTTGTAGAAACAGTGAATCTTATGCTAAACAGGTACTCACTTGTGAGAATACATGCTGTTGCTCTAAGGCTGAGAAATCTTTGCTATATTACCCATATTGTTATAAGTATAATAGAGGAATTTATAATGGGGATGTCATCTTTTTATCAAATGCAGCTGATATTAAGGTCCTCATTTTGATGGTGCACTGTGTTTAAGTAAGCATCTGCTTGCATAGATCTGTCATTCCCACTATAAACCCATCTTTTCAAGAAGACATAATGTGGGACCTTAAACCTTAAACTAAGCTGTAAGTTCTTTGTCTTAAATAATGGATCTACACAATATGCATGCTGTAGATAAGATTGTATCATTGGAGAAATTTTATGTAAACATGTAATTGAAAAATAATGAGGTAACTCAGGAATAGATAAATTTAAGGATATATATGTGTCTGTCTTAGACAATTCCCTGTCTTTTGAAAGTCATGCATCTTTAACATTTTTCATTTTGAATATGTGTGTAAAAAATTACATACGACTATGTGCAATATGTATTTATAGGTTGTATGTATCTTTTCATAGTAAAGAGGAAGCAGCCTTTATATGTGTATGTGATACCAGGGCATGGGTATCTAAATATATATGAATGAGGGGAACAAAGAAAATGAGAGAGGGAAAAGGGCTCTTAAACTGCTTAAAACTGTGCAGCACCCAGGAGTCAGTCCTGATAATTTGTCCACATTATATCCGTAGCTTCGGTGAGATAGCTTGTGAGCTTATGGGTTTTGCTGGACCAAATCCAGAGCACCTAGCATGTCCAGCGTTGCTTCCAGTAGCAGAGGAGTTTTCATATGGATAATCACGTGCTATTGCATTCCAGCGCCTGTTGCCTCAACGTTGCAGAACAGGCCCATCTTTAATGCTGACTGCTTGCCACATATGCAGTGACAATGCTACAGGCCAAATCACAGCCTGTCTTGTGCTGGTTGTCCTACCCGAAGGAGCACACCTTAAGTAAGCGGTGTTTGCCCAGCCTGCAGAGCATGGCTCCTAAGGCTGCCTAGCAGTCTAGGCTCATGGTATGAGCAGGCCAGGATTGCACAAGCGCCCCTGCAAAGTGCTAATGGAGCTGTGTGTCTGATCCTGCCAAGTCATGCCCGCATGTTAGCCAGGGCTCTCAGCCTGTGCTGGGGCCTCCCCCTGGCAGCCCGCCTGCATTCGAGTAGAGGGGTGCTGAGGGCAGAGGCTGGGGGAGAGGGGAGAGCCAGAGCACACCATGCCCACGGTCCTTCTGGAGACTGCTCGCTCCAAGGGGTATGGACACAGCCGTCTCTTTTCTTCTCTTGGGACCCAACACTACATACAGTACTGAGCATGAGTTATGGGAAGTGCTTGGGAGAACCTCACGGATTGTCAGCATTCCTGCAGGCTCAGAAGAAGTATGATAGGACAGAAACAAAATCCTGACTCTACAAAATGCAGCAAAGAGAGCAAGATTTCCCTTTCCCTGTAGGAAATGTGGTCTTCTGCTGTTTGCTGCTCCTTCACCTTCATCACCAACTTTGTGAGTTGATGAGTTTCACCATCAAAATACTGGGGCCTCTAAGAAGCTGTGTCTCCTTCTTTTCCCCCACCCAGGGCTTTGTAGTGTGCAAAGCCATAATTTAGCCCTAAATGTTATTCTTTAACTCATAATTAAGTATTATCTTAGCTTTCAACCTGAATATAATCTGATAATCCTTCAGTGACTGCCTGGTTAATAGCTGCTGTGCAATTATAAACTTCTAGCCTGCTCATTTGTACATACAGCAGGATAGTAAGGGACCCCTGAAATGTGCTTTGCTATTGTTTTAACCATTTACATTTCAATCATCTCCTTGATAATTCTATTAAGGGCATACTGATGTCTCTTTTCAAGGAAGAAACAGAAAGATACAATATTCTTTCTAGTCATTTTTGTAAGTATTTTGTTTAATTCAAATATTGTTTGAATGTAATTTGGAAAATAAAGTACAGACTCAGCTGAATGATGATGTGTAAAGCAGAATGAATGGAACTCCAAGATTACGTAAAAGAATTCCTGATTTCTATTCCACCAAAAGAGATCTTGATTTCAACAGAAGTTTTACCTGCGTAAAGATTTGTCAAGATTCGAACTCTCGTCTTTCTAAAAGCAGCCTCTCCTGAGGGATGTTTTAAGATTTGTGCAGAACAAAAGCAAGGAAGAATGAAAGCCTGATCCAAAACTCATTGAAATCAAAGGAGATATTTCCATTATTCAAAAGAAGATTATAGTGTGATGTACAGGAAAATATCTGGAATTATTCCATCAGCCTTCACAGGAAAACATTCAGCTGTAAGCATTATTATTGATGGCAACCATTATGCTTATAGTTCCGAGAACAAGAGCTCTTTCTCTTAACACATTGTTATAATCAGAAATACCCACATTTTCCATTTTTTTCCTTGAAGATGGTGAAAATATTACTTTAAATCGTTCTGAACAGGACAAAAATAAGATATTTTTAAATCTAAATGAATGTCTATAATTCACTCGTCTGTTTGTTGCATGAAATAGTTTTGAAGTGCACTGTGATTTTTATCAAAACTTGTAAAATTCCTGTAAAATGAATATTTTTCTTATTTACTGATATATATGCAATTGTTATTATAGGATACTTTTAAGAAATAAGATATTAAAATGATACCTTTATTAACAACCTGCATTTTAAAGCAACACAAACGGAACTCTAATGTGTTAAGGTATATATAATTTTCATCTTCATTACATTTTGTAGTACATTTTACTGCAGGTATGAATGACTTTTCCTTTTAAATTAATGCATTTTAAATAATCTAGCCACATGTTTGGCTTTAAAATAATATAGTTCAGGGATGGAACCGGTCAACTGCATAGACATTTGGTCAGTTTTTCTCTCCCTTCTTTCCCCAGAGCTAAGCTTTTATTATTTTAAAGCTACATGTCTAAATGACTCAGGATGGTATTGCTTTGAGATACCCATTTTGACTTTGAAGGGGCTTGGTTTCCAAGGGAGCCAAAAAAATACCTATTCTCTGCTCATCTGCCATCCTTTGCATTTCTCAAACTATGTATCCAGAAGCATAAATGCCATTAAAAGTGTAGGCTTAATTCTGGCACCTCTGCAGTTGAAAGAAGATTTTCATTGCAAAACTGAACTGGTGCAGATAGATAAGTCTCAAGAGACATAATAATGGTCAGTTAAAGACATTACTTTTCCAGGTGTCTGTCTGTGCTGCTAGCAGCAGTTACTATTCTCCCAACAGAGGCAGCAGAACGGGAATTGCTCAGTCCAGCGCATACAAGCTTAATCTTCTGCTGAGTCTGGTCTACTGGCACTGTGTGTTTATGAGCAGTTTGAAACACTGCTTCTAATAAGGAATGACATTATGCATCACATTGGAGCATTAACTCTGAAACATGGCGATTATTAAACTTGATTGTTCACTATTTCATTGCTAGTCTGGATGTTGAAAGTATGTAATAAAGATAGTATATACAATATATAGACCATAATGCAATAATAGACAGACAACAGGCAGATAATAATAGGCAGACAATAATGTCTGCCTTATCAATTTACTTACAAGTGCTTCTAATCTCTTGTTCAGTGACTTGCAGGAGCAAGGCTTGGGGAAACCCTGCTTCTCTATATGTTCCACTTCCACTCCCCATTGCATCATGCTCAAGTTCCCAGCATCCTCATTCTCTCTGTCTTGCTAAAATAATTATAAAGAACTTAGCTTTATGTCCACTCTTTCCTTACAGCTCCAGAAACAACTGTCTGAGTTGGACGAGGATGACTTATGCTATGAATTTCGTCGAGAACGTTTCACCGTCCATCGCACTCATTTGTATTTTCTACATTACGAATATGAGCCTGCTTCAGACAATACCGATGTAACACTGGTGGCTCAGCTTTCAATGGACAGGTAGGGAACATCTCTTGTTCATTGGGAAGTGTGAGACAATTAATATTTCCTTGTAGAGAAATCCAACTGCGTAATGCTTTAGGGAGAGAAAAAAACTCACTTTTGTAGAAACTTGGATGTCATACTGTAAGACAGTTCTTGAATTGTAATAGCATGCGCAGATATCACACATGCATCTAGACTGCAGTGCACACAAGGTGTGGGTTGAGTTCATGAGAGGCTAAATACTGGAACTGCAAGGGTTGTTACTTGTCAGGATTGTCAGGCATTAGGTCATGAAGTTTTGTGACAACGCAGAAGAAACAGATGTTTGTTATAGACTTAGGCAAGCAATTGTAGCTGACCAAGTTTTTACACACAGTCTTTCCTCATTAGACAATGTTAGTTTTGTTTTCATTGGCACTTTCCTTGCAGAAAATATCAATTAGGTGAAATAGTGAAAATCAGAACTAAACATTTTAGTTTCAAACTGGGAAGTTGAAAATAAAACTTTTTTTTTAACATACTATTGTGCAAAGAAAAACTTCCTTTTGAGCAGAGTCATTGCATTTGTATACAAATGTTGATTTTCAGAATAACATTTCTAGTTTAACTCTTTTCAACTTTCAGGGCTGATGTAAAGTGGAATTTAACTGGTATTTCTTTCGGGGAAAAAAAATTCATGAAAAGTTCTACCTGCACCTTTCTGATTCCCACTATTGTAATTAGTTGTTGTTTTTCAGAAGCTCTGAAGGTGCAGCCCAGCTCAGGCAGCTTTGTGAAATTTTGAATTGTCGCTCTCCTTTTTCCTCCTGCTTCTCAGATCCATTCTAGTCCAAACTTCGTAGTTACTGCTATCAGAGTGGGTTACAAAACAGGTCAGAATTCATAAAATCACAGAATCTCAGAATAGTTTGGATTGGAAGGGACCTTTAAAGGCCATCAAGTCCAGCTCCCTTGCAAGAAGCAGGGACATCTCCAACCAGATCAGGTTGCTCAGAACCCCATCCAACATGGCCTTGAATGTTTCCAGGGATGGGGCATCCACCACCTCTCTGGGCAACCTGTTCCAGTGTTTCACCACCTTCATTGTATATGTATATTGAATATTCCTTGAATATTAGCCAGAAACTGGTATTTCATTTAGCGGAGCACATACAGAATACAACGTGACCCGTGGATACCACCACTGCTACACCAGTGGAAGATCAGCAGTGTTCCAGGAGAGTAGAAAGAATTCAGATCAACAAAATATTTACAGCCTGTTTTAAAAATAAACAGGGATGAACAAGGGCTATTCTGTTTCACCAGTGCCTCAGCATCTTGCACATTGTGTTATGATTTGCTATGTGCATCAGGGTCTGTTGTATTGATTTTTAATTGAGGAGACATTTCTTAAGTGTTCACAAACCTTTGAGTAAAAAACTAAAGAAATAAATTAAGCCAGATCCTGAGTGAGTGCCACAGTAAATTAGTAAAGCTGGTGTGTGCACATGGTATATTTTCCCCCCAGAATTTAATTCAAAAGAATGAGCTGGGGCTCAGTGCTGATTCACTGGCACTGATGCAAAGTCTGAGCATCTGTTTCCCTTTCTGGATCCTCACTGGGGCACATGTTTTTATTGATAGACAGAACCACATATTTTTATTCAGGAAGAACAGCCCTCCTGATACCGTGCAGGAAAAATCTTCCCTACTTCTTGGTGTGTTGCTATAAATTATTGATTTGAGTTGGAAATACTTTCTTTCAGCTAAAATCAATAAATAATATCATACCAAAGAACTGTTTAGCTGCTTTGTTTTATTTCACATCTTTCAGTTACTGCCTTATTTTTTTGTACATTCTTTAAACCACTTTTATTAAACTCCTCCAGTGTTGCTGTAGACATTTAAGAATAGTGTCTCAGATGTAAGATGACATGTACATAAACAATGTACTATATGTTACATTCCTGCATCGTTCTTTCAAATGATCATCTGAGATGAGGAAAGGCAAAAAAAAAAAGCAGCTCCCTGTGTCTCCAATTATAATTCTGTTGGAGTTGAGACTTATGTGACTATCGTGACACGCTTGTCTTTGCCTGTGCTATAGGCTTGGGGAATGGCAGAGAGGGATGCAGTTTAGGAGCTAACATTAAAGGTTTTAGATAGAAGCTCTGAGACAGATTTAGTCCAGTGTTGTTCGTTACTGGTTAATTGTCACCTTTTATACTGACATGACATTTTCTTGTATAATGGCTTGGTTGCATCACTGTGGTTTTCATGCATGTGTTTTGGTTAGACAGCCTTTTTAAAGACGTGGTGTGTACCTGGGGTTCAGAAATCATAGTGGGAGTTGCAAAAATGTGAGATCAGGATGTAGATGAGGAACGACAGGATACGCATTACAGTGGTTGAAGTCTGGGTGAAAATTAGTTGTAAATTGATTGAGTATTCTTAAGAAGAAATGTGAAAACAAATAATCTCACAAAGCTATTGAATTCCAGCAGAATTCTCTTGACTGAAACAGACCTTTAAAAAAATTTACCAACTAAATGATGATCTCATTATTATGCAGTACAGGAGTATATTTATTTTCTCTTGAGTCCTTAAGAGAGCAAATTCCTCAAGACCACTAAAAACACCAAAATAACTCGATCATGTTGTGCTTAGAAATTTGTCATTCTAAGTTTTATGGTCAAAGGAGACTATTGTAACAACTACAGAGAGCAGATTATGGACATCACCCAGCAGTCCCTGTATCAAACTCATGGAAGTGGAGCCTGTCAATGAGTAAGACGCAGCAAAATGGAGTATTCTGAAGGGCACTAAGCTGTCCAGATGGAAATTTATACCAGCAAAACCCAGTTCCTGCTTAACTATTGTGAAAAGCTTTGCAGGCACTATCAGGTGTGCCATTTAAATAAGTTATGTATGCCATTTGTCCACTGCGTGGAGTCCTTGAAAAGCATTTTGCTGCATTTCTTGCTAGGCAAGTATTCAATTTTTAAAATGCTGCCCTAAATCTGAATGCTGATGAATTGGAGTCTCCTGATTAATAGGTTTCACTGTACTGGAAAAAGAGGGCGGGAAAAAAAAAAAGGTATTTTCTCAATTTATTATTGTACAATCAAAAGCCTAAAGTCTTCACATACTTCTTAGATCTTTTCTATCGATTTGTGTTTCTAATTCGTCTGTATGTTTCAAGCTGATAATAACTTTTGTTTCAATAATGGATAAAAAGAAAATAATGTAGCAGGTGTAGACTAGTGAAGATAATATCTCAAATCTAAAAAAAAAAAAAAAATAAGATCATATCATCTTGGATGTCATCATGATCATTCAGAAATGCAGGGAAAAGCTATTACTGTTAAATCAGAATGTGTGTTTGCTGATATGAGTACATCATTCCTTTCTGCTGCAAAGCTTGGGGAGATAGCAGAAGGGGGAAATTATTTTCTCTGATTACAATGATGCAGAAAACTTTTCTTGTGTTCTTTATAAATATTAATAGGAAAAATGGTGTAATGTGGATTTGGAAGGGAGAGAAGATAATCATGTTGCATAGTCTACTGTTCCTAATTTTTAATAGAATATCTGGCTAGGCTGCATAGGTTCATTTCCCTTTGTATTAACTCAAGAGGCTTTGTAATCAGTCCTTGCTCTATTTTTGGGTGGCATATCTTAATTTCTAAGCAATTCTCTGTAAATTACCAAAAGTGTTTAAATGCTTTTGACCAGGCTGGATTTCATTTATGTTTGTGTATGAGATTTTTTGTTGTCATTTTCATCAATAGTTTTGTAACTGCTAGGAGTTTTTAAAAATATACATCAATATAACCTGGTTTAAAAATAATTCAATGAAATTTGAGATACTGCTAAAACATACACTAATTAGTACTTTAAACATTTTTGTCCGAAATGTTCTTTTGATATTCCACAGCGATGCCACGTCTCTCCCTCCTTCTCTCCTTACTTCCTACACACAGTAAATCCCATATTTATTGATTATGTCTTCCTTTTGCCCTTTCCCTGGCAGTGAGTTTTCTTCTGGTCAATGCAAATATTCATAAAAAGTCAGTATTCCCTTGACCTATCACTTTTAACAGCTTTTAAGATCTGACTAACTGCCTTGCAAAAATTTGAGGAAAGTTTTCCTAAACAGGAGGAAAAATGATCTGTTGGTCTATACACCTTTTTCCTCAACAAGCTTGTTGAAGAGCACTGTAGTATGCTAGTGTGTGAGAACAGCTTGACCTGACGTGTGAACTGAAGGGCACTAGATACTGCTTAAGATTATGAGACCCCTATCCTGTAAGTAAATCCACAGGGACAGATCCTTCCAATTGCTCAAAGCTTGCATCAGATGAAGTCCCATCATCCATGTGGGTTTTCCTGCAGCGTCAATCCTTTAGGCAGAAGGGAAGGTGTTGATTTCACCTAGCTTAGGTATCTGAGCTGGGGCTGTTTTAGGCTCCCTTGTATTCAGTGGAAAGAAGTCGGCATTTCTAGGGTGCGGTCCATCTGTCCAGAAGGAGACAGCAACTTAGATGAGATGAATTGTGCTATAGAAATATTTATTGCTTTCTACAGCATATAAAGTGACCCCAATCTGTCTCACTTAGAGACAGATATCTGCATTTGATCAGATGAACTCAGGCAAAGAGTGCCAGACAGGGAGACAGCCTTTTCTTATTCTCACCCTTCTTTTTTCAGGCTCCAGATGCTTGAAGCCATCTGCAAACACTGGGAAGGTCCAATCAGCCTGGCACTCTACCTTTCTGATGCAGAAGCCCAGCAATTTCTGCGTTATGCCCAGGGCTCAGAAGTACTTATGAGTCGCCACAACGTCGGCTACCATATTGTGTACAAGGAGGGCCAGTTCTACCCTGTGAATCTGCTAAGGAATGTGGCCATGAAGCATATCAGCACACCATACATGTTTCTGTCCGACATTGACTTCTTGCCCATGTATGGACTCTACGAGTACCTCAGGTAAATGGACAGTGGAGGGATTCCCACTGTCACCCACATTTTCAGCCACTCCACACCCCACCCTTCTCACCTATTCCCAAAACAATGGAGTCTGAGCAGATCTGAAAGAGGCAGCTCATAGATGTTTATGGTGTGATGATGCCCAGGAAGGCAAAATAATTTTTAGGGTAGAGGAAGGTACTGTAACTGGAAGTAAAGCAATATTGTTATGAAAGGAAAAACTCAGATCTCAATGTAAGCCCTGCTAGCCATCAGAATAATTCCCTCAGAGCAGCAGAAGAATCAATTTGAAAATTGAACTGGACTAAGTATGATTAAATGAGCAAGAGCATCCTGTATTAGCAGAAATGTGAATTGGGCGATTTCCCTAAACATCCATGGTTCTTAATGTCAGTGACAGAAAAAACATGCAAAGCATTACTGAACTTGTTGGCCCTGTGACACACTCTTAATCCAGTTCCTTATCTTGAAAAGAGGGTGATAGTCTAACCAGCTCAAAAATACGACTACAATGCCAGCACCTGTCAAGGCAAAATAATTATAATAAGGAAACTGGAAAGAGTAACCTCAGTGTGTGTTGTATCATAATGAAGGTGAGCAGGTTGGGCTGAGCAAACTACAGACCTCTCATCCATTAACTGAGCTTTTTTTTAATAAAGACCTTTTTCCCCTGCAGAGGCTGGTCATCTGAGGCCAAAGCATAGAGCAAGGAGGACACCCTGTGGCCAGATAGGAGGATTTCAGTTCCTTAGTCCTGACCAATTTTGCTTTTCATCTCTGTTCTCATTTGGTAAAAGTTGCTCAAAGTGTTCTGGTGAGGGTCTGCCTGTAGATCATCCCTTTCAGTTCATAGGCCCAGGGTTTTGGAGCGTAAAGGGAAAAATGCCTTCCAGTATTGTCAGCCTACCGAGGAATTCCTTTGTTTCAGGCTTAACAACTCAGTAAGCATCATCTTCTCACTTCTCCCTCATG
Source organism: Tetrax tetrax (assembly GCA_009806455.1). Classification (NCBI taxonomy): domain Eukaryota; kingdom Metazoa; phylum Chordata; class Aves; order Otidiformes; family Otididae; genus Tetrax; species Tetrax tetrax. The sequence goes on from WHYT01017426.1 coordinate 233,007, forward strand.
TAGAGAATTAATTGCCTTTTTCAATTTCTGCATCCATGTATGGGGCCAAATTCACTATGGATTTTAAGATGCTAGATTTCAATAATATCATTGAAGTTTTATTGCACTGTGTCTGTTTGTTTCCCATCTATTTTAGGGATATTTCTTTTCAACTTGTGCTATGAGGACTCCAAATTAATTCTGTCCCTTGCACACATTAGCAGTCTCAAGATACATGTAGGGACAGTTGTTGTTAGCTTTTCTGTTTTGTGACGTTATTGTTGCATACTGTTAGATTTCTTCAGATTGATGCTGGACATAGTAAGGAGAGCAGCTGTTGATACTGCCATGTAGTACTAAAAAAACAATTTGTTCCTGCATGCTGCTTCACAGTGCCCTGATGGGTGCCAGCACCATAGAAATAATTCTCATATGGTGATAATGTATTATAAGACTAAATGTACAGCGATGCCACCCATTGGTGCTGTTCAGAAAAAAAAAAACAAAACAGATTCACTCTGAAAGCTGTTGCATCAGAGACCTTGGGTTACTTTACCAGCCTTTTGTGACGCCCATACCACCTTAACTTTGACCGTGAGTCTCTGTTGCCTGGGGATACTGAAATTGCTGATCTGCTAGTATTAACTGTTTAAAAAAACGATTGGATTTTTTTTTGCATGTGGACTAGAGGCTTTTGTTGCTTTTTCAGTAATGATTTTTCTTAGCAAAATAGCAGGGAGGTGCAGTGAGATTATTTTAAATACAGATACTCTGTGTCTTTCTGCATTGACTGTGCCCACGACCTCTGCAAGATAGCAAGTAGTGCTGCTATCCATCTGAATGGCAGCGATGGTTTGTTAGAGAGACGTACAAACATTTTCATCTTTATTTCCTCAGACAGAACAACTACAAGCAAAAAGAAATAGTGCAGTGTTTCAGGCATCGCTTTTTAGAGGATGAGCCAGACAAGTCCCTCTCACTGCAAGTTTGCTGATTTACATATATTGTATATTGCTTATGTCTCTACAGACAATATATTCTCAGAAAGGAAGGAATTTTGAAAAACATTTTTCAACATATTTTGAAAGAGTTGTATGGGAAAGGTTACAGCTAATTTGAAGGAGAAACTGATGGAACTGATGGTTACCTGTCCCTCTAGGTATCTGTTGCTAGCACTTAGATTTGTGCTAATTGAGCTTTTCACAGCTGCCAAGTAAGACCATTTCAATGCTTTTAATCTCCATAAAACCCTCTTTTTGTTCTACCTTACTCTTCTGTGAGTACAAAGGTAAGAAATGTATCATTTAAAGATTTCCTGTTTACAAAAGTCAGACGCTTTCATGGTCTGTGCTGAGTTGAAGTCTTTTGTCACCATCCCTCATTAGCTACTGAGGTCATCCTGTCATTGCCCTAGAGGTACAGACTCTTTCTGGTTGCTACAAGTAAGGTGTGTGGGTCATCCTAAAGGTTCTTCTAACATAAAATAACTAGACAGGCTACCAGTTGTCACAGGTAGCACTAAAGTTCTTTCCTGACACATTTGTGTAAAATATGCCCTTTGCATCCAGTGACATATTTAACATGAATTGGGAGCTGGCATCCAAACTCTACCTGCAGGTTTTATACCTGTTCCCTGCAACATGAGTTGTGAAGCATTTCTGGTTGTTATTCAGCGTCCCAGCAAGAGATACACTTCTTGTTGTGCCTGTTATTCTTATTTGTTGGATGCCTTTTTAGGCTATGCATTCATTGCTTTTGCAGAGAGGAAGAACATTCAAATTAATTTAACAGTGGACTGACAACTCTCCAGTTCTTACCACAAACTCTGTGACTGCTGTATTCATTGATCTTGAACCAACCACTTACCAAGTCCTGATGGTGGAAGCTAATTTGAATTAATGGACTCTTCTTTTTTTTTTTTTTTTTCTCCCTGAATCAGTGCTTTAGGATTAGGTTGCTAACCTTTTTGTTTCTGAGCTTCTCAGTCCTCCAGAAATGGGAAGGATATTGCTATCTTCCCCCAAGAGCATGAAATTCTGTGTTAATTTTTGGAAAGGACTATGGAGATTAAAAGATTGATATCAACATGCTGGAGTTCATTCAACCTGTGAGGAGACTCTTGTGATTTAAGATTAATTTCTTCTATGCTTTGCGGAAAATAGGATTGATTAGTAGATTTAGAAATTTAACCCAACCTTCACTGTGTCAGAATGACATACATCAGGTCTGAACACAAAGATGCCTGGGAAATGGTTTCCTGGACAACACTAGCAAAGAGAAAGCTCTTCTTAAATTCATATATCTTTATTTTGGTGGTTGGGGAAAAAGGACAGATAAAGGAAAATGGATGCGGAATCAGTATTACTGAATCCAGTAAACAGCCCTCTTAGTATAGTGCAGGAATTAAACAGCTTACCTAATGCTAGTTTGCAAAATAATGAAATGTATTCCCTACATTATATTCCACATATCTTGCGACATCAACAGTGAAAATTTCCCTATTCTAAGTATCACAGAACCAGTCAACCAGCAAATGGCACCTCCTCTCAAAACAGGAAAAAAGTCACCCCACAGAAGAAGAAAAGTAGATTTATTCTAATAAGAAGAGGTTAAATTTTCAGTTGGTTGTCTGAGGAATAGACCACCAGGCAAGTTATCAGAAGAAAATGGAAGTTGGGTTTTTTCTCTACCAAATTCTTTCTGCCTTTATCACAATTTACATGGCCTCTGTTGTCTTTTGTCACTCAGGTTCAACAGCTAAATGTCAGCAGTGATTCCTTCTTCCCCTTACATCAGTCCTTTATGTCATCTAGTCCACATCAAAGGCAGGCCATTCTACTCGGAGGTCGGTGCTGCTGGACTTCTTCACTGAGCATGTCTCAACTTCCAGCTCTGTTTTGGTCAACCCTTCCACTTTGACCTTACTAACATGCACCTCAGATACTTACATATCTCTTGAAAATATTTCTGCGGAGATGATCTTGCTATTTTATTTCATTCTTGAAGTACCTCCACCAGTTCTCTGTGTTTGACTGTGTCCACTACAAGCATCTTGTTTTCAGTCCTCTGCTTCTCTCCACTTACTAACTTTTCATGTTGACCCTTGACAGTACAAGTGATTTCAGTCTTTTGTGTCGGTTTGTTCCCTCTGCCTTTTGGTTTTCTTCATGAAGGTACTGTCATCTTTTCTTTCCAACAGTTCTGCTATTGACACCTATATTAAATTTGCAGATGACAAGAGCAGGGAGTGTGCAAAAAGCATTACACTTATCCACGTCATTTTTGTGCTTGTATCCCACATCTTACAAAATGAGTGATGTTCAACACTAGTTTCAACACAGCTTGCTCTGTCTGATAATCTCTGCGGTTACCCTTGCTTGATACCTATACCTACTTCAGCTTTGTTCAGCTTCAGACTGTTAACTTTGGAGAGCTGGATTGTCTCCGACTCTTTGACAGTGCCAAGCACAGCAGGGCCTTGATTTTTGCCTGGGACTTTTGAGCTGTCCATCGAACAAAGAGATAGTAATAGCTATAAACGGAAGCTGCTGTTTCCTTGCAGAGCCCAAAGGGTGAGCATCACTGCAAACGTTACCTGCTGCTTCCCAGAACTGACTCCCTAAAGCTGTATTGCTCAAGGCTGATAGATTGCACAGGGTCCAGAAAGCCTGAGATGTTGTCAGATAAACTTTGTTAGTGTCCTCTGCTTGTGAAGAAGGTGTGAAGGGGAAAAAAACATTAAGATCATCCTAAAGAATGGCTGATGGCACTGCTCAGTGATTCTGGAAGGTTGTGGAGGCTGACTGTGAAGAAGTCATCTGTTTACCTGCAGGTATCTTGGCTATTAGTGATGGTGAGGGAGAAGCTAGTAAGGAAAGTACAAAAAAGTTATAATAAGCTGCTGTTAAAATCCTTCAGTTGTGAAAAGTTCACTGAAATGTGGCAGGGGTTCTTTAAACAATGCAAACTTGGCAGTAAGGAGCTGAGAACAGATTTCTTTTTATAGAACAGGCCTATAGGGTGGTGTGAATTCTCTAAAATTCACATTTTATTAAATAGCCCTGCTTTTCTTGTTTTTCTCTGATGGCAATATAAATGAATTCTAGATATTCTGGGCCTAGAAAATGGTTTATTTGGTCCTTCTCTTATTATGACAGTGATCCCAATTCCTTCATCTTATAAGGCAGTAGAGATTTTGCTGCTTGTCAACATTGTCCTTGATTGCTTGTTGCAGGAACATAAAAGTCAGGACAGTGAATCCTGTTAAGGGGAACTGACTTTGACAGGGAGAGAAAGGCATATTTCTCCTATGAAATATGAAGATAATGAAAGGAAAATCAAGACAGAGTTATTTCTAATGACAAGCATAGTAAGATGCAGTTTGGAAATGGAAAAGTACCTTCTTTTTCTTTGCCTTTGAGTTTTAGTTTGTTGGGAAAGAATAGGCAGAATTCTCTGGCCGACGGTGCTTAACGTTGCTAAGCTGTTGCTCTCCTGCGGCAGTCGTCCTAAGGTCCCTGTCTGGAGAAGGGTCCTACAGTGCAAAATGCAGTATGTGCACACACATATTCACTCACACACCAAAACAGTCTCTGCACTGAACAACTTGCAGCAAAAGAAGTCAAAAAGCAAGGTATCTCAGTGCATCCAGTGCACAGCTCTTCACTGCAGGAAATGGCCTCTTTGCCCTACATATAGAGCCAAGCACAAGTGATCTTTGATCTCTGGGCACTACGATGCATGTGATTAACAACAGTGAAAAAAATACTGCTAATTTAATTTTATTTTACTAATTTGCATCATGTCTTGCAGTACATCTATGCCTTGTCTTGAGCAAAGACCAACCATCATGGCAACAGTGTTCTTGAAGGCAAATGTCTGGTCCATAGTGGTGTTAAGGTAGCACTCATCTTGCAGGACACACAGAACTCTAAAGCAGAGGTAGAAAGCAAGTGTGATGGTACAGCGTAGCACAGAGAAGAGCTACATTGAAATAGAACCAAACTTTCCAGCTGCTCACATTGGGAAGTCCGACTGAGTATTAGATAAATCCCATTTTTTTAGAACTGCCATTGATGGGACAGCTCTTCACCACATATATAGTAACATTCAACTATGTGTCTCTTACAGAGGTGGTAGATTGGCTGTGCTCAGAGGCTGGTTCAGCTCTGGGCACCCCTGGACATGCAGGGTAGCACTGATCAGTGAAACATGCAAGCTCTTTTTGAGTTGTGATTGTTGTCCCTGCTCTTAGAGCAGCAGATTCAAAAGGAGATGAAAATCCAAAACACTCCTGGAAGTGCACCATAGTTACATTTACCACATCAAACTGCTCATTCTTTGCTTTTTACTTTGAAAATCCAAGTGATTTGCTCAGTTTAAAGTTTTCCTGCTTGTATTTGTTGTTGCTCTTTGCCAGGAAGTCCGTCATCCAGCTAGACCTGGCTAACACCAAGAAAGCTCTAATTGTACCTGCTTTTGAGACCCTACGCTACCGCCTCTCCTTCCCCAAGTCAAAAGCAGAGCTGCTCTCTATGTTGGACATGGGAACCCTCTTCACATTCAGGTAACGGAAAGTACTTTTGTTGAACTTGTGGTCATTATCTCTATAAAGATTTTTTTAATGTTCTGTGAATATTTGATTTTTCTCTCTCACTGTCAGCTAGGTAGCTCAATTAAAAAACCTATTGGGGTTTTTTCCCTTTTTATAGAGAGGCAGTGAACAGAATCATATGTGGATATATTCCATCTGTAAGCTCAGCATTTTATCTAGCATTACAGTCCTCCACGGAAGGACTTCAGTTGTTAAATTCAATTTGTTTTATTTTCATCATTTTTTATTGTGCTACAAAATCAAGCACGACCATTACACTCATGTTCGTGTAATTTGCTTTTTGGCTGCCAAATGCTATCCAGATAGCTGTGTCCCTCATGTGACCAAAAATAATTTCTCTCTTCTTGTTGGTTCGCTTCCTTACTGACTTACTGGAAAAACAAATGCAGGTTTGTCATGTGCTCTTTTAAAGTGTGAAACAGATGCTTAAATACCTGGAGTTTCTCGATGCAGAGGTAAAAGTGTAATCTGACTAGAGGTTGAGAAGCAAAAAACATCTGAATTTGGAGCTCCTCTATGAAGCAGACTCCTTTTGTGGCTGTGAAGAAGTCACTTCTAGACTCTTCAGTTTTAAAATGCAGTTGCCAGGGGTTAACTGCCCTGTGAGTGTGTGCAGTAAGGTCTGATTAGCAGACATTTGTAAAGCATCACAGTGATATGATATTGTACAGAGAGGGGGCTTAGGAGACCTGTGTTCTCTTCTGTGCTCCACAGCTGCCCTGCTGGGAGATGGTGTGTGAATCAGTTCGCTTTCTTACATCTTTCTTCTGCTTCTCTGAAATGGGGGTAACAATGTTCACCTCTCCTTTTTACAGTATTTTGAGATCTAGAGATAAAAGCTATGAAAAATTATCCATGGTCAGTGGAGCTTCGTATCCCCTCTCCCACCTTCCCTTACTTTAGAGCTTTCCTCACGATCCTTCCATCCCCTGTATTACACGCTTCTCTCGTGGCGGGAGTTACCCTTCCCTTACATGGGCGCATGCACATGTCATAGCAGACAGCCTGTGTGAGCCTGGAAAACATAATTCTGACGCTATGTCTACCAGTGACTGCCTTGAAATAGAAATACAAGCTGTGCTTCTCTCCGGAAAATTACTTAAGGATACTGATAGAGCAAGTGCCTTTCACCCTCTCATCATTCTTTAACAGTCAAAGACATGCAAATTAACAAGAGATTTTTGATAGAAAATAATTGTTTCTCCTATAGTTGAAAGAAAAAATCCTTCCAATGGAAAATAACACCCTCAGGATTTTCAGATGTTACGTTCTACCAACAATCAAATTTTCAGCTTGCACAGCAGTGGCCTTCCACTACAGATTTCATCTTCAAGCTATATAGCATGTTGGCATGTTACGTACACAGCCAGATTTACAGATCCTTTCTCAAGTCTCACTGAGGTAAAAATCTCCAACATCAGTGAGAGTTTTGCCAGAGCAAGGTTAAGTAAGAAGTGAAGGACACACAGTCTGTAGCTGGTGTACATATTAATGTAGGACACATTTTACAAATGCTTCCCCATTTTGCTTTGTTTAATTTCATCGCTCAAATCTATCAACAGTCACAAAGCAGCTGTGATCTGGGCTGAGAATTTCCGCCTCCACCTTCAAGGTGCTTTAATAATGCTGCAATTCGAGGCTGAGCAGGTGGGAGTGAGCTGGGGAGGACTGCTGTGACAGTGATTGCTGAGTGCCTGCAGCATCCCAGTCCCTCACGCCACATGCTAGATTACAATCTTTCCCTCACTGAAATTGCTTTTGTCACCTCTTTTCCAAATGGTGACCTTTTCTACCTCTGGGCAGCTAAGAAGTACAAAACAGCTCTCAATTACATCCCCCAGTCAACACCAGAAGAAAAGGGAAGACACGTGAGCATCTACGGCTGGCAAGGTGTCCTGTGTGGAAAACCTCCGTGGCAGTGGGTTGCTCTGTGCCAGCTTGCTGGCTTTGTTTGCAAATGCTGGCTGTGACTATTCCTCACGAAGATGTGTCCTCTTAGTGCCTGGGTAATAGCTGATGAACCACAAATGTACTGCCAATGCAGCTTTCAGGCACGAGGAAAACCACAGCTGGTAGAAGACGCATCATATTGAGAAAACATAACCACCAACAACTGATTAACTAATTAACTGCTTGCATCTACAATCCAGCAAAATATTTAAGCATCTGAGAACAGAACTGGAAAAGTTTTTCTTTCATCAAATCATCTTTCTCACTGAAATGGGAAGCTTTGTGGGGCAAAGCAGGGAGGAAAAACACTCTGGGAGGAATAGTGATTTCATTTTGCTAACTTCAGCAAAGTTTACTATGGTTTTTAAATTTTATTTTAAATAAAAGCAATCAATAATAAAAGTAAGATGAAACATTTGACTCAAAGCAAGGGCGTTTTGTGCAGTCGTTTTCCATGAATCATGGGAAAGAAACTCATGATCATTTTACAGAAATCAAGTGATTTGGTTTGGATTTGTCAAAATTGCCAGCATAGTGAAAAATATGTTGTGCATAATTTTCACAAAGTTCTCTTGGGAGTCAGTGAGATTGAGTGTGGCCTTAAAATTCAATGTGTGTGTCAGTCTTAAGTGAGAAGGACCTGAGCAGGAAAATTAGATTTATTCATTTGTCTTGTGAGATGGAAGACCAATACAGTGAACCACTTCTCACAACTGCATCACTGGGAGTAAAGTCTGTTGGAAATTACTCACTCTTCTATGGTAGCTTCCTCTATAAGGACTTCCATGTAATGGTGCCTGCATATCTTACTTTGCAGGGCATTTCATGTCATGATCAGCCATTGACCAAGACCTACTCCGGCAAATTATGTATGTGTGTGTATGTATGTAATCACACAAATATTATATGTACATATACATATGTAATCCTGAACTCTCACAATTCTTGTTTCCAGTCTAATTATTCCTTTAGAGTTAGTGAGTGTACACCTTATTTGAGCATCCTGTACTCATTTCCCTCTTTGTCTTGACCTTAGCCATCCTTTTGTCTTCCCTTTCCCTCCACTCACATCAGTCACTCTGAAGAGACAAGTAGATCACCTCTGCTCTTATTCTGTTTGGTATAATCAGATCTATTCCTTCCTTTCTGCTTTGTCTCTCCAGTCTCACTTCCCAATTTTCCCTTCATTGTCTCTTCTTCATTTTTTTTTTCCTGCTGGTCAGCTCTCTGGACCCCCAGAGGTTATTCCCAAGCTGCTGCAACTGCTTACACTGCTGTCCCCTAAAAGGGTGGAAAGGAGGTGATGCTTTTATCATTAGTGTCATGTTCCCTGCCCCCTGTTTAAATCAGTGGGAGAGTGTTACTGGAGTAATAACAGTATTTGACTGCTTCTCTGCAGGAATCTCTCAATTAACCAAAGTTTGTATGGGGCTTTGAAGATACAAATCACTTCCTAAGTGTTTAGTAGTCATTATTATTATTATTATTATTATTAATAATAATAATAATAATAATAATTTTGAAATGCCAGAGGTAGGACTTTAGAAGATACGGAATCCTTTACAATCCCATATAATTTTAAACCCCACATTGTGATTGTATTTTTTTTCCAGCATAGATAACTGCCCATTAGTGACTGGGTAGGTTACCCACTCATTTCCAAAAAAGACCAAGAAAAGGGATAGGTTTTTTGTAAATGATACCAAAAGGCATTAAGCATTGTAAACATCTTTGTGAATCTGGCACTGGTTTGTAATAATCTCTAGAGAATGTGAATTTTTAAATACAAAGGGCTCTGTTTTTCCAAGTCCCCAAGCCACATACAAGTGATGAAACCTGTTTACAGTTTAGAAATGAAGCCTTCAAAGGACCGTGCATTACTTAGGACCCCAGTACTCTCCTAATATTTCTGCCCTCCCGCACTGCCCCTGAACAAGGAGAGTCAGCGGAGCTGAACACCTCTTTGTTTTTTTCTATTGCAAGCCATACAAATAGACAGTCCAAGTGAAAACTTCTAGGTTATAATTTTACATTCCTGTTTTTAGCAATGGCTCACAATGTTATGAGAATTTCTGGGGTTGAAAGATTACCTCAGGTCCTAATTCTGCAAATATTTAATGCTCAAATCCCTTCACTTTTAGCACATGAGTCATCCCTGTGAATTCAATGTACCTTACATTACAAACTGGCAGGATGTTTGTTTTGCCCTTTCTGTTACACATCTCAGAGCTTTGTTATACAGATGGCCTGCTATGCCTTTGTTTCATTATTTAATCTATGAGACTGCAGAAAGAGCCTGTCTCATTGATTTTTGGAAAGGTGTAAGAAGAACGAGTGGGCGAGAGAGTCATTGACCCTGGCACTAATGGGGTGGATTAAAGCTGTACTTGGAAGAGACCTGCTGTGACCTAAACAAGATTAACAAAGTATGAAAGGATCTTTTTCTGTAAATCAAATTGATTACCTTACTCAGGATCATGTGGATACTCCCCACATTGTAGAAAGTCCAGCAGAATTTCTTTATGTAATATTTTACTTATTAATTTAATTATGCACTTTGGCTCCTGCCATAATAACAGTAATTAATAAAATGGAACATCTATCCAGAGCTGCAGGTGTCTCTCATACAAATTGTAAAATTGCATATAAAACAGGTTGTGAATGTCACTGTGGTATAGAAGTAGCTAATTTTAGGGACCTTGTCTGAGCTACAGAATTCCACACCAATTTTAGAGCATGGATACAGCCACTTAGTTTCTAGAAATGAGACAGAGCACTTGGTAATGCAATGAACTGTCTGTGTACTTTGTGATTGTTTCTCACATTAGCATTAGGTAGTGTTTTCACACTATCTTTCACCAACTAGATGTGTGTAAGCATTGAGCACAGAGGCTCTGGGAAGTGTGCTGGAAATAGTCCTAGAAATTGCCTCCGATATGTCCTGAAAATGATGATGTGAACTGTAAGCTCGTCCTTTCTTTTTGAGCATTTTGTCTAACAAATAGCATTTTGTTGCCTTGCCAAGATGCGTTCTATCTAATTGCCTCCCCATGTCTTTGCCATTTATGTCTGTTTAAGGTATCACGTCTGGACGAAAGGGCACGCGCCAACGAACTTTGCCAAGTGGCGAACAGCCACCACCCCGTACCGTGTTGAGTGGGAAGCAGACTTTGAGCCATACGTTGTTGTGAGGAAGGACTGCCCGGAGTATGACAGACGGTTTGTTGGCTTTGGCTGGAACAAAGTAGCTCACATCATGGAACTGGATGCACAGGTGGGGAGATAACGCCTATGTATCTCACCCAGGGCTGGGCAGCAGGGTTGTTAAATGAAATCTGTTCTGTAGAAAGGCTTCAGGCTTTCCATCACCAACGTGCTCATCTGGCCTTATTGAGCTCCTTAATGAGTGCTTCTTGAGCTGGGAACATTTAGTTTAGTCCTTGTCAAGCATTAAGAGCAGAACTGAGCCTGAGTTAGTTTATTTGTCAGTGCTGAGAAAGTTGTCTCGCAGTGGCACGACCCCTGCAGTGCTCGCCTCCTGCCAAACCACCTGAGCCTTGCAGCACTTGTGGCCAGTCACTTACTAGGGGATCTGTAGACCTAGCTGGAAGTTTTTCAATTAAATAGAAGTTGGTGAGTCCCAAATGCTAATTTAGAATTCAAAGAGCATCATTCATCTTGAATCCAAGATGAGCATCTTCAATTTCTGGCCTGCATTTACAGCTCATCTCTGCAAAGACAAGGACTAGACAAGGACTTTACATTTCCAAAGTCTGGCTGTGGGTCAGATCCTAGAGGATCCAGACACTTTATCTTTGGGCTACCTGACTCTTGGGTCTGTGACTTGGGATGGAGCTGCTGGGCAGAACATGTACAAATAAGGATGCAGAGAAAGCTTGAGAGCACTAGAGCTCTCAGAGCTGCCAAGGTCCCTGCCACCGACCTAGAACTTAGAGACTGGCAGTGACTGTGGCTCTGTGGGAGCCCTGTGCTGCTGCCCACAGACATGGCAGGGTTTGAAACTCCCTGTTGTTACCGGATGTGAAGCAAACCACGGTGCTAATCAGCAGGGCCAGGGTCATGGCAGTTCTTTTTATTTTGGAGTTTGGGTTGTTTTTTTTCTTTTTTTTTCGTTTGGTTTCAGTCCCAGTTTTTTAGCTAGTAGCATTTCATGCTAACCAAAACCTATACTTTTTGGCCATCTGTATCCTCCTATGCTAGCTTCTGCTATGGATCTGGAATACAACTGATCCTTCTCTGCCCACCTCTTACCAGTTTGCGTGAGGCAGAGTAGCATAAGGCATGCAGCATGTTACTGGGAGGTGGTGTCTCTAGGGTGTGGGCTACAGTGTATTTGTGCGCAGGCACATATGTGTGAGTGTTATTTTCTACTTCTGCCTACAAAAGCTCATGGTCACCTTGGGCTGGCAACCACTTGCCCTCTCTTTCCAAAAGGGCATTTCCAACAAATTTGTACCTGTCTAGGTGGAGAAAAAATTATTACAGACTAGAAAAAATTTGTCCCTTATTTATTGTTAATAATACTTTGCTCTGCTCTAGCACTTTAATTTTCCAGTGAACTGATCAATTACCCATCAGTTGTGGAGAGTGTCAGTGTAATGATTTATTACTTGTTAATCTGGGTAACAAGGCTTATGTTCCTACTGGCAGCGCTCATCTAGCGCTCACAGTTTAACTCTTCTGTTCAGAGACATTTGCCCAACATACAGATTCACACATGAGAAACTGGAACATTTTTCCAAGTTGATCACAGGACAGATATTTTAAGTGGCCACTGGGTTCGAACTAACTCTGGGGAATTGTTTTTCTCACTCTTACAGCCTTGAAAACATTCTCACATTGAAAATAAGTTTATTTTTCATCTGTAGCAGCAGGGGTATTGGCCTGTTCTCCCAGAAAATCAGCCTGTAGGGGACATAGGATTGCACAGCTACCTCCCCCTATGGCATTCCTGTGCTTCAGGGTGTCCACAGATCAGGTTGCTTCCAGCTGCTTGTCTGGCTTCATTATCAGCAGGCAGAACAGCTTCTCAATTGAATTGTTTCACTGCTCCTCAGAGCTGTAGCGTCTGCCAAGAGAACTCTTCAGATTCCTTACCAAAGGCCTGTGCCACTACCATCCTTCAGAGCAGCACACAGCATGTGATAATCATAATCATTATTACTTTGGGGGCATGCAGGTGTCCACTGAGCTGGATGCTGTACAAATACATAGATAATGACAGTCTACATCTAAAGAATTTATATCCTGTGAGGTAGGGTCAGAGGTTCCTGCGAGTGCATTGCTTTCTTGACAGATATTTCCTTGTAGTAGAGATGAGCTGTTAGGAAACCTTTCCTTGCTCTTCCAGTGAGTGTGGAACTAAACAATGAGCAATCCTTTTTCCAGGACCCTAGCCCAGCATCTTTCAAAGGGGCTTATTAGCAGTAGATTAATAAGGTTTTGGAAGGCTTTATGTGCCTGAAGGTCTTTCAGAGGGGTGGGAGCACCACTGTGCTGAGCAGTTTACACTGCAGAGCATAGATGGTCCCTGACCTGCAGGATTACAGACTTGAGATGCAGAGAACAAAGAAAAGATTGTATGAGGGGGATGTATCTTCCCCTGCAGCTTCAGACTTTAGTTTTAAGGTCCCATAGAGACATATTTTGTAATTTGTAGTTTATCAGCTCTCCTCACACCATCATGCCAGCCTTTGTTTTTGCATTTGGTTCCCCATTAGTTCTAAGTCTCTTCCAGCTAAATGAGTTCTGCCTGTGAGCATCAGATTATTTTGCTCTTGTTGTACATTTGTCACCCCAAACAGAAGCTCAGAGGGGCCCATTCCCTATTATGACAGCATTGTAATTTGGCACAAAGATTTACCACTTTTAGCACTGTCTGGCAGGAAACAGGCATTCTTATAATGAGAAAAGAGGCAGCCATACAGCTGCATCTGCACCTAGCTGTCCAACACATATGACAGTTTCATAGGTGTCTCTGGGACAGCACTGCAGCCTTGGCTGCAGTTTGGGCTCACCAATACCACTGCTTGAGTTGGGAAATGGATCCACATTGCGTTCTGCTCACTTCTTTCCATTTTGTTTGGTCTTCATTTTGGGCTGTGTTGCCCAAACACTTGGTTTCTGGTAGCAACATAACCCAGCAATTTTCAGTCTTTTCTAGGATAATCATATTTTGTTAGATGAGGAAAGACTTACAGGTGAAACACTCATGTTTGCTAGCACAAGTGTGTTCTCTCCCATAAATCTCACAAAACGTTTTCGTAATACTCTGCCTCTGTGCTGCAGATGGTCTGTGTCTCTGCACAGACTCCTGAATTTGCAAGTGACTGGACTTTGCGAACCAGGGGAAATTTTGCATTATTCCTTTAAAGCCAGCATGCTCTGCGGCTGTTCCTTCTCTGCCCACTGTCTTCTGCAGAGACGGTTAATGAGTCAATACAGCAGCGGTTGTAACTAGAAACTGCGTGAGGACAATATGAAATTTGTCTGTAGAGTCTTCAGAGTTTCCATGTCATTTGCATCCTGTACAAGTAATAGTTTTTGAAATTTAGTATGAAAAAAAGAGGTAGTGTCCTAGTAGTTGGGGTACTTTACTTGGTTATGAAATACTGAGGTTCAAATTCCTTTTCTGCCCAGTTCCTTGCAGGAGCAGATATCTGGTTCTTGCACATCCTACGCTAGTGATCTTCCAGCTTGTCTTAAGAATGAATTCTTGGATAGCTTTGCTCTAATGATATTTTTAATCATAAAAATGGAACCAATCTAACAGGAAAAATTGAAACTTAAATGAACCATCACGTTTTAACAACAAAAATTATAAAAGAACTTGATCATATATAAATACAGAGAATTAGGGAAGTAGTTTTAGAGGAGAGGAGGAATTAGCACAGTGTCTCATACTTTGTGAAGGAGAACTTAATTTGCATAAAACCTTCTCAAAGCATATGGAATTAGCAGGTCCATTTTCACACATTGCCTATAAAAGATAGCATATTCTCCCCTCATTTCAGGTTTATAAATAGTTTTGGATAGTTTTGTCACTGTAAGTATCTTAGTATATAAGCAAAACAACGTCTGTAGTGCAATGGATGTCTTTGTAAATATAGCTTGTTCCAGCATCCCAAGCAAGATAAATTGTGGCATGCTTTGCATGGACACTTGAGACATGCTGTGTGCAGTCCTCGCTGTGTTGGTTGCAAGCACACTACTGCAAAATCTCTTCTGTGGACATGGCTTCAGGCATGCTTTTTGTACTGTTGCCCCATCATTTGGCTTACATGGAGTAAAACATTTTAAAAGGGAAAGTTGATCTTTCATAAAACAAAGGAAAAACAGCTTTAAAAAAAAGAAGGCTTATTTGGCATATCTGTACGGGTTTGTTGGTTTTGAGACCCATGCTGCATGTTGAGACCCATGTGATGAACCATGTTTGATGGGAGAGATGCATTGCAGGAGGGCTCTGGAACACCCTCACAGCTGGTGTCTATTTCTCCCCCAGGAGTACGAGTTCACAGTGCTGCCCAACGCCTACATGATCCACATGCCGCACGCCCCCAGCTTTGACATCACCAAGTTTCGCTCCAACAAGCAATACCGCATCTGTCTCAAGACCCTGAAGGAGGAGTTCCAGCAGGATATGTCACGCCACTACGGTTTTGCAGCCCTCAAATATCTCACGGCAGAGAACAACAGCTAGCACAACCGAGCCCGTGTGCGGGGAAACAGGGACACCGGAGGGAGGAGCCACTCGATATTTGGGGCCCAGCCTTCAAACTTCAAACTGAGAAATACTTCCTGTTTTTATATCATACCCGGCAGTTCTAACAGTAGAAATTTGAAGTGACATGTCTTCGGACTATGCTCATTTGTCCCTTCACTGACTACCCCAGGCCTTTCAGCTTTAGCATTCGTGAGGTGTCAACGAGAGGGGCTAGCCGTGCGCCTGCCATGTCACCGGAGGTGGGGACTGGGCAGGGGCTGGGAATGCACTCTGCCCTCCTAACTGCAGAGCAAAGACAGACCTTCAGAATATAGGATTTCATGTTGCTATTTAATAATTTGACATGCTTTTTATCTGTAAAGGAAGATCTTCGGGTCGCTGTCCTGTGAATTTCAAATCTGCACTACTCTAAAAGGGAACTTTCACCTGTGAACTTTCACAGGGGCCCTGTTAACATGGATGACCTTGTTAATGCAGGATGAGCCAAAGGTCTGAATTAGCCTTGAAAACGAAGGGGACGCTTATACAATACTGCACTCCAGAGAAGGTGTGTTACTGGTTTAGGTGTATACATGATATCAGTTGGTCTTTTATTTTTAAATTAGTTGTTTTATCAGGAAAATCCCTTCTACCCGACCCTGCCTTTTCCCCAGTCCTAAATGCTGCTCCTTATCTTGACAAGGAAATGTCTCCTTTGTGTTTCTTTCCCATCTTCAGTTCTGGTGGTCCAGTAAAGAAGATTAGTAGCTCTGCCAGAAAGCAAACAAAACTTGTCAGTGTAAGGTCTGTTTTCACCAGAGCAACTTGTTTGTGTGTGTCTTGTAAAATAAAGGGCCTGGCTGTAACTCTGTCTTTTTTTAGGCAAGAATTGGATTTTGCCTATAAGGCACATTGTGCGGGGGGATATTGATTTGTAGGCTCATTTCAGTGCGTGCCCATCCATGAAGGCATTGGAGCATTGGACCTTGGGCTTTAAGTGGACTTCTTTGTTGAACGAGGAATATAAACGTGGTAACTAGTAGCTTTGGTGCTCTCCTGCTGCCTGCTGCAAGGTCTCAGAACTACTTCGTTAAAGGAGTTTATCATTAAAAGAAGCAAAACTTAGGAATAAACTCCCCATTGGAGGGAGAGAAAAGAATGTGTTGGAAATCTGAGTGTGAGTGTTTGCTTGAACGTGGGCTGGCCAAGTTCACAACTTCGGTACACACAGGAGTATGCTGGAGGGCGGACAGGAAACCTAACAAGCAAAATGCAGAAAACAAGACACTGGACTTCTTACCATTTTCTTTATTCTTCAGTATTAATGTTGTGTTTACATGGGATGAGAAGATGAGGTTTAATGCACTACCCCTTGCAGGGCTATTTGAAATTTCTGTTGCAATGTTATAGAGAAAGCAGAAACAACTCAGTGAGAAATGCGTCTGTCTCCCTACCCCAGATCCCCATACAACCACGCGTACCAGTACCACTGCCTGAGTTGGGAAATGGATCCACGATGAATTCTGCTCACTTTTTTTCCATTTTGTTTTTCAGCCACTGGACCTTCTATTTTTCTCCTCACTTCATCCCTCTAGAGCTTGGTTTTATTTCTAACCTGACATTTCGTGAGAGCTTTCTGTTACGGTGGAAACCACGCGGTTAAACCAGACATTTAAACTACAAATATCAGTTCATCATGCTGTGTATATATAAGAAAAGCCCAAAAAGGCAACATCTTTGACAAGAAATAAAAAGAGGCAGGAGGCTCTGTGTAATTTTCACTTTTTCCCCTGGGAGTGTTGGCTGCATAAGAATACATCACTGCATAATTTTCCAAAGTGCTTTTCTTCTGTTCTTAATGGCTTTATGTAAAGATTTACATAAAAAGATGGGAAGAGCTGAGAAGACATGAAATGAGTGCTCAGTTCTGGCTAAGATATTTTTTTAAAAAGACCCAAAATCTTAACTCCCCAAGTCTCATGTTACTCACCATTAAGGGCCCACCTCTCTGTGCATTCTGAGAATGAGAACAACCCTGTAGCACAAACTCCTGTTGATTAGCTAATGTGCAGAAAGATATCAAAAGCTGCTCCTAAGGGAGGCTAACACTGGCTCTACCTACATAAAATTTCCAGTCAGAGCTTCAGTGTGGCCACCATTACGTTTCACATATATTAAAAACTTTCATTTCCACATGTACGTTTCTCCTTGGCTTAACAATATTGCACAAGGATGGACTGGATTGCCCTGCAGCAGCATAACCTGTAGCACGGATCTGTGCATTGTTTGGATGTGCCATTATCAACATGAACATTATTTTCTCCTTGGTAGTCATGAGATGTGTATGAGGGAGCAGGGAGGTAATCACTTGCAACTTTCCTATCTGTACAGCGAGTCATGGGACCTCCCAGGAAGGCATAGGTGTGCTGGCTGGTGTAACCAGCTCAAAGATTGGTATTAGGTTCAAAGAGCCCATTTTATTCCCCCTGATAGACACTGTACTGACTTGTATCTGTCATGTCATGTTTGTCTATGTGCTTCATAATTTGGGAGGTGTGGGACTTGGTTTTTTTTTAACACATTTCAACCAATTTACATGATAGCAAATTAGGATTACATATCTGTCCGTAACTGCCAGGGCTCCTCCAACATCATGAAAAAACCACCACCAACAACAAAAATCCCCAACTCAGTTATAACACTGTCTTCCAGTCCTCTGCTGTAGTAGGTATTTGCTAGCAATTTTGGTACTTAATTCTCAGTTTTCTCCTGAAGTCTTCACTAAGTATCAGATAAACCTGATGACTTAATGCCTTTGATTTGTTGATTTGTTCCACCAACTTCTCTCTTGAGTCTTCAGCCTATGACCTCTCCTTATCTTTGATATTTGGAAAGTGTGAGTCTCTCATTTAGATTTTGCTCCAGCACCTTCTCTGGTGAAGACTGATGCAAATAAATCATTTAGATTCTTGGCAATGTCCTTATTGTCTTTAATTGTATCTTCTACTTACTGTTTGGGGTTGCCTACTGGTTATCTCCTATTTTCTGCTTTTGGTGTACTGAGCAAATGTCTATTTTCAGTTTTAACTTTGTGATAGTTGCTCTTCACATTCCTTCTTAGCTTGCTCAAACTCCATCTTAACTATTACATACCCTCCTTTCAGCTTTACAAAGTTTTGATTTCCATTCTCTGAAGGTTTCCTATTTGGCCTGAATAACTTCTGAAATTCTCTATTTAGCCATACCAGCATTTCCCTGTCCTTGTCTTCCATTTATCTAAGGGAATACCGTACTCCTTGGCTATTTATAAGCCCTTTCCATTTTTAATCTGACTTCCGTTTAATCTGATTTCCGTTTTTCTTTTCTTTTTATTTAGGACCTCTGATGCTTTCTTTAAAAGGAAAAAGGGCGTTTTGTTTTTAAATTTTTTTTAATCAAGTATCACCCTACTAGATTTTGAGAGTTTGTATTTTCCTCTTTAACCTTCCTAAATCTAACCTTTTCCTGTTCAAGGCATCAGAAATAAAATCCTAGAAAATTATTTTATTCTTCTAATTTGGTCTCTTAGCTTGACACATTATGTTCAGTGTCTCCTTTTCCCCTTCTGCTCCGAAGCATTGACACATGTGAGTCACAGCAAACTTTCCAGCCCCACAAGCCCCTTCCAGCTCCAGAGCCTCAACTGTGGATTTCCCAGCACCTTCTGACATCCCACTGTATTTCAGATGTAATTATTTTTCCTAATTATAATCTTCTGGCTGGCACCCAGTCCCCCTATTTTTGTTTTCATGCTTCTCCCTTTGACATTACAGGCTTTGCAAGTTTAAGTTTTAGGCAAAGCACTTGCTTGTTTTAATACCTTATTGTAACCCTCTAATATGTTTCCATGATTTCTTTCTGTTACCACAGTATATACCTTCAAACTTTTGGCTGTACTTTCCATCCTATCATTTTCTGGCTAAGAGTCATCTACTATTTGCCTCCTGGCATACCTAGATAACATCTTTGTTTATCCCAAATAGTCCTTAGTAGGGATCAGATTTTTTTCCAAGTCCTGTTTTCAGTAGTTTCTTCCAGCCTTGCTAGTTTCCTATGAGAAGAACATGAGCAATCTGGTTCTACTTCATAATTAGCATTTTTTATTCTGTTTGTAATCATCATCTTGGACTCAGTGACATAAAGGAGTTTGCAGCTGTACTGCAGTTCCATCACTTTTGTTAGACTGAATATCAGATATGCTCACATTATTCCTAAAGTACTTATTTTTTACCTGGTATGCTTTGTGTGGTTTGTATGTAAATCTTAAACTGCATTTCCCTTTTACTGCTACAAGTGGAGGCACTTTGTATTCTTATTTGCAGTAGCTGTTGCCGCAGAGGAAGCCCCGTGTTCAAGGGAAAAGCATAAAAACCATGTCAGAATTGTAGCTACTGTTTCTCTCCGCAGGGGAAAATAAGGCCCTAGCACAGCCGAGCAGTTTTATAAATGCCCTGCCCAAAACACATTGCACATTATTTTCTGGTAGGTATAATCGTACATCATCCAATTAAATATGAAAAATACATTTTTAATGTTCTCTTTTTTTTTACACGCAATTCTATCTGGAACATAATGCATTTCCTTCTGTATTTTGCCGGTTTCCCCCATTACTCCAGCCTGCCTCAGATCCCCATCTGGTTTTGGCTGAGAAAGATTAATGACCTGCAGCACTGGAAGTCCCAGCAAATCGGCAGAGATATTACACTGAGGCATCGCACAGGACATTCCTTCCTGCTCTGCCAGATTCTGTATGGGTTCCTCAGGTTTTGCTGCGGCAACAGGAGAACACAGCAAGCTCGGGAAGTGGGGTGGGTGTCATTATTTATGAACTTCAACAAGGTCTAATATTAGGTGGTGGGAGTGCAAAAGAAAAAAAAAATATACCATTGTTAGCTCAAAAAAAAATTAGTTCAATTTTAGGAAAAGAAAGCAGCTAAGTTTCTGCAGCTCCAGTGAGACTACAGGTAGTCACTAGTAGACAATGACAGCCGTAGCCTAGTACTTCCACTGTAGTATTAAAAATTCATTGATAGCTAAATGAGGTAATTTTTACAGTAGGAATTCATCATGTATATTTAGAGGGTATGTTTGCATCCAAACACATAGGTGAATTGGGGCTTATTTAAAGATTGTTACTTTGGTTCACCATATAAAATTAAGGTTGCAAAAGCTTCTGGCTGTGCACAGCAAATTATTGCTCAGGAAATGCTTACTAACGTGGATTTAGAAATACCTTGCTTTTATAGAAATTTATTTTTGTCAATAGTCATATATTTCCAAAACAAGACACAAAGTCCTTGAGAATTTCAAAAGGAGCTATGTGCATGTCAGTTGGCTGGAACTTTTTCCTTGTACAAATACTTGGGATTTGGGGTTTGTTTGCTCTGCAGAGTAGAATTGTTATGATCAGTTGAAAAAAACCAAACTGGAAATTACAAAGCCAGCCAAATATTTATTTGTGTGATGGATCATATTAATGTATTTGTCCAGACATGGTAATGGGTACCGCGATGGAAGTGTTAGCTTGTTGAGGGTGTCAGGATGCAAAAGATCTGAAACCCGGGCTGAGATTTCTGACCGTGGGGTAAATCTCTGATCAGGCATGTAGACACCACTCTCACCAAATATATTTGAGAAGAGGTCCCCAAACACATGAGGCCAAGTAATTCAAGCCAAGCTAAGCCTATTCCTCAGTATTATGGCAACATAATTCTCAGACAATGGACATGTGAATTTTCAACATTGACCTTTGTAGCACAAGACTCCTGCTAAGGCTGCAAAGACAGTCATGTGAAAGTTAGAGGATTTGAAATTCCAAGTTGCTGGTGGAACTGGTGATTTGCTCATACAAGTGCTTCCTGTCCCCTGGTACATATGTAATAGTCTCTACACTGTCACTTGCTGAGGTTTTTTTAGAGAATTCCTCTTTCATTCTATGCACAGGAGTGGATGGTACTCTGAGAATGAAGCAGCTGGGTGATACTTCTTCTTACTCTTGCTCTCATTGGGCTTTTCATAATGTGATAGTTGCCTTGATTCTGAGCAAAGCCAGACTTTTTTTTCCGTAGGGTTAAACTGTGATTTAGGAAAATCAATTATCCCCCGTGCTCTCAGGCTTTCTGAGCAGAATGCCTGCAGTTCTGTTCTACAGGCTTTTCTTATGTGGAGGGATCCTACAGAGCTGATGGAAATTACACACTCAGAAGCCTTGTAGCACTCACCCCCAACCTCTGAATGCTAACAGCTGAACATGCAAGAGTGATGAATCCCAGCTCTGTCCAAGCATGTCTGCTTCCCCTTTGGGAGCGCTCTGAAGGCTATCAGCACAGTCTGTCAGGTAAGCAGTGAAAAGATGGAGTAAATAACTGGGGAGGACATGAGGGCTTTGTTTTAAGTAGCCAAATTTCCAGAGGAATGAGGAAGGCAACAGCATTCTGAGGTCCCTCCAAAGATCTGTTTGTAGGATCTGTGGGTTGGACTAAGCTCATTCTGGATCTGGGGAATTTCTTCTCCAATACTGGTCAATGTGGCCCACCTGTAGTAAATTCTATGGGTTGTAAAATTACTGAAAGTCAGCACTGAGATTAAACCATTCTCAGCTCAAAGATGTTTCATTTGTTTCAGTTCTTTGGATTCCCACATTGCTCCTTTGGTGCTCATAAGAAAAAAGAAGAAATAAAAAGATAATAGCAGCTTGATAACAGTAGGAGTCTGACCACCCAGCCTTTTAAGTTGTCAGCACTGGGGTCAATGGTTGCAGCAAAGCTGGAGTTAGCGAGGTTTGCAGAATTTCTTCTTTTGATCTGCCTGTGGATCTGTTGTTCCAGCAGTGCTCTCCAGCGATGCTGTAAGGAAAGAAAAAGCAGTCCAGTGCTGATTGATCCGTGAACTCTTCATCCAGTCAGAACTAACCAGCAGCAGCAGGAAAGAAGCTGCACTGCTGTCTGCTTTGAGGGTTTTTTTGACGGCAATAGTGAGTTCAGTATGAAATCTGTTATTCTGATGAGAGACTTTGCTGAGCTTTTCTACATTTTGGATATGTACTCGCTGTGAGTGACAGAGGCCCCTTGTGGTTAGGAAGAGATGGGACTTGGCAGTTTGCTGGTTCTGAACAAGAACCAGAAATGTGTGTATTTTCCCTCAACACCTTGCCCAATGTTTACGAATTATATTAGCACCAGTTAATCCAGATGTCCTAAGACTCAATGTTCAGGCTGGGCAGTAGGCTTCTGCTGTCTGCATTGATAAGAGAACAGACAGATTAATGAAATTATGCTTTCTGTGCATAACATTGGTGAATATTGCCATACTGGTTCACATGGCTCACGGAGAGTTTATATCTTTTACTTTTCACTGTTAGAGTTTATTCAAAGAGCAACAAAGGCAATTAAAAAAAAAAAAATCAATGAGTTCTATAAGGATTCACAGTCATGGAAATTTTATCAATGCAAAATATCCACCACGTTTACCTGCCAGCTTTTGACATGAATGCGGAGAATACAGGCACTGCCACCTCCTTTTTGATTACACTTCATAGAGCAAAGCAAGTGCACGTAATACAAACAACTCTCTGAATGAGATCACCCAAGACCCAAATATTTTATAGTTTTTGTTGCTTTCATTTCCATTTTTCATATGTGAAACTAACAGTTTGCAGAACTTTTTTTTTTATTTTCTGAGGCTGATACAGCTTTCTTCTCATCAGTCAGACTTGCGAATAATTGCAACATTGTCTGGAGTCAAGAATAGAGCTGAGAGGTTGCTGAGATGTCCTCAGCACAGCTTCATAGCCTGAGGGATTTTCTTTGCTTTGTGCTATCACAGGTTTTATTTCTATCTTAGCAATGTCTCTTCCAGTAAGTATGAAAGACCACTGGCTTGGGCTGTACCACTATGTGAGTTCATTACTAAACCAATATCAGCACGCTATGCTTCTGGCATGGCACCTGGGCCTCCACACAAATTTATTCTGCAGAGTTTATTTTCAGTTTTAATCCTCAAGCCCACACCTGAGAGAAGCTGTAAAAATCGGATCACTATGTTTTCTTTTATTTTTGACGTATTCATATTATTCAAATATTTCTTCCTGCTACACCTATATATCTTCCAGAAAAATACTGTTTTGAGAGAAGGAGAGTCATTGCAAGTAATCAGCAGCATTTATGAATGATAAGTCACCTACTCAAGCCATAAGTTTTAGCACAAGTTTCCACAATTTACAAATTTGCTATAATTTCTGTAGGGCTCAATTTTAGGAGCCTTCTTCAGCTAGCTCATTCTTGGGTTTTCCACTTCTTCTCCACATTCCAAATCTGCTGCACGCCTAAATCCATGCTTATACCAGCCTTAGGTAGTTGTTGGCAGGGGTTTTAATGACAGTATAGACAATTTCCACAGTGTTGAGGTCTGGTTATAGGTATTACATAGAAAAAGACATCTCTCCATTGCTGGCTCCCTAAAACCAGCAATAACTCATTTCAAAAATAAGAGAAAAACAAATACTTGTGCGGCTGGGCGGGAGGAGAGTGAGAGACTTAGGCCTTTAATACCGTTAATGCCAAAACAAGATCAGGTTGCTTAGGGCCTGACACATTACTACAACTTGGTAGCCATCCATAAAGTGGTGATGGTGATTATGTGTGGCTCTGGAAGAAACAATGACTTTAAAAGGCTTGACATAGATCATTTGGTCTGAGGCCATAGGTTTCGCTTTTCCTATGCACTTGAATTGCCTTTCACAAAGCCACCTCCCAGTAGCATGGCTCCCAATGGACAAGCACTGACTAGCATAACAAGTCTAAAAATACTCCCTTTTCTTCCAAACTCACTGTAGATGATGTTGGCATCACTTTGTTTCTCCACCCTACAGCAGAGAGTCCAAAACTTGAAGAAAGGTATCACTAAAGTGACCTAAATATCAAATGTACCCTGCAATGCCAGAGTCTAGAGGTTTTTAGGTGCCCAGCTGGAAGCATTCAGGCCCAGATTCATCCCATGCAACTTGGCAGCTGTCTGAGACCCATGATGTTGGTTGGGCCCCTTAATTTTTCCATTGGTGGTCCATGGAGTGAGTGGGACTTCTACAGAGGGCATTTCTTTTCACCTAAGTCCTACATCGCCCTTTACTCTCCTCCTAGCAGAGGAGGTTACAGTGCTGATGGTCCTCATGAAGGTGCCTCGGGTGCCTAAAAAAACATGGAACAAATCTGGGCCAGTGAGTACCAGTTTTAGAGCTATCACCTAACTCATTTAAATTGCAAGTGTCAAAATCCCCTGGAAGCTAAGCAGCAAGTGCTGTAAGGCCATATACTAATTATTATCTGACAAACTTGAAAACAATGATGTATATGATGGAAAAAGTGTGGGCGAAGCAGCCATAGGAGGGGAGCAATTTGTGGACTCCAGAGACTGTGACACATGTTGTGACAGGCAGCTTGTGCTAACAGCCAGGAAAGCGCTCCTCTTCGTCACAAAGCTGTGGGCTTCATTATGGTGGTTAAAATATTACCCCCAGCACTGATGGTCAAGTTGTGCAACGTTCGTTGCATTGTGTTATCGCTGTGCAGTTCTGCTGAGAGCAGGGACAGCACTTGCAGTGTGTCAGCCAGCACTTTTCCAAAACTGCCAGTAAGAAATCTGTGAGAAAGAAAGAGGGGAAAAAAAACAAACAAAGCCCCAACAACAGCCTTTCATGTGTTTTTTCTTCTTATGAGTCAAACTTCATTCCTTTTCTGTCATGAGCAAAGTGATTCTACATTCTCCAGGGAAAACCGGGATGTCGTGACCTTTAAGGTGAACCATGCATGAAACAAGGCTTGTCGTTTTCTTGCAAGGCTTGTGGCACTGAAGGGTTTGGAATCTTCAGCTCACCACGCTGTCAGTACATTACCTGGCTGGCTGGCCTTCTGCTTGAACTAATACTGAACCTTTTTGTTTCTTTCCCTGGGTTAGGGAAGGATCTTTAAGTAACATTTCAGGAAAGAAAAATGAAAAATGTGTCTTTTTTCTTTCTTCTGCCCTATCTCCCAAGCGCCTCCCCCTCCAGGGTTTGACCGAGGCAACTTGCGTTTAACACAAACGACTTTTAGTTTACATGTACGCATCAGTCCGGGTGTAAGTTTTCTAGGTGAAAATTTTATGGGGAAAAATGCTGTTTAGATTGTGCGTGCAAAATAAATGGCTTGTAAATATTTAAAAAAAAAAAAAAAGGTTAATTTTCAGTTGTGCAATAAACTGTGAAATAATCCTCTCAATTTCTTCCCAGTGTCTGACTTGACATGTGCTGGTTTCAGGAGCATACTGGATATTGTTTCTTCACGTGGAAATGAAAAAAAAAGAGAGGTCATGGACTGTTTCCTTTTAATCTTTAAGCTTTTTATTACTTTTTAGTTTTGCATTGTTAGTCATTTCAATCTGGTTTATTCCTCCAACCCCGGTTTGGTCAGACATATTAATGCAAGGCTCTTCCCACTGCAGACAGGTGAGTCCTTATCTGCTCAGTGTTAATCATATGTTTATCTGCTTTGCTTGACCTTGACCTTCTTCCTGCTGTTGTCTTTCTGTAATCAAAGACAAGATTTCAGCAGATGGTGGGGGCGGAAGGCGTTCATTCCATTCATATTTAAGTAAGATAACAAGCAGATGGATACTCTACGATGAATGACACCTCACCAACACCATGGAAGCAAACCCAGCTAACAGGTTAGTATCACAAATGCTTTAACTGCTAGGCAGAAGCATGGATTTTCCATTGTATAGGAGTCCTTCTCATGATAGTAGACAAAACTATGCAAAATCCAGAAGCCTCTGTTATTCTATAAATTAACCCTTGCTGATAGGTTTTTCAGCTGCTCAGAGCTGCAATTGCACCTCTCACAATCTCACTTACAGCTGGTACATCTTCTTGGTGGCCTGAGGCTTCTCTGTAGAACTTCATTATCAAGAAAGGAGATGGGGGCAAGAGCGGGAAGATAGGCTGGCTGCATAATCTTTTGTGGTTTGTTTGAGGGTTTTTAAAACCAAAATTCAAAGTAGAGTCTATTATAAAAATGTGTTTGCCAGAGACGTCAGCATTTATGTTTGTAGGGATATCATAAAGAATAGGATGTCCCCAGATGTGGAGTATGGAGCCTTTTTCAAAGATTGAGGTGAATATGAATGAAACCCAGTGTAAGTTGTGAAGCTAGCTCGATTTCTTGTTTTTCAAATTATTTCAGAATCAAATGGATTTTGTGTGGCCCAGGAACAGGCTGTGATTACAACAAGAGTTAGAAAGAGAGAGCTTTGGGTTCATTACCGGAACCATAAATACTTGGAAATGTCTATATAAACATATAAATAAGTAGGAAAAGAATTCAAGAAAAGGGAGATGAAGGGCTAGAACTGTACAAGCGGGGGTTTTATAAGCTGAACTCTGCAATCATTGGAGAGAAAAAAACCTGCAGGTGTAACTCCCTTAAATTCCCTGACTTTGCAGCAGGGCAAAGCTGCCTTACATTGGGAAATGAATGATTGAGCAGGTGCAAGAAGCGAATGGCATTAACTGTGTAAATAGCAGCTGATTTTCAATCACCAGGCTCCCAGAAGGGATCCTCTGCCTATGCCATTTCCGTATTACCCACAACCCTTCCCATCCATCCACCTCTGACATATCTGTAATAAAGAACAGAGCTTCCTTTAGGATTTATGTCAAATATTAATGCTCCAGGACAGATGCAGTAGGTTGGATTACAACATGTTTGCTCTGGGGTCAGAAGTTATGTTTAATCAAAAAGGGGCCAAGTCGAGTTCCCAAGACTGAAGTAATGATGGGGCATTAACCCAGTTCTGTAGCAATGTTCCTCCAGTCTCTGGATGATTCCTAGTGGTCTTAGTGTACCCACATTCACCTTCAAGCTACTTTAAAAGCAGAGTTAGCTAGTGACCGGATCGTAGGGACAGATGTGGGAGGTGTGTGTTTGCTCCCTCGGGGCATGTTGCGTAGCTCAGGAGCCAGGTGTTACTCAGGATGGGGATGTTGATGAGAGTTTTGCCACAGATTTAGCCATTAAAATAGCATAAAGGAGGCTTATCTGTCTCCCTGGTTTGCCACTTGAGTTTCTGTCTCAGGTTTTCACAGACCAAATCTGACTCCCATTTCTTCATTTCCCTATGTTTCACACAAAAGCAGAGTCTACAATTTCCCTCTTTTCTCCCCCAACCCAAATTATACCTCAAGAGCAACTCTTGCATGACAGTGCTATGCATCACATGCATATGGTCAATATAGCTGTAAGGTACCCAGTGTCTGTGGGGGGAAAGAAAAATCAAAATCTAATTCACATATCAAAATTTGGATTTCATAGCTCGCGCGGTGGGAGATTCTGAAAATTTTAGTCGTGGTAATTCTGTATTTGAACATAAATAAAAGCATAGCATATATTTATTCATAGCAAAGCCAAAAAGGGAGTGGCAGTTGTACTAACCCAAATACTGCCTGTGGTGAAACCTGTAGCATCAGCTGCTCATTAGACAGTCTTTGTATACTAGGAAAGAGCATTTTGCTGACATTCTCCCCCCAGTTAGGCTCTAGAGCTGGCAATTTCAGATGGTAAATGGCAACAACCTCTCAGCACTCCTGTTTCAGGCTTTTGCTGATACAGCATCTTCATTTATGTCGGGACCTGATTTTGAAGGTTAGTTTTGCAATTATAAGTGCTGTACGCATTTTTTAAACAAAAGCCAGTATTTTGAAGTGGCCACCAGGGAGAAGAATGAACAGCTCTAATGGGTTCAATTCATCCTCTGCTTCAGGGCATAACAACAGTTCTTAGAAGCAATTGTTCCTCTTTCCTGCACTGCATAGGCAAGTGTGAGATTTCCATATGCAGTTGCCTTTCCTTTATCATGCCCTTGGATTATTCTTTCACTTGAGGACTCCCCTGTATTTCTTGCTGAGAATGGCTCTTTCCTGTTGTTTTCAGGGAGCAACCCACCTGTTACCACCTTGTTAGTCTCAGCACTGCTTCTGGAGAGACCCAAGTCCCTGCCCCCTCTTCAAATGATTAAACTCTTTCTTGGTGCTGGTGGAGCACGTGTGCACCCACACACCTGCTCACTACCTGCTCAGCTTGAGCAAAGTTTGCAGCAAGGGGGAAACCTTCACTTAGGTTCGTGATAAAGAAATCGGGAGAACCGTATTACTGCGACATCTTCCTGATGTGTTGTTTTGGAATAATCCAGGGGAACTTTGTAAAGTCAGACTTGTCTGTCATAGTCACCTGGACAAAGCACTAGGAAGCTTCAAGGAACAAAGTGACATCCAGGCGCTCAGAGGCAAACCCCTTGTTCAGACTGCAGGCTGATCATACATGTCTGTTAGTCACCTAGAATGTTGTTTGCTTTACATATTTGATAACAGCACCTCAGCAAGTTCAATCTTCTGTAACCCATTCTTTGATTAATGTCCTATTTCCCTAAACAGGGTACGCGACCCCTGGCGTACAAGGAACATTAGTTGCAGAGACGTTAGGAGTTGTCCATGTTAAGGCAGTCAGGGATTTTAGCAGCACTTGGCAGGTTGCTCAGTGTGGCTGTATTTCAGCGCGTGGGGATGGAGATGTGTGGCGGTCTCCTGGAAGACGACATAGTCATAACATGTTGTATGTCAGCTGAGTCTCAGGGCATCCAGCGATGATGTACTTGTTTTTCTTTTGCCCAAGGCTGGGGGGGGAGGGATCCTTTATGCTTCAGTCTTGCCAGTAATCTCTTCCTGAGAAATCCTGTGCAGCTCAAGAAGTTTTGCTCTTTGTGTCTCTTTTGGCATCATGCAGATGGTCCTGTATGGATGTCTTCAGAGGTTTCTGCAAGGAAACTCAGTCCTCAAAGGCTCAGCTAAAGGAAAGCAAACAGGAGATGCTCCACTAACATATATCACTCAGCTCACGTTCAAAATTACTTCAATAGGGGAATAAGCATCTTGGCTCAGAAGGCTGCCACAGTGCTCCATCAAAGAGCAGAGACAGCTTCCAAGGACCAGAAATGTCACTTCATAATGACAACATTTATTTATTTGTCTATTAAGATTTTAAGAAATAGCACTGCACATTCCCAACCCTTAAGTCATGTTCCCCCTTGACGCTCAGTTCTTGTTTTAGTAACACTGTCTTCAGCCTTTCTCCACTTCTCTTTGTGTATTTCCATTGTGCCATGGCTTTTCAGGTAGTGAGGCTGTGTACCTTCATAAGGGCAGGCTGGAAGCCTGCAAACCACAGGACACTTCAAGCACGGGGAGAAGAACTGCTGTGGCAAATTCCTTCTTGCTCTCTATGTGCTACTGCCTTCACAGAGATTATTTTTGCACAATGTCCCTCTGAGGTGCTGCAGGCTGGCAGAGACTGGTAAATCTCTGATTGTTTCAGTGAGGCTCAGTGGTTTTCTTAGGGTGACTCTGAAGGGGAGGAGTAGAGGCGCAGATCTATGTCACTATATCCCCACGCAGTGAACCCATTAACACCGTGTCATCATGCTTTTACTTTCCAGCATAGCAGGGGTGTTTGGTACCGTATGTTGAAGCAGTTCATGGATCAGAGCTTTCTTCTCTGACAGGGAATTGCCTTGCTATAGGGAACATCTGCCTGGGCAGGGTCTGGCTTAATTTTATTTTGTTCTCCCTGCAGAGAGGACGCGTTTATTCCAAGCAATAGAAACAATCCACCAGCTCTGCTCATTCCAGTTAAGCATGAGGCATAGGACTTCAACTTCATATGTCCCTTAAAATAACAACAGGACTTTTAATTTTCAGCTGGAGCCTGTCAAAGTCCTTCTGCCGCAGTGCTACACCTATTCCTCTCATCTACAACAAAACACGGCAGAGTCCTGGCTGAATGACTGCTCCCTTCATATTTCTGGCTATCAGGAAAGGCAGGAACCATGGGCTGGGGCCCCTTTCAGCCTGCTGTCTCAAGTTTGGTCACTTATTGCACCTGAATCTTTGTGAAATGTTTGTTTCATGAGAAACAGATTTAAATTGGATGGTTCATTGATTAAGAAAAGTGATTAGTATGGCAGGGAAAACTTCTTAGTCAAAGATTTTTAACCCAACTGTTCCTGGGGAAAAAAAAAAAGAAAATCAGATGGTATTTTACTGATGGCTCCAGCACTCAGTGCAGTTTGCTTTACAAGCTGTTGCAAAGCTAAAGGCACAGAAGCTGGAGCATTTGGTCATTGGAAAGGAAACCATTTCAGCGTGTGTCACATCTCCGCTTGACTTGGACTAGAAGAGAAAGGTGCAGGACCATATACATGCTTGTGTTGAGACAAGGTGAGAAATATAGGACTGGATTCCTCCTTTTGGTGCAGAGCTGGCATGCAACACTTTCTGGTTCTCTTTGATTGAAGGCAAATGGGGAAGCGGCTGTCTGCCAGGATGGCAGTACTATTGAGCTGGTTTCCACAGAATAGTTAGAGGCCTTTGGGGGTTTTTTCATTCCTGCACCTATCCCATCTGTGGAGTTCAGGAGATGGGATCAAGGTGAGAAGCAAATACTGAAGCCCTGCACAAAAGGCTGTAACAGTTAGTGTCCCCTGAACATCCATCCACCATGTACATAGAGTCCTGTGATGTAGGAAAGGAGGCTTAGTCCATTTTAGAACTGAGTTATCTGAAGTAGGTTGAGGTTAACTGGCTTGTAAATGTGTCAGGAACTCCAAAAAAAAGAACCCTGACTACCTGAAATCCCTCAGTTATACTAAAATCCATATTTGACATGGGTGAAGGGTTCTTAAATGTTATCATCTCCAGGCTGTTCTACAGGAAAAAAAAAAAAAAAAAAAAAAAACAACAAAAAAACCCAACAAACCTAACAACAGACTTTGCAAGTGGATTATTAAGTTGCTTCAGCCTGGTTGCTTTCTCTTTACTGTACAGAAGAGATTGGGGAAAAACAGGTAAAGAAATCGGAGGAAGGAAACTGTTAAGGGGGCTGCTTCTGCATCCTCACCAAACACCTTGGGGTAGGAAGTCCCTGTTGCTGTGTGCCAGCCTCTACTGAGAGGCTGGTGCAATGAAGTGATTAATGGATTGTGCTTCACCTGAAGGCCAGAAACAGGTGGAGTAATGCAGGGCTCTTTCCTGGCACTGCCCTGCTTAACATCTTGTCACAGTTCAGCCCCACTCAGGACCAAACTACACAGTCTCTCACTCACTCCCGCTGCCCTTCAGTGGGACAGGGAGGAGAATTAATGCAGAAAATAAGGCAAAACTCATTGGTTGAGTTAAAAAAAAAAAGCTAAAGAGAATAACAGAGGGGAAAAAAACCACCACAAAATAGAGACAGAAAACAAGCCCCAATAACAGAAAATACTGAAGCATGGAATTTATAGTACAATAGCTCACAGCAAATCCTGATGTCCAGCTTCCTCCCAAATTCCAGGAAGCTCCCCCCTGCCACCCTCCTCACTTATATACTGAGCAAGATGTCACAGGGGATGGAACAGCCCTTTGGCCAATTTGGGTAAATTATCTCAGCTCTTGGCTAATTAGTAACCTATCCCAGCGGTGTCCCTCAGCTACAGGGGCCACCAGCTGTGGTTCCTCTCCCACCTCAGGTGAAAATTAACTCTATCCTAGACAGAACCAGGACACATCTTTATCAGCGAGTTGGAGGAGGTGACACAAAGCTGGTGATGGCAGCTGGGCAGGTTGATACAATGGTAGGCAGGGTGGCTGTCCAGCAGGATCTAGACAGGGTAACAGAAGTCTTACGAAATTCAACAAGTGCCAAGTGCCGCAGCTGGGAAGGAAGAGCCCTGTGCAGTAATCCAGGCTGAGACTACCTGCTTGGGGGACAGCTCTGCTGAGAAGTCCCCGGGGGTTCTGGTGAGCAGTGAGCCAGCAGTGACCATGGCAGCAGGGATGGCCACCAGCCTCCTGGGCTCTATCAACAGCAGCACAGCCAAGAAGGTCAAGGGAAGGGATTATCCCATTCTACACAGCACTCATGAAGTCACATTTGAAATACCGCATCCAGTTTTGGGCCCAGATGTTGATAAACTGCAGTGACTTCAAAGAAGGAACCTCAAACTGATTAGGGACTGGAGCTCTTGCTCTGCGAGGAGCAGATGAAGAAGCTGGGCTTGCTCAGTCTGGAGAAGGGAAGGCTTCAGGGGGGCCTAATCACAGCCCTCTTATGTCCAGGAGGAGGTTATAAAGAAGATGGAGCCAGGCTTTTCACAGTAGTGCGTGGCCTCTGCCAAGGCTATGCAAACTCATCCCACTCATAGAGAAATTCCTGCTACCACCAACTCATCACAGCCCTGCTCTGCCTGAGGTACCCGCCCAAATTGCTTCCCTGTTGGCACCTCGGTCCCAACCCCTTCTGGGAGCCCAGCAAGCCCAGGCTCTCTCCTGCTTTTCCATGTGCTCTCCCTGCACACCAGCCCTCCTGCCCTCACCTCTCTTAGCTGTGCTCTGCTCCTGTCACTACATAAACCAGTCTGTGTTTCCATGACCTGCAGTTTACAGTCATAGGCAGGCAGTTTTTTATTATAATTTAATACTTGGAAACACTTGTAACAGTTCAAAACTTGACTACTTTAGTTTTGGAAACAAGTGATGGATGGGAGAGGCAATAGCCTAAAAGAATGACCCAGGACTGAAGTTGCTGGGTGGGTAATTAGCACCCACCTCTGTCCTGTGCCCTGTTAGTCTAGGCTGCAGTTCTGCTTGGCATGTCTCTTGAAGGCACTAATGATATCAAGCTGCACGGTCCAGTGCTGAAGGCTTAATCAGGCATACTCTAAAAATACAGAGAAATCATGCAGCACAGAACCGCTTATCATTTACCTGCCTCAGAGCTGAAAGCTGGTGGATAATAACTCAGACCATTGTACATAGCAAGTGACTCAGGAAAGCCAACTGCGTGGGCTGCAAGACTGACAAGACAAAAACATGTCTGTACTGGATGGGTTGGACAGGCGCCTTACAGGTCCCCGTTTCCCTGCACTATTGCTCATAGAGCTCTTCAGGGCTGTATCAGTGACAGAACGGGCACTATCAGGACTTGGAGAGTCACAAGTCTGCAAATGGGAAATATCCTATTTAAGTCACAATTTTCAGACAGCGTGGGGATGCAGGGCCATCTCTGGTGGCTTTTGCAAGTGAAGCAGTGCGTGCATGCGCTGGCATCACCCTCTGCAGGCTGGTGATCCAAGTGGGTGATGCCAGGCCCACGGGGTGCACTGGGCTTTTCAGGACTTTGCCAGGTCTCTTGCCGTGTTGATTGCAGTCTCTCCGTCGCACTGTGTGACACGTAGCCCAACGGTGTGCATTGTTGCCTGCACTCTGTGAGTGAAAGTGAGGAGGAGAAGGAGGAAAACCAAGTTGTAGTTAATGATAGCCACTGCTTTGCCACTAGGGACTCCTGGAAAATATCTGTGACATTCCTGAGTACCTCATAGCAGTTATAACAGGTTTAACAACCCAAACAAGGTGAAAGCCTGTATCGGCAGAGAGAAATCTCTGAGGACGCATTGGAAACACTTGAAGAAGGGTAAGTAATATGTCAGACTGACATTATGGTTGGGAATAAGGTTAACCAAGAGATACTGTTAGCAAAGGTTCAGCTGTTCCCCTGGGAGTGCGGGTCTGCTTCCTCACAAGTGACTTGTAACTTGAGAAGCCCAGTCTGGAGCATGGAGGTGGCCAAATGAATTTCTGAACTTGTACGCTTATGCCTCACAGTACATACAGCATAATACTTCATCCACTTCCCTTACACTCAGGCCAAAGGAGGAAAGTTCTTCTGAAGTTAAGCCCTTTCTGAGAGTTATACACACTAGGAGATGGCAGCCCCGTAGCTGTCACCTTTTGAGAGTTCTGCATCAGGATGAGGAGGACATTTCTGGGATGAGGTACCTAGAGGAGTTTGCACTGCTGCTGCTGCTTTGAAGCAAAGAGAGAAGACCAGGTTTTGTCAGCCAGGTCCTTTGAGAGCAACTACCCCAGAGCCTTTTTTTTTGTGGGAATAAGGGAGCACATAGGTAGGAATAGGGTTCAGGATGTGTTGACATGTGTCAAGATGCAAGGTGACTGTTTATGGACTGGGCAAATTACAGACAAGTCTTTGCAGGGCCTTATCTCAGATTTCTCCCTCTGAAAAAGAAAAGAAGATCAGGCTCAGGCCCTCTGCCTGGCATTCTCTCTGACATATATCATGGCACAGGGGCAGCCCACCTCTTCAGATCAGGGTGTCCTGAGCTCTTCATATCATTTACATCCAGGGTGACTGGATTACCTGTAGACACCATAAAGCCACAGGGACTTTAAGCAGTGTTTGCAACATGTTTTACGCGGGTTATTGTGGTAATGCTCCGGGGGAATCTGAGTCCGCTGGGATTCTCAATGAGCCAGAGGAGCTAATTCCTGTCCAAACAGCTAGCCCAAAGCAAACTGTATTGCAGCACAGACGGGTTATCTGGTACAATCGACAGAACTTTTACTCATGCTTGGAATAAAAGAGAAGAAGAGTTCTGCAACAGGCTTGGCTGAAGGGCATATAAGCCTGCAAGTGTAAATATGCTTTGTGATGCTCTGTAGTGACTTGTGTACCTTGAGTAAATTGAGGTAAGACAGGCTGTGAATCTAAGAATCTAAACTGCAGCTGTTGTTCCTGGATAATTCTGTAAGTGGCCCAATGTAATCAATGTTTTATCTCAGTCACAGTCTGATTTATCAGCCTACAAGAAAAAAAAGGCAATACTCTTCAATGAGACAAAAAAAAAAACCACAATGTTTAATCCTAGGTGAAACAAGCTGATGGTTTTAACTGAGGTTTCCACTTCATTTATCACCGCGGGCTCTATCCCTCTGTCTTGGGAACGCACATCACTTCAGGAAGACGAAGAAAAAGTTCTCCTAGGAAGCCACGTCCTTTTGCTCCAAATGCTGTAGTTAGCTAAATGTCACCTCTGGAAACATCGTAATTCAAGTTAGTGGGCTATATGGGAATATTTCTGAGAATTTGATTTACTTATATCTGTCTTTGTGCCCATAATCTCAGATCCTAGCATTGCCCTTTCAAAATGCCAAATGCAACAGCTTGGATCATTAGCACACTTTGAATTCTGTTATGTGGGTCGTGCAGATGTGACTCCTGTCCTTTAGACAGACACTTTCATGCTGTAAAGAGAGCAGGGCGGGGAAGGGAGGATAATATTTAAAATATCATAGGACAACTCTGATGTCCTGTACAGTGTTCTAACTCCAGTGAAACCCAATAGACATATGCCAAGTTTAATTAACATGAAAAATTTGGCCAGGTGTGAGAGGTTTATCTTTAACCCATTTCTCTGTTTGAAATTTCATTTGCCCTGCAAAATTTCTTATCAAGTTTGCTCACTACACATTAGACTTTGAATAGTGCTTCTTCTCTAAGAACTTAACGTTCTCCCGGGGGATTCCATACAGAAATCCTACTGAGCAGGAAGAAGAGGCAGAGCTTTGGGCAGCCTCCTTCCAGTGTGCACAGGCTGCCACTCAGCCGTTCAGGCTGCGCGATTGCCAGGATTGCAGGGAGAAGCTTCATGGAGCTCTGTGGCATTCATGAACCCTCCTGCCCTCTGCTGTCAGTTGCTTTTCTCTCTTGCTTTGAATGTCTTCTCAATTCCACAGTGCAGCTGGTAATCAAAGTGATGCTAATCTGTTGCCACAGCTCTTGCCAGAGAAATTGCTTTTTGTCTGAAGGCATTGGGTTGGGGAAGAGGAAGGGCATAAATGGGGCTCATGTTTTGTCGTACATCTTTAAATGCTTAATTTCTTGTTGATAGGAAACTTTGGGGTACACGGCTGTTTAGGCTTTTAGCCAAGTCCACTCACATCCCCACAAGGGAGTCTGTCGCCTTTGTATGTATATGTCACCTTCTATGTATATGTGGATAGAGGGAGAGCATTTGCTCTGCAGCCACTGTATGCTCTCCTGATAGGACATGTCACAATTGCAATGTACCTTGTAACACATGCAAAGAGAAAAACCAAACAGACTTCACTGACGACCTTAATTTTGGCATTTCCCAGCTTTCAAATGCTTGAGTTTGCAACATTGATGTTTTTAACGCAGGTTTTTTTCCCCTGCAATTATAAACAATACTTTGCATTTCTCTGATGTGTTCTGCCTGAGAATTTGATAGTGTTCTATAAACATTTTTGTGCATATTCATGACCGCAGCCTTTTGAAGTAAGTAACTATTGCCATTATTTCAGCTTTTGAAATTAATATATGCAGAGATCATGCTTTGCTGAGAGTCACACAGGATGTCAGTGGATCAGAAGTGATAGTCTCTAACTTCTACATCCTGATCCGTCTTTTGACCTTCATACACACTTCTTTTTCAGATAAAAAAGTCCTTTTTAACATCACAGAATTTCATTTGTGACTCTGCCTAAGGCCACCTCTCATCCACAGTAACTCTGAATGGGATGCTCATTAACCAGTAGCATCCCCTCGTCAGCCTGTGGTTCACTGCAAAGAGCCACATGAATACTTTATGGATAACAAAATGGACTGGAAAAGTTTGGATAATGCAGGTGAGGTCTTCTGTAAGAGCTATATGAATTACTAATGACAGAGCATCATTAAATTCTTGTTAGCTGAGTTTAAATTTGATCTCCTTGAAATCGTTTCTTATGTGTCCATCAGTAAAGGTCTTCTTTGCATCATGTTGCCTTTTGATAGAGCAGTCTCTGTTGGTAAGCTAATTACTTCTGTTTTCATCCTGCCTGGTAAACAGATCTCCCCTTGTTCTTATCGCAGTTCACGCCTCACTTGTTTTCTGATAGACTGCTTTATTTCTTCTGTCAAGCTATAAAGGCCTCTTCTTCCAAGGCAAGAAATAATAAGCGTTAAAAACAAACCCAGACTGAAACTTTATAGTCCTTCAGCTCTGTACAGGCAAAATACTTCACGAATTCAGAGTGAACAAATCTTCACTCTGCCTGCACTCACTTGCCTTTTCACTCTGTTCCTCTCCCTGTGGCTTCACAGCTTACTTCTCCTGGTTCCCATTTCCTAAGAGGTGTCTATAGTGTTGCCATCTCTAAATGCCCTTCACAGAGCTTTTCCAGACCACCTTCCTTGGCTGTCTCCCAGAACAGAAACTTCCTTTTGCCTCAGCCATGATCTTTCTCCTCTCTAGACCCAGACATCTTGGCTGGGTACCATCCCTGGAACACAGGACAGTGTTTGAAGCCACTCTGAGGAGCCAGTGATAGCAGCAACAGCAAAAGAAGCTGGGCTGCATGTCCTAGGGATTTGTGTAGCCTGAATAATAGGAGTGTGTGTCACCTCAGCTC
Source organism: Tetrax tetrax (assembly GCA_009806455.1). NCBI lineage: Eukaryota > Metazoa > Chordata > Aves > Otidiformes > Otididae > Tetrax > Tetrax tetrax. The sequence goes on from WHYT01017426.1 coordinate 270,639, forward strand.
CCAACCAGCAGAGGCCCTGCTCCACAGTTACAAACCACTTTGTGAAAAATGTTCCTCCCTGATGCTTCTTCTGAAACAGACCTTTCCTGACATCCTGTCCCTTCCTTCTTCTTTGCCTCCTCCATCAAGTGAATTGAACTGATGGATAGGCTGATAGCGTAAAGCAGCCTTACCTGAAATTAGGGGGAGATTGAGGTGTAAAACCTGGTGTCAGGGTCATATTTCTACCTGCGTGCTTTGGACTTTTCTCTACTTGGTGATGAATGCCAGGAGGGGGAAAAAGGAGGTGTGGGAAACCCCCCCTGCTTTTATTAGGGGGAGAATGCTTAGTGTGCAGTAAATTTCTCATATTTCCAACTCATTCTGGAGCATGTTTGCCAAGGTTTTAAGAGTTATAGGTCCATAAGTCAAATACCTTGCAAAACAGGTGCCATTATTCTCCCATTTTTCACCCGAGCTTGTAAGTAGGCCCCATACATCTTTGGCTCACTCCGCAGCACAGATTTCTTCCATGTTCTGTTCTGTTCCCTTGTGCCAATTAAACTCCAGCAGGGAGGTGACATATTAATGTATTTCATCAAAATAATCAAGCCCAGATCTTGGCGATGCTGCTCCAACAAAAGCCGTGTCCCAGATACAGCACTCCAGGAGGTGGCATCAGAACTTATTCTGGCCGCACCCAGCAGCTCTTACACATCAGACACATCAGCATCTATCGTGCTAAAGGCATGGCCCACACCTGGACATTGCTTCTGTGTCCGGGTGCTTCACAGCATGCCTCTTCCCTTGAAGCCACACTGGGAAGAAGAGAAACATTCCCACCTCTGTTCTGCAGTGGGAGAACTGAGAAAGCATCAGGCTGATATTCATTTACCCAGGGGACTAATTTTGAGGATTAAGGATGACTAGGAAGAGAAGGGATCTATCTGACAAGCAGAGATGAAGAAAGCAGAGGCATTCAATGCTTTTTTTTTTTTTTTTTTTTTCCTTCCTCAGTCTTTAATTATACTGATAGACCTTGGGCTGTGGGAACAGTGAAATCAGGAAACAGTTAACATGCCTGCAATTTCCCTACTACCTCCTAACCCACCCCTCATGGATGTAAAAGATGGCTGCAGCTTAGCCAGTAGAAGAAGCCTAGGTGGGGATGACAAGCCCACGTGTCTGCATCTCTGTAGCAGGAACTTGCAGAGGATCCTTTTCCTCCTGGCACAGACCCTTACGGGGAAATCTTCTCATCCCCATACAGCTAAGGGCAATGGTAAGTCTCTGGGCATGACAAAGCGTTTTCTAAGTGATGGTAGCGGTGTGGAGGAAGGTTGCTAGCACTAATCTTCTAGCCTGTTGTAGAGGATAATGAAGTGCTCATAAAAAACAAGTGATGGGTTTGGGTTTTTTCCTTCTCTGATGGAAGATGGTGACCTCCAACATGGGCTGTTCAGCATGGCTAAACCGGTGCTGTTTGTTATGGTAATAGAGGGAGCAGTCAGTGATCTGCAGAGAGTGGGAAAGTGGGGAGAGGAAGGGAAAATTACCTGAAGGAGGAAAGACCTTGTGTTTGGCAATGGAAGACAGGCAGCACGAGATGCAAGTAGGCACCCTTGGTGCCAATGTCGTATGTCAAGAAGGCAAAATGCTCTTGTCCTGCATGGAGTTTACAGTAGAGCTCTTAGGGAGGTCAAATTTCTGCACATCACCAGAGTGTCCCACGAAACAACACTCCTAGCAGTTACAGCTAATTGTGGGCTCCCTTCACGGCTCCAAGCCTTGCCTTCTGCCCTGTTGAATAGTTGCCGGGGTAGCATGCTAAAATAGGGAGAGCAGTGTTTTGAGGAGCTCTTTGCCAGGGCCATGGTATCCAAAAATGACTGCCTAAAGTCAAGATTCTCAGCTTGTGCTTGGGCATCTAAAAAAGGGGTTTGTTGTTTTTTTTTTTAATGTAACTTGATGTTTCTACAAACCAAGCATCAGAATGAAAAATAAGTGCTGAAATGACACTGTGGTTTGTAAAGCTCTCTTACAGGCTAAGGTGAAAAAATAAATTGAGGTTAATAAGAGAAGTCAGGAAAGTGGAGAGGCAGGAAATTAAACCTTATTGTTCTCAGCACTTATTCGGAGAAAAAATTAATAGCATTTTGTTTTGTAGCGAACGTTTTTCACAATGTTTCCTAGCAAATATCAGCCACAAATACATTGCTTTATCAGAAAGCTGGCAAGCGACAACACAAAGAGCACAGATGAGAAAGCAGAGATGGAAAAATAAGCAAAAGGTATTCTGGCTTGTATCTTAAGTATGTAGAAGGTACCACCCTGGTATCTAATTATAGGGTGTGCAGAAAGTAACAGCTACAGTCAAGGTTTCTTGACATTCTTATCTGCATGTCTTCTGTTGCTTTCAATGTCAGCAGATTGTTTAAGTTGCTGTTTTCCATGGTGGGTATCTGCCTTTGGCTGAATATGCTCCAGACAGAATCAGCCCAACAATTCCAATCTTTTTCAGGAAAAGAGTAGGGAAGACAACTCTAGTTAGTCACGAGGTGAGACGCATATTAGCGCTTGTCAAGATGCCAAGGACAGAGCCATCGGCTCCCACTCCACCGTCTGGCTTCCTCCTCTCTGCAATTTGGACTCAGTCACTGGGCTCACCTCTCACACTGGCACCAGCCGGGATCTCCATCCTCCTCCCACTCTGACCGCACCGTGATCCTGCACTCATGGACCAAAATGGCTTTCAGTGAAAGTCTCACTCAAAGCATGCCAAAAGTGTAGCTGTCGTATTAGCCTAATGGTTCATTGAATCTGTCAGGTTTCTTTACAAAAACGTGATTAAGCTGAGAGTGCTTCTCATGCAGTACCTGCAGAGGATGCTGAAAATAAAAAATTACATTCATAGCTACAGGTAAGAAAATTCCAATTATTTTTTATTTAAAAAAAACCATATCTGCAGGATAAAAACTGTCCTTAGAGAGACTGTATAAATAGTAAAGGAGCTGCTTTCTTCTTTGCATGGACAGCAAGGGCTGGAGTAACTGTGCTGGTAGCTAACTATACAAAATATCAGTACTGCAAAAGGGTAAATCACTGGTAAGGGAAAAGTGACAGAGATCACTCAGAAACATAAGCAAAACCAGCTCAGCCCTGTGCTGGGAGACAAAGTGAGGAAAACACCTACAAGAAAACCCTTAACCCTTTTTTCAGGCTCAAGCATTACTGAAAGAAGCTAGACATTATTGTCCTTGGATGATATGAAAACAGCACAAGTAAACAAAAAGCGTGAATTTTTTTTTTCAGTGTAGTGCAGGGTGGCATAATTATAGAGCAATATGTTTTCTTCTGCTTAAGAAGGCTTATATGCGAAAAAAACCACAGCTATGAAGGCAAATGCAATGGGAACTGACAACACTGTTTTGTGGAATGTTCTGGATGGCAGGAAAAAAAATAGTGAAGAAAGAGAGGGAAATAATTGGAATTTTTAAAGCATTTCTTTACTAGTAAAATGTAGGATAAAGTCCACTTTGCCTTGGATGAAAAACAGCCTGATGGAGCTGGGTTTTGCCTTATAAAAACCAGAGCCTCTCAAAAAGTGATTGAGCCACAGGCTCCTCTCAGTATCCTGCCAGGCTGACATCAGCATACCCTTTGGAAACCACCTGAGGATGCCAAGAGATACTTTGCCCTTGATCTTTGTCTAACCAAGCTCAAAGGGATCACTCCTGAGCAGCTACTCAATCCTGATCAGTCAGTGTGTGGCCAGTGCTTGACTTGTGCAAAAGAGCTGTGGTGACATGGCAATGGGCAGTTTCTCACCAAACCACCTGAGACTTCAGCCAGCACTGCCTGGCATCCACCAAGTCCTGTGAAGTGGAAGTGTGGCATTGTCCTAGCTTGTCTATGGGGAACCGAGGCACAGGCAAATTCTGATCAGAAAGATCTGTTTCTTTGGGTGCTTAATTTTCACCTATGATGCTGCAGTGTTCAGGTTTCAGTTTGGTTTGGGGTGGGTTTTTTGGTGTGTTGTTTGTTTTTTTTTTTCTAACTACGGACCTTAAGGCTGCATTGCAGAGGTTCAAAGCACAGATATCACTACCTGGCACATAAAGAAAAAAGGTGTTTTGTTTTGTTTTGTTTTTTCCCCACAAATGCAGATTTCTGACACGAGAAAATTTCACCTGGGCTCCCTTGTGATCCAGGAGGATTTAGTAACCCCTCTTTACCTTTGATGCCTGTTTTCCTGGAGAGCCTATTTTTCTGGCCAGGGCTGAATTATCTTCAAAGCAATTTTGAATTACCCATTCCTCAGTACTGGGTATGGAGAGACCCTTCCACATGTCATGGTTTCATCCAAGGGTACCCAAAGTTAAGTCTGCTGTACCACTAATTTTCAAGGCCAATACTCCCCTCTTTCTAGCCTTACAGAGGTAGGATTCTGCTGACAACACAAGTTTGTTTCAGGTTTCCAGCATGAGTGGGGAGTCCCAGCCAGGTCTGAGTGCTCCAGCCCACCTAACAGTGATGTGACATGGGGTGAGTTTGCTGGCTCACTCCTGCTGTCCCAGGAGGCAGGAACAAGCCCCTGCAGTAACCTCTCTGCAGATGCCTTGGCTTCTCACAGTTCTGCCACACTGCAGGATCTCCACTTCCAGAGAGGTAGCTGAGTGGCTATTTCTCATCAGTGTTTCTTACCAAGCTGACCCTGGAATGCGTTCAGGAGGGCTACGAAGCTGGTGAGGGGTCTGGAGCACAGGCCTTATGAGGAGCGGCTGAGGGAGCTGGGATTGTTCAGTCTGGAGAAGAGGAGGCTCAGGGGAGACCTTATAGCTCTCTATAACTTCCTGAAGGGAGGTTGTAGTGAGCTAGGGGTCGGCCTTTTCTCTTGTGTAGACAGTGATAGAACTAGAGGCAATGGTTTCAAGCTGCGCCAGGGGAGATTCAGGCTGGACATTAGGAAATATTACTTCTTGGAAAGGGTAGTCAGGCACTGGAATGCACTGCCCAGGGAGGTGGTGGAGTCACTGACCATGGGGGTGTTCAAGAAACGTTTGGATGTTGTGTTGAGGGATATGATTTAGCTGAAAAGTATTGGTGATGGTTGGACTGGATGATCTTTTAGGTCTTTTCCAATCTTGATAATTATGTGATTCTGTGACTACCACGATCCTGCCTTTCCCAGGACCCACCACCTTTCTTCATCCAACAAACTAGTTTGCTGGCTACCTGTTGCCTCATTACATCCAAGCAGATTTTCCCAAAACATCTTTGTTTCTCTCCACTGCTTGCCCTGCCTCTTAAGGATAAGAACAGAGTTTCTGTAATAACGGCTACAACAAAAAGCCTGCTGTAATTACTGTGTGTGGGTACTAGGCCAAATGCAGCCCTGGTAAACTTGTATTGAACTCAATGCAGCGGTGCTAAGGGTGCATTTGTTCCTTTTCCTTCACTGCCCTGCCAGCAACCATTCTTTGGTAAGCTTTGGTACATGGAATGTGAAACAAGAGGGTATGAGGAAAAAGCAAAGTGATTTTGCCATCTGAGGAAGAGGTTATTGTTTGGGAATGCAAAGACCTACGTGGATCTAAACATTTTACTTCAATGCATAGTCCTGTTTGACCTCCGAGCTTTCTTCATATTTCAGGAAGGAAAAAAAAATCACAGAAGTCAAATACAAGGAACCCTCATTCCATCGCTTTGTACTGAGGTCCTTCATGCTGTTTGCCTTTTATTAACTCTAAGAGATACTCCATCTGTGTCATTATCAGACCATGGAGAAAGCACCACTTAATAATGCTACTGTTGCTATCATAGTTCTTTCATAGTCTTTTTTCATTTATTGCTCTTAAGATGTTTGGATAGAGAGTCAGTGAAAGTACATCAGACATAATAGTGGAGTTAAAAAGCCATCCTTGCCTTGGAGACTATCCACGACTTCATACTCCCCTTGGCTGAGGTGTTGGCAGCTGCAGCCCAGTAGATCTGTTCTCAGGTAGGATTTGGTAATGCATCTTCAAAATACTTTATTGCTAAAAGCTGAGGGTTTTCTACCCTTCAATGTTGTTCCCACAATGGCTTTCTCCCCACTTAAAAACTAACCGCTGCCCAGCATTGTTGATAGGCATTGGGGCCAGCTGTGCTTGTGATGTATCACCTGGGCAATCAATCAGCTGACTCACTGTGGTGGGTGTGGTGGACATCTCTAAAAGCCTAGGAGGGAGCTCCTGCTTCTGTTTGGGTGGAGATTTTGTTGGTGTAGTGGGAGTGTTGAGGGAGCCTATGACATGAGAAGTTGGAAGGGTTGACTTGGTGCTTGGAGAGTTGGGTGTATGGCAAGCACTGAAATAATGCTTACTGGGGGTCTTTGGCCTGAAGGAAGTTTCTAGGGAAGATGCTTAGATGTGCATTCTCTGGGAGGTGGGAGAGCTGAAGTGAACATAAAGGATGGATATGCTGGGAGGTAAGAAAGGTTGAAAACTTACACTGTGCTGTGTTACTGTAGTAAATGCTGTGCATGGACTGCTAACCAAAAGCTTGTGAATATGGCTTGTTACTCTTCTCCTGAACGGGGGGGGGGGGGGGGGGGGAAATACCCTATTTACCATGGGGCAGAAATTCATGTGTATTATTGTGGAGTAACTGAAGCTTGTGAAGTTCACAGCATACTTGTCTCTAACTTGTGTGAGAGTGCATAGCTAAAAACAGACTGCAAATGTGAAGTCCTAGGCAAGGTTTGTTTCTTAGTTTGTATCATTGTCTGCTTTTGTGGCTTTGCCAAAGAAGGCCAGGAAAAGGAACACAAGTAGCTATCAAAGGGGAAAGCTGAGGGAAGGCTAGGCTTTGAAAAACACTCTGGGAATTTTACTGTCTCCATATTGAATTTTGCCTTAGATGGCCACACTACCAAAATGGAGTTGCTCTCTCTGACAAAGCTACCTGGTTTTTGCGATCAGACTTTAGTATAAGGATCCCATTTTTTTGCAGGCCCTTGTCTTGCTAAGGGAGATCTTGGCTCTGGGACCACCCTTGGTGGCTCTGGAAGCCTGAAGGTCCAGGGGTGATACCCCTGTGTCGTGCACACCTCAATTGACGTTGTGCGCTTACACCCAGTTTGGTCTTTCTGTTTAGCTTAATTTAGCCCAGAGCCTGTCCAGGACTCCGGTGACCATTTGCTTGTTGTACCTCTTTCTGCAGGGCTGTCCTGCCTGCTCTGTGTTGTGTTTCCTTCCCCATCTGGAAGGAAGCAGGGGGTGCACACTCCAGAATGTGGCACAAACTCTTCCTGTCAGTCTCGAAAACTGGAATTAAATGAAAAAGTGGATTTTCCAGGCACCACTAGATGGGGCATCCTGATCGCTGTTGCTGGGAAAACAGTGATGCTTGTTCTGTAAAACAAACCCCAGAAAAGGTGCAGGGTTGGATTGTGCAGCTCATTGTGGGAGGGCTCATACCCCGCTTGGGGCTGCGTGGGCAGTGGTGGCTGTGCACACGGGTGGGCACCACTGTCCCTCCAAAATCCTTAACGGAAAGCTTCTGCAAGCACACCATGTCTGCAAGTGAAAGATGATTTCTGATGGTGTTTGTGTTGTTTTTTTTTTTCTTTTTTTAAAGATACTGAGCTGTGGAAGTATTAACCTCTGTGTTAGGTGAGCTCCCTTCCCACCCCTCGGTAAGAAAAGATGCTTAGAGGGAAGACAGAACTTTTGACTCTGTATAAACTGTGGTTATTTTTTACTGTGGAAAGCTAGAAGGGCTGTGAGGAGTTCAATTTTCTATTGTCAAGGTTCCCTGATCCTCTGTTGCAGCATTGCCAGCTCATGTTGTCTTCGGCAGTGGAAGAACCAGGGGGTCGATGAGGGCACAGGAGGGGAAGAGCTGCATTGCCCTCTGCTTTGATGTTCACATCAGGTCTATGTCTGAGGACTTGTGCAGTGTTAGAAGTCCCTCTCTGAGAGGGTTCTTCTGAAATGCTCATGGCCAGATTCTGGCTTGTGTAGGTCTGGGGTTACCTACATCAATGAGCTTAATCAAAGACTATGAATAGAATCAGACTAGTGTCTGTCAATTGTCTGAATGACAGATACATCTGCAAAACAGATAAATATCTGACCATGTTCTCACTGTACCAGGGTTCAACTCTATCCTTCATCTTGATTTATTTTTTTCCTTCCCCTTTTCCATCTTACTCCAGTGCTTATTCTTCTGCTCTTCTAACCGTACCACAAAAATAAGTGTGCTTTTTGTCAGGGGAAGAAAGCCTTTGTTCCAAGACATGCCACTGTATTTCAGTGCTGTGGTTTATGCAAGGCTGATGAGGAAGAGAAGCTAGGTCTAGAAGCCCTCAAGGAAAGGGTGTGTGCTTTCCTGTGGTACAGATGCAAAGACAGGAATGTTGCTATGTTTAGCTTGGGTTCCTCTTGGCAATAAAATATTTTCCGTAAAATACCTTCCATAAACTCCAGGTGGATTCTTGAAAACCTGTCCAGAATACTAGGATTCCAGTAAAAAACACAGTGAAAAATCAAGATACTATGTAGCAGGTTGAGAACACATGATGCGAAAATATGTAAAGCTCTGAAAATGAATTGATTTGTGTAGCAAGAGGCAACCCTGCAATTAACAAGTCAGTAAAATGATAACCTATAAAATAGTAATGCTGTCACATCTTATGAAGTCTGAGTGCTTTTATTTCATTTGTCTATGGTGCCTACATTTCAAAAAGGAGAATTGGTGGTGGGGGAGGCCTGGAAAGATTTGGGAAGTATTTGAGGCTAGTTCAGGAAAACGTATGTAGCAAAATTCATGCTTAGTTTACTTGTATGAAAGATGACTAATGTGCTATAGGAGCCTACAAAGCACTGAGTCTACTGCTAGATGGCTCTGTAACCTAAGAGAAAACTCTGATACACTGTGGTTGTCACCTGAAGTGAGACAAAGTCTGACTGAAAAATTAGTTCCAGCTCCCAGTAGGGAGGGTAATTGGTTAATGGGATGACTAATTGCAGAGAGGACATGGGGACTCTGACTTAAATCTTGATTAAAAACCTGGCTTTCATTCTCAAAATGCTTTCTATCCCAAAGATGGGTTCTGGGCTTGATGCAGAAGCTTTAGGTCTGCTCTGTAGAGGACAAACTTCAGTCTCTGAAAGAAAGCAATTCTGGAAGACCAACTTCTGAGTTGGTGAGAAGTATGGTTCTGTGGACCACTGAGTAGGAATAAGGGGTTTTGTTGTGTTGGTGCTATTCTCTCTCCATTGTGGTGGCAAGTATTGTCTTGTGAGCTCACTTGTTTGGATAACCATCCATGGAAGGACATTTAGCTTTCTTGATGCACCTCGAGGACCGTGTTGATGCTCAGTCCTATCTGACTGTAGTCCATGGTCCATTTTTTTCCACATTTCCTTCCTTTTTGGAGTTCAGAGCCCCTTGCTTGCATCAGGTGCACATTTGTAGCTGAGTTTGCATACCTATGATTATAAATAAATGTAGTGACATAGCCCAGAGAGGCTGTATTGGCTTGTGAATAATGGTGGCATTTGCTGATAAGGATTTGTTGTATAGATGCTTTCCTCAGCCTAGAAACGGAGGCCGTGTTTCTCCTGCAGAGCTGTTGTGGTGCCTGGAAAAATCGGGTGGAACAAAAGGGAACCATCTCAGTCTATGCTCTTTCAAGGGACATCTTCTGAGGTTCCCTGGAAAATGGACTTCTCAGCTGTGCTGATAGCACTTCAGAGCAGCTCTTCTCTGCCTGAAGAACAGGGCTCAGTCTGGCTTGCTCAAAGAGACTTATTGTGTCTCTTCAGCCCATTCTGTTACACTCTCTGTGGCTAACACAGACAACTTTTGTAGGGAAATTTGAGGTCTGCATCCATGAGGAATTTGAGAACCACGTCCATGTAGGATGTTACTCTGAAGAACAGTAGGTTCAGAGAAGAATGAAAGGGGTGGCTTTGAAAGGTGCAGGTCCTGCTTTCAGTTAACTTGTGACTGCATGGTGCTTCCACTGAACAGGGCCCTATTCCAGCTCTTGCAGGAGAGCTCTGCTCCGGGGTCATAAGCAAGGGACACACTGCCAAAGTGTACCTCCAGACTTCTTTAAAATTCATTCTCACAAAATAGCTTCTGAGATGTTTCATTTTCAGGTGTACTACCTTGCTTGCTCTGTGTGTGTTTTTTCAGAGACCTGAGTAGCTCCTCCAGCTGTTGATGGTCAGAGGAGCACAGCTGTTAGTGTTCCCTGAGAGACAGAGCAAAGAGATGCAGCTGTCTGCTGAAGCTGCTCTGAAGGCTAACTGGGGTCTCTGGAGAAACTGATATTCCTCGGCCCTTCAGTTAAGCAGAAGTGAGCACAAAAGGCCTGTTGTGATGCAGTAATCACTATGTTAAATGGATTTTGAGTACTTCTGTGTCCTGCAGGATAACAGATACAATGTCCAGGCACCTGAGATGGAAACTTCATTGCTTACTCCTGCTGATTGTTGGAAACTTACCTCAATGATGTTTCTAAGCCTCTGTAGCTTCCAGACGATGCAAGCCCTTTATCTGTTTTCTCACAAGAACACTCAATGGATTTTCATATTTAAATGTTGCATGCGCACACCCTCTTCACTGAGTTTATGAACAAGCCCAGTTTCTGAACCATTTGTAGGCTTCATCCATCTGCAAAAACATCTCATTGCAGAGGCTCCGCTTGCTCCATGGTATGAATAATGCAAGAATTGCTCTACTGAAGCTTCGTTGTCAGTTTAAGCTGAACATGAATAATTGAACACATTTTCTTTGCAGGGACAAGAACAGCTGCCATCTAAGCTGTTTAACTCCATTTGCCTTCTCACATTTCTCCTTAAACTTGCTAAAGCCCCTGTGCTTAGCCATGCCATCTAGGAATGTATCAGATTCATTTGGGGTTTCTCACTTGCTTGAGGTTGTGTCACAAATAATCTGCTATGCTCATTAAGCAGGCCTGGAGGAGAGTTAGTTACAATTATCAGATGTACACCATTTGTCCCCAGCTTTAACTCTTTGGTTGCTGACCCCCTGCAGGACTCTGTTGCATCCTCAACAGCAGAGTGCTGGGCAGCCAGTCAGTGCCTTCAGAGAGCTGAACCTTCAGCAGTGAGGAATATCATTAAGACATGTCAGGAGATTAAATATTTAAGCAGTTGGTGTGGAAACTGGAATGAACAGTCCGTCAGTTAAGCCTTCAAAGCTATAAGTGATGTCCCCATGGAGCTTGGGCACTGTTAGTCCCATTATGTGAGGGAAGGAACCTGTGATATCTATTTCCTGTGTATTTTTTTTAAACGTGTTGCTTTGAAGTCATGGGAGCTGGCCTGCCAAACTGAACTTGTCTATTTGTTGATAAATTTGGTGTTTATAATAATCTAAACAAAACTGTTGATGCAGGGAGAGCATGTGTAGCAGATGATCTAATTAGATGTGAGGTCCATGATGGGGAAACCTGAAGGGAGGAGGGTTTTTTTTTCTTTCCTGAAGCCATGTATGGAAGTGTTAGGAAATCATGAAAAGGACCTGTGAAATCTTCATTCTAAGAGTGCAAGAGCATTTAGAGTAACTATATGATAAAATTTCACTCCTTCAAAATGCTTTGACTTGTAATTAGGCAATTATAGTCCTTTTGACACAGTAATTTCACCTATACACTTGCAAATGTTATATATTGCAAGTGTCTATAACCTTGGGAGTGGACTGTGCATTATAATGAGCATATCTGAAGATGTGTTTGTGTTTCCTAGCTTTTTCCTTAGAAATCTTGTTCCTTCTTGGTTAGTAAGTCTCTCTTTGCATGCTGTTTCTGAAGCACATTGGTGCACACCTCCTCTCTTTTTAATAAGCCAGTGCTGATGTTTTCTGCTTCTATCACATTTCCCTCCATGGTAGAGGCTTTGTCTGGCAAGAAATGTACTACATTATTAGTGAGTGAGTAAATTCATAAAACAAATATGATTTGTGTAACAAAAGTTGTTCTTAGTGATGGAGCTGTTCTGCATGTTGTATGTGCTGACCGAATTACACTCCATTTTTCACATGCTTAAAGTGATGAAGTTTGATAAGCAAGTAACTATTACAGGTATTGAAGTTGACTTTAAAAACTGTTTTCTTGAAGAGAGCAAGAGAAGCTCTATACGGGAGGGTCTTCATCCTTACATCCTTACACTTTTAGAAATGACGTGGTTTGTATTTTAGATACCACGATTAAACTGTATTAATTCTGTGGAACTGCTGCCTTATCTCGCGGCAGGGGGTTGACTGTTCTGTGGTGTTATGGGAAGCAGAAAGAGTTCTGTGCAGGTGGCTGTTGGAGGAAGCTGTAATGGCCCACAATCCTTGTGTCTTGTGGTATACTTCAGAATTGCAGTCTTGCCTAATCTTCTTTTCCCTGCAGCTGTGAAGTTGGCTCTCATCCTCCCACTTCCAGATTGACTGTTTTAGTGGTGCCATGGTTTTCACCCTGTGAAATTAATAGTATAGCATGAGATTTCTGCTTAAAAAAAAAAATCCGAACTGCTGAACAAATGTAGTCCAGGGTAAGAACTAGGAGATAGGAGCAGGATATGTGGGATGATCTGAGACCCAGTCAGTATTACAGTGCCAAAACAGATGGGGATTGAACCTTCTGCATTTGATGACCTGTGTCCTGCTGGTGGCCTGGCCATGGCAAACAGAGGTATTGCTGAGTATAGAATCATAGAATCATAGAATGGTTAGAGTTGGAAGGGACCTTCAAAGGTCATCTAGTCCATCCCCCCCCTGCAAGAAGCAGGGACATCCCTGACTAGATCTGGTCTTTACTGAGGTTGGCTACAACCATGCAGGAAAGACCCTGTGTTATGGTCACTTTAGGCTGAACAGGGCTCCCGTGAGAAGGGCCAAGGCTGCAGCCTTCTTTCCAGGAGGTTCCAAAGAACTGTGGCTTCTACCAGTAACAGTTTTTTTTGAAGGGAAACTGGTAAAGGATCACTTTCCCAGCCCTCTTACCACAGAAGTTTGGGTTTTTTTCCAATGAGGAAGCATCACAAAAGCCTTGAAATCTGATTGAGCCCATTAATCAAGCATCATGCTTTAAAGCTTTTTAAAAAGAAATCTGCCCAAAGCCTTTTCTGTGCTGAAAGCCTTACCTGTCTTGGCAATTTCAGCTGGTTTCAAGCAGCCCATTTACTGAAAGCAGTAAACTAGCTGGGCAAAAAGCACTTAGGAAGCTAGTGAGAGAAATAAAACTTAAACATGAGTACTTTAGACCTAACATCTGATTAGTAAACAAACCTGAAGGGACCGGGACAATCTGCCCCTTCAGCAGCTGTGCTAGTGAGGCAGAGAGAGAAGTATAATTCAGCTGGGCATGTTGCAGGTCCAAAAGTGATTTGCAGCCTACACAGGCTGAGTTATCTTTCTAACTCTTCCTGAAAGGTCCTTTTTGATGTTGGTTTTGGTTTTTTTTTTTTAAGTACAGAAATGGGGTTTTGCAGGCCTTCAGGAAGTTACTTTCTAGTTGCTACTTTCTAGCCAATAAGTTCATGGGAAGTGAATGAAGCAGCATAAATCATCACACAAAATATAAAGATGGATTCCCAAAGCACTAGAGATGCAGTGATTGCTATGAGGCAGGATATGAGGAGAGTTCTCCCCATGGCTGTTTCTTTGCTTTCCTTTTTAATATAAGGTTGTGCTTTTTTGATTTATCATGTCTGTTTCTACTTTTCAGCTTTGGTTCTGACTAAAATGCAATTAATCCTGGAGGAGAAGCCACCTGAAGGCATTGCTGTTGCTGCAGGTTGGATCATATTGGGTACCATCAATAGATGGTAAAATCTCAGAAATAGATCAGAGGTAACAGTTGGGCTGTTCAGTGGGAGAAATTCTTTGGATTTGAACACGGTGTTTCAGACAAAGCAGTAGTAAAAATGGCACATTCATTTTCCACAGCCTGCACGTGGCTTAGTGTTTGATTGCCTGTCCTTGGCTGTAGAGCAGATCTGAATATGTGACCAGTGCTAATGTGTGGTAGATAAAATTGCTAGAAGGAGATGTCACAGCTTGACAGGGTAAATCTCCAGTGATATCCTAAAGGTGTTCAAGTCCTCTCTGATCTTTTTGATTGGGTGAGAACAATGTTTAACAGCAAGGAAACTTCAGTATTTCTTATGGGAAGCCTTTGTTCTTTTCTTTTGCATCCTTCTAGGTTGGGCTGTGCTGTAGGAGAGAGGTGGCAGTGTGCAGTGAAAGAGTCCAATGCTATGTTTCTTAGCCAAGTGAAATCTGTTTGCAGCTGAGTTTATTCCCTCAAAAGAAAGTCCTATCACCTATCTCCTTGACTCTTGAATGTAGTAACAGAGCATATAACTTCCCAGGCGTCTTGGGTACAGAGGGTGGGCCTAGAAAGGCAAAGTAGAAAGCAAAATGGGCGCTAACAGGGGATATAGCATGAACAGGTTTTCTGTCTCTGCAGCTGCCTTTTAAAGCTCTCTGTGGTATACTTGGAAGGGGACACAAAGTGAACAGCAGGGCCTCCGGAGCTACTATGCTGAGAGCTGCAGTGAACTGCTTGGTACTGGCTGCAGAGCTCCTACCTGCTGATCTGACACTGCTCTCCCATGGCAGGCTTGATTTCAGGAGTGGATGATGCTGCTAATCAGCCCCTCCACCCTGATATAGCCTGGACCACGACTTGAAGTGTGGAAACTTTTCCAGGAAGAGTTTGATAGGAGCTCAGCTTTAAACTCCTAAGGACAGACAGAATCCTTGCATCACACAGTCTGAAATCCTCTTCCTTACAGGCTGTCCAGCTTCACCACTCTAAGCTCAGGCTACCCATTGAATGGTCATGGTAACTACTGAAACCCGTTTTTATCAACTACTTTGTTTGCTTATGGAGCTGAGCAGCTCTGTTTTACACTTGGATTTGGAGACAGGATTACCAGGGAACTGCTTTGCCTTCTCCTCGCTCTCAGTAGCTGTTCCATGAGGCTGTTTTCCTTTTATCTGGAACGGCTGACCTGCAAAGATGAGCATCTTTTTGAAGGCCGTGCCACTAGTGTTTATTTTTTCCCCTCCTACCACCCTCTGCAAACTGGTGGAACAAAGACCGAAGATGTGTTTAGCCATGTGCTGTAGTGCAAAGTGCATGAGTGCGCTGTGGCAAGAAAGGAGTTTGATTAAGGAAATCTCTTACACTGACCCAAGTCTGAGTCAAAGAGTTTGCCATGTGCCCAGTTTTCCCTCAAAGTTGATGAAAGTCATCTAGAAACAGAAGCAGCAAACTAGGCTCCTGAAACCAAAAATATAACATGTTATCTGTTTTGTATTCATAAGGAGGGGGAGGCAGAGAACATGGGTACTGAAATCATTAACCTGACTGCGTGGCTCATAATGACAGCTACCTCTTGCTGCAGCAAATGTCTGTGTTCATGACAAGCATCAGCTCCTTCCTCATGACAGCAGCAAGCTCTGACTCTCACGGTGTTGGTAGGAAGGAAGCAGCTCTGTGAAGTCTGCTCAGTGCTAATTTAATGAGGTGCAGTACAGGCTTTCAATCATAGTGAAAGGTGAAGAATTCCCTGCAGGCAAGCTGGAAGAGTTTGGCAGCAGCAGCAGCTTACTTCCAGCTAATAATTAATTTTCTCTGATGGGTTCCATGGAGACAAATGAACCAAAAGGAGTAAACATATATTGCCTGTTTGGCAACATATTTATCAATAGTTGTGATTTCCATTGCAAACCCAAGGAGAGAAAGACTAGAACATGTCTGGCATCCTGCTTGCTTTTTTCTGTGTGACACTACTCAGTGGTGCCAAAGTATCTTGTCCATGGTGAGGAGGGAGGAGTTATCAGTTTCCTTCTTGTCATACTTTTGAAAGGTCAGGCACAGAAAGATCAGAATTCCTCTTAATAGTGATACCTAAACAGTTGCTTTGGTTAAAGTATGTAGGTTGTCCATTTGTAGCTGCTTTGTTTGAGTGCATTTGCAGAACACCAGTGTCTTCTGCGCTACACTTTTCTTCCCCCTCCCAGCAAGACCTAGTGCTCCACACACCCATTTCCTCCCTGGTGAGCTTGGCTCTGGTGTACATGAAGTAGACAGCAGCTCTGTCTGTTTTGCTGTCCTGGCATATTTGCTGGCCTGTCCCACCAGTGGTAGGGAAAACGCACTCAACCTGCAAATAGTGCCTAAAAATGTGGTATTGCAGGACATGTGATATTCATCCTTGTCATCCATAGTTAATATTTGTACTCCTATAGTACTACATTACCACTCAGAACTGTAATCATGCAGTCACCATGACAGGACAGGGTGAGCTGAGAAGAGGAGCTTATGGGCCTCTGGCCTCCAAGGATGAGGCTTAGGTGGCTCCAGAAGCCAATTGCCCAAAGCCGAGGCTGTGTCCCAAAGTCTGTTACTCAGTAGAGTGCTGTAGCAAACTAGAAGTCTCTCCTCAGACATGCAGCTGTATCGCCTGCTGTCTTGCTGTGCTGAAAGAAGTTCTCCCTGCTTGGAGATGTATACTTCAGGAGAGCAGTCTGCTGTTTAATTTCTCCTTCAGGAATTCATTGGGGGGAGGGGGGTGGGACACAAGGGGGAGAAGTAGAGGACACTGAGAATCTGACCCCTCATTTGCAGGGTACAGAAGCATGTGGTCACTTAAAAGCATTGATAGATAGTGAGTCTAACTAAAGTCAAGCTGAAGTTGAGCATTTTAGTTTTTGTCTAACTTTTTTGAGATCCATGGAAGTGTGTCTGAC
The DNA here is from genome assembly GCA_009806455.1 of Tetrax tetrax. NCBI lineage: Eukaryota > Metazoa > Chordata > Aves > Otidiformes > Otididae > Tetrax > Tetrax tetrax. Next base: position 287,385 of record WHYT01017426.1, read on the forward strand.
ACTTGGAGTTTGAGTTTGTTAAGCAACTTTGGAAAATTTGCAGGTTGTTCTCTTTTTCACCTGTTCTGTTTATCTGCAGTTCACATCTCTTTCAAGGAACTTGGTTGGCAACTTTAGGACAAGTTGTAAAGCTGAAAGCAGAGGAGGTACCTGGGGCTGGTAGAGCCTGTACCTTGCTCCTTCTGAAGAGGGAGTTGCTAAACAACATCTTCTGGCAGAGCTTTAGTTTCAGAATAATGTGCTATACCTTTTTCTGAGTTGTAAAGATGGCAGTCGAGAGAGTTAATAACAGTCTTAACTTTCTACTGCCCTCAAAAACTTGCTGCTCTGTTTCATTACAGCAAACTTTTCACTCGTGTTAATGATATGGGTGGAGTCTGTATGGCTGTTGTGTCTTAAACCAAGTTAAACTGATCTGGATGATCTAGATGATTTGACTGATTTAGAGCTTCAGTTACTCAATTGATGATCCCTTTGGTTCAATATTTTAGTTGTTTAGCTGTGGTTTTTTTTTTTTTAAATTTTGATTAATATATCACCTCATAGAGAGCACGCTTTAGGTGATATTTTCTCACCTAGCCATAGGAGTCAAGTATGCAGATCTCAGTCTGTTGGATGCTTTCGCACGTTCCCTCTAACAAGTAAGAAAGTAATTAAATTCCTCATAGTAATTGAATTAGACCAGGATTCAGTGTTTTAGTCAAACTGGGACCCTATCCATGTCCACAAAGTCCCTCAGAATGCACTAATGCAGTATTTTCTTCAGTTTCTTCCTCATTAGTAAATGCTGAAACATTTCTGCCCTGTACAATATTTCAGAGTTACAACAGAAGTTTAGAAAATATTGAGTGAAAACACAAAATATTCCAGCCCTCACCTTGTGGGAATAGTTGTCTAGTCTGTGGAACTGATTTTGCTACTTAAAATTGAAATGTAGCCAACCTCCTTCAGGCTCTTTGCAGTTTAAATTTATAAATTTATATATATGTATATGTGTGTGTGTGCGTGAGCCCTCAGATGAGTGCTATTTTTCTGTCTTCTGGGCGGCTTGCTATTGACGCGTCTGCAAAGTTAATATTAGTGTCTCTACAGATAGCTCTGAGATGGAACACAAACACATTCTGCTGTGATAGCAGCTTTGTTTCCCCTCTCAGGGAAGGTAGAAATGCATTTGCCTGTATTCAAAATCCAATGTGTATTTTATTAGATCTCCTTCTGACACAAAATTCCTCGAGGTTTTGTACGCAACTGTTCTTAATCTTCTGTAAAGTCTTGCAAATGAACAGCTATGGAAATTTCCTTCAAACTCCCCCTGATTGTGGCATAACACTGTTGGCAAGTGCTGCCCTAAGACTAGACCAAAAAAATAAATTCCAATCTGAGCCTTCTTGAAGATGTGCACATTGGCAGCATGAACTGGTTTCCTGAACAACGTAAATATTTCTGCTGATGGTGGTCCCTGCAGTAAATACATCTCTTGAGGGTGGTGAAGTCCTCTTGGAGAATGCCCAGCCTAGCTGTGCTGGTGACACTCAAATCTGCACTCTCAATATAGTGAAGCTGTCAGTTCTTCCGGGAAGTTACATTTGGACTGAAGTTCTCCAGTTCTCCTACACTTTTGTTGAAATTCTTACTTCTTCCAGCTTATGGCGACATGTTGCAACATGTAATAAGGCAGCTGTTCTTGTGGCTAGACTGATGTGATCAGTTCAACAGGCACCCTCAAGGAATATGTCTTTCTGTCTTAATAGGTATCTTCATTAGGCTGTTCAAGCACTGGAAACACTTGTGTAGTTGAAATTCAGCCTGCACATCACTTCACCATTTCTGAAGTGTATGAACTGGTACTTGTGCTGGAAGGTTAATTGTTTCTCTTGTGTGAATAAGATGAGGTTTGTAAATAAGGGTGAGACTGACAAAACAACAGGGGCTTTGGGTTTCTTGAAGTATGCTATCAAAAAAGAAAGGTGGGAGAGACCAAGGAATTTCTAGAGCGTTTCAGCATACTCTTTACCTATTCTCCTGAGAATTCATGGATTCTTTAGGCCATTTTAAGACTTGGGCATCTCCATCTACTGAGTTCATCGTATTAGTTGGTTTCCTTTCTTTTTTTAAAAAACTTTCATGTGCCATCACAAGTTGCAGAAGTAGTAATTCTGTGATTACACATCTTGATTTTTCGTCTTTTTCCCTACTTCTGGAGGGTTTTTCATACTGCTTATCCTTGGGTGGACTTGAAATATTGGGAACAGTATACAGCTGGGGTGATTAGGAAGTATTCATAGAATCATAGAATGGTTAGGGTTGGAAAGGACCTTCAAAGGTCATCTAGTCCAACCCCCCTGCAAGGACCAGGGACCTCCCTGACTAGATCAGGTTGCTCAGAGCCTCATCCAACCTGGCCTTGAACATTTCCAGGGATGGGGCATCCACCACCTCTCTGGGCAACCCGTTCCAGTGTTCTACCACCCTCACAGTAAAAAAATTTTTTCCTAATATATAATCTGAATCGGCCTCCCTCTATTTTAAAACCATTACCCCTCGTACTATCACAACAGGCCCTACTGAACAGTCTCTCCCCATCTTTCCTGTAGGCGCCCTTGAAGTACTGGAAGACCGCTATCAGGTCTCCCCGGAGCTGTCTCTTCTCCAGCTGAACAGCCCAAACTCTCTCAGCCTGTCCTTATAGGAAAGGTGCTCCAGCCCTCTTATCTTTGTGGCCCTCCTCTGGACCCTCTCCAACAGGTCCATGTCCTTCTTATGTTGGGGGCTCCAGAACTGGACACAGTACTCCAGGTGGGGTCTGACCAGTGCAGAGTAGAAGGGGAGAATCACCTCCCTTGACCTGCTGGCAATGCTCCTCTTGATGCAGCCCAGGATGCAGTTGACCTTCTGGGCCACAAGAGCACATTGCCAGCTCATGTTGAGCTTCTCGTCCACCAGCACTCCCAAGTCCTTCTCCTTAGGGTTGCTCTTGATCCATTCTCTGCCCAGCCTGTATTTGTGCCTGGGATTGGATTGCCCCCACCCATGTGCAGGACTTGCACTTGGCCTGGTTGAACTTCATGAGGTTTGCACGGGCCCACTTCTCCAGCCTGTGAAGGTCCCTCTGGATGAGGCATCCCCTTCCTCCAGTGTGTTGACTGCACCACAAAGCTTGGTGTCATCAGCAAACTTGCTGAGGGTGCATTCTGTCCCACTGTCCATGTTGCTGACAAAGATGTTGAACTGGACTGGGCCAAACACGGACCCCTGAGGGACGCCACTCTTGACTGGTCTCCACTTGGACATTGAGCCGTTGACCACCACTCTCTGAGTGTGGCCATCCAGCCAACTCCTTATCCACCGAGTGCTCCATCCATCAAACCCATGTCTCTCCAGTTTAGAGAGAAGGATGTTGTGAGGGACAGTGTCAAAAGCTTTGCACAAGTCCAGGTAGATGATATCTGTTGCTAGTCCCTTGTCCACCAATGCTGTCACCCCATCATAGAAGGCCACCAGATTGGTCAGGCATGATCTGCCCTTGATGAAGCATGTTGGCTGTTACGAACAACCTCCTTGCTCTCCATGTGCCTTAGCACGGTTTCCTGGAGAATCTGCTCCATGACTTTGCTAGGCACAGAGGTAAGGCTGACTGGCCTGTAGCTGCCCGGGTCCTCCATGTTCCCCTTTTTAAAAATGGGGGTTATGTTCCCTCTCTTCCAGTCATTGGGGACCTCACCAGACTGCCACGACTTCTCAAATACGATGGCCAGTGGCTTGGCAACTTCATCCACCAGTTCCCTCAGGACGCGCGGATGGATCTCATCAGGTCCCATGGACCTGTGCACCTTCATGGTCCTCAGATGTTCCCAAACCTGCTCTTTGAACACCGTGGGCGGTTCTTCATCCTCGCAGTCCCTGCTTGTGCCTTCCACAGCTTGGGTGGTGAGACAAGAGCCCTTATCGGTGAAGACTGAGGCAAAAAAGTCATCGAGCACCTCAGCCTTCTCCATGTCCTGGGTAACCAGGACACTGGTTTCCTTCTGGAGAGGGCCTACATTCTCCTTGGACTTTCTTTTGTCTCCTCCATACATATAGAAGCCTTTCTTGTTGTTTTTAACAACATAATTAAATTAACAGATTAAATTAACAGATTAAATTCTGTCAGGACTTTAGCCTTCCTCACCTGATCCCTGGCCACTTGCACAGCCTCTTTGTAGTCCTCCCAGGCTACCTCTCTCCACTTCCACCCTCTATAGGCTTCATTCTTTATTTCAATTGGTCCAGGAGCTCCTTGCTCATCCACGCAGGCCTCCTGGCCTTTTTGCCTGACTTGTTCTTCTTCGGGATGCACCTCTGCTGAGCTTGGAGGAGGTGCTCCTTGAATACGGACCCACTTTCCTGGGCCCCTCTTCCCTCCAGGGCTGCCTCCCATGCCACTTTGCCCATCAGGTCCCTGAAGAGGCTGAAGTCTGCCCTCCTGAAGTCCAGGGCAGAGAGCTTGCTGTGTAGTTTCCTTGCTGCCCCTGTGGATCTTGAACTCCACCGTGTCATGGTTGCTGCAGCCAAGGCTGTCCTTCAGGTTACATCCCCCACCGGTCCCTTCCTGTTAGTAAGCACAAGGTCGAGCATGGCTCCTTATTGGCTCCTCTATTACCTGCAGGAGGAAGTTGTCACCCACTCATTCCAGGAACCTCCTGGACTGCCTGTGCCCTGCTATGTTGTCTTTCCAACAGATGTCAGCGTGGTTGAAGTCCCCCATGAGGAGCAGGGCTTGTGACTGAGAGGCTGCTCCTATCTGCCTGTAGAGGGCCTTGTCTGCTCTGTCCTCCTGGCCAGGCAGCTTGTAACAGACCCCCCAGAATCTTGACCCAGAAGCTCTCTGTCAGCTCCTCCTCCATCCCAGGCAGAGCTCCACGCGCTCCAGCTGGTTGCTGATGTAGAGAGTGACATCCCCTCCTTGTCTCCCCTGCCTGTCCTTCCTAAAAAACCGATACACCTCCATGCCAATGCTCCAGTCATATGAGTCATCCCAACACATCTCTGTGATGCCAACAAGGTTGTAGTGCTGCTCGTGCGCACGCATCTCCAGCTCTTCCTGTTTATTCCCCATGCTGCCTGCATTGGTATATAGATAGTTCAGCTGGGCCCCTGACAAAGCCAACTTGCTGGCTGGAGAAACAGGAGTTCTTTTGGTCTGCAGTTTAAACTCACTCGCACTTACCTGTGATCCTTCCTCAGCTTCTGGCCACTCAGTGCTGGTACGGGTGCCATGCTGATAGTGGTGGGCTGAGCTGTGCTCCCCCTCCCCCAGCAACACTAGTTTAAAGCTTTCCAAATGAGTCTGGCAAGCCTTTGTCCAAGCACACTTCCCCTTCTCAGTTAAGTGCACGCCGTCTGCCACTAGTAGACCAGGTTTCTCAAAGTAAGCCCCGTGGGGTTCCTCACCTCACTGCCTCTACATTGCAGCTGCTGTAGGATCTTAGTAAACCTGTCCGTAATACCGATAACTTGGAAGTTGTGTTCATAGTTCATCCACTTTTTCTCTCCATACTTATTCCCTATCATCCTTATTACCAGCGTCAAAACTCTAGGACTTCTTGGCGTCTTCCTCACCAAGAAAGCCTCAGGGGTCGCTCTCTCTTTTGGGAAGAGGCACCACTGGGTTCATGCGTGTGCTCCCCGGTGGGAAGGCGGCCGCACTCCGCGGACCGCGGGCTCGGCTTTGTTCCCCTGTCCAAGGTGCTGACGCAGGAGCCGCTGTGGGGGAGCATCGAGAACCCCCCTTCGGTTTCCCTCGAGGTTTCCCCTGCGCCCTGCTTTGCCTTGACGTTATCCGTGGGTATTTAAGACGTTGAGAGAATGGTATCGAAGGTCTTGGAAAAACTGTAGCTTTCTGTAGCGTGAGCTTCCCTCAGGGCTGAAGCTTAACAGGTTTCTAAACCTGTTTTGGAAGGGCTTGCTCGTTGCTACATAAGCGAGGTGAGGTGGAGGAGAGGGTCACTTGAAGATCATGGCATCTTCATGGTCTGCAGCATGAAGTAGGTGGCATGTATGTCTCAAATCTGGCTGTAAAAATGGACTGGAGTGTTTCAGAGAGAACTTCAGTAAAGCCCCCACGCTTTTCTGCTTCCATCATACCCAAAACTCTTGCCCACTTTTAAAGTCCTTGTAGTTATGCCAGGCGACATTGTTTTCCCAAGCGAGATTCCACCCCTCCCCTTCCCGCGGGCGTGGCCTGACCCACCCTCCGCCCCCCGTTCCCCTCCTGCGGGCGGGGCCTGACCCACCCTCTGCCCCCCTTCCCCCTCCTGCAGGCGGCTTGGCCCCTGACTGAGCCAGGCAACAGGGGCGGCTGGTGAAGGTCTTAAGTGCGGTTTGCAGACAAGGTGTCCGTGGAAATGTCCTCTGGTCAAAGATCCCGCCCGTGTCCCAGTGACCTCCTCTGTCTGAATGTGGGATACTTGCAGAGGGCTGCTGGTGCTTCCACTGCAGACTTGAACATGGCATTTGTGACCTCATTGACCTGCATCTGTTCCTTGAGATTAAAAAGCTGCGTTTGTTTCAGTAAATGATATGCTGTGACTTGTTTTCTCAGCCTAATTAAGAATTTGAAAGGAGAGAAGGAGAAAGCATGATGTGATGTAACTGGCATAGACACACACTGAGAACTGAATGGTGTTGCCCAAAATACATCCCGCTTCCCCAAAGAGCGGAGGCTAGAAGACACTGGGAACCAGGATCTGGAATATCTTGCTTTCCTCTGCAGTTGGCGTTGTTTCCTCTTTGTGTGACAAAACCCAGTGTCTGTATGAGCTCGTGCACTCCCAGCGAGTGACAAATCCACTCCCCCTGCCATCTGCTCTTCTGCGTGAATAACTGGGCAGAGGAAATGGGCCCAGCTTGGATAGAGAGAGAAGCAGAGAGCAGGCTAATGCGGGGAGAAAAATCTCTCATCGAAACTAGAGGCAGCCTGGGAGGAGGGAGAAGGAGGGAAATGGATTTCCAGCCTTAGGCAAGCGGAGCACATGGCGTGTGAGGCTGTTCACGAAACAACCAGCAGTGCTTGGAGCAGAAGAGCTGGGAGGGGAGGGAGCAGCACTCTGGTTCATGGGAAACACTGTCCTTGCCAACATGCCAAGTAGGCTTGGAGCTCTTTAGGCTGTCATTGCATGTTGTGGCTTGTGTGATCTCTGAGGGTATTTGCATTGGCCACGCAGCAGGACTGAAGACGTGGTCCTCTCCAGAGCAAACCTCCTCTCCAAGTGCCTTGTTTCTGTCCTCCAAGTATCTCGGTCTTGCAGTCGGTTGATCCATTTCCTTTTGCAGTTAGCAGTCTCACGTCATGCCTTATTTCTTAGAGCAAGAGATTTGCGGTCCATGGGGCCTTGTGGGATACCCAGAAACAAGTATCAAAATGTCTCCTGCAACAAAACTTTCTCTTCCATCTGGTGTTGACTGTTAACGCAGAGGGAAAGGTCAGTAGTGTTGTGGGAAACCTGAGCTTCCACCTGTAGCTCTGATTTTTGTTCTGTGGGTTCACAGCTGAATGGAGAATCATTATCACTCCCACTTCTCTTACTGATTGTAAAGCCGTATTTCTTTGGGGGAAACCTAGGACCACAGGAATACAAGTAAGGCCACAAATGTTCATCTTGTTTTTCCAGTAAAAAGATTTGCAGACTATCTTAGAGGTAACTAAAGAAGACAGTTGCTATATCAACATTTCACTTGGCAAACTTCTTCAAGCCAGCTAATCCAGAAAGTTTGTAGCCGTTCGTTTCGTACCCCGTGCTCAGTATTGTTGCTTTTTCCCAGCAAAACTTTCAAATGAGAATGTGGAAGGTGGCACTGAGTCACGTCTTCCTGGTCACCAGCAACAGCAGGACATCAGCACAGCTACTGAGACTTGTCAGTGCCGTTGTTCATAGAACTTCGTATGTGTAGTACATGCCACATGATACTGTGTTCTGCTGTCAGAGCTGTGGCAACAAGCAGTGAATGCAAGACTGCAAATGCCAGGCTTTGGGTAATATTGTGGTTACCTTTCCTTTTAGTGGAGACTTTAGATGTGATTGGAGATTTTGGGGTACTTTTTGTGGCAAAACTTTCCCCCACATCTTCAGCTGCCTTTTCAGTGTGTGACGCATCTGCCTCGGAACAAGCTGTGCAATTCTGTATGTCTATCTGCTAACTCTTGTTTAGCCATGGTTGAGTTGTCTCTGGTTTTATTTTTCCCCCTCTCTGTAAGGTTGGAGCTGTTGTTTATCAAAAAGATGGACTTCCAGAAGTCACCTCAATATGATTCCTTTCTTCTGCAACAACAGACTCCAGCTGCATTTCTTCTATTTTTGTTTGGTAGTAATGGGGCCATTTTTTGCCCATCACCAGAGCAGAGCGTGTGTATTTTATCTGCTCTCACCTTTGTCTCACCCTTGTGCTTCCTGATGGTTATTTGAATTTTTATTTCATGTAGTAATTAATGTGTTGTAATAAATTAATTCTTGGCTTGTTTTCCTCCTTTTATTAATGGAGGAAGCTCTTTGTTGTTCAAAGAGGTTATGTGTCTGGCAGATTTCACACAACTCATCAAAAAGGAGCTTGAAATACTGTAAACAAATAAACCTTCAACCCAAACAAAATGGAAGAGAACATGGGGAAGCATTGGTGGTTCCACTTGCGTATGAATCTTTCTCTTTCACATAGGTAGACTCTTTCTTTCCTAACTGGAGTTCCCAAGATTTGGCTTTTTCTTTAGTTCTTTGTTGTGATGTACATATTAGAACCAAAGAGCTTTAACACAGGGTAAGGGCTGCTTTGCCCTCATCCTCTGCATCCTGAGTATTGTAGACTCTTATAAAGTTTTTCTAAAAGTGTGTCATTTTTCTCCCCTTCTCTTTGGAAGGTGTTTTGGTTTTGTTTTGCTCCTGCTTAACAACTGGCAGTACGTAATCCAGAACAGTATCTGCCTGTCTGGTGAGTGCAGTGAACTTTCTTGTATAGTAATGGCTTGAAAGCCTGGAGGACTTAAAGACATGTCCGAAGTCATTAAAATTTAGAAGACTCATCCACCCACATTAGTTCCTGTTGATCCTTTTTCACTTTCACTACAGTAAAGAATCCTTGAGTGTTTTCCTCTTCTCTTTAATTAAAGCAGACAGAAGACCTTCCCTGTGAGGTTCTGTGTCTGTTGAATTTCACACATTGCTTTTTTTTGAGTAAACAGACCCCATAAATACGTACAGAGAAATCATCCCAGTACAAATAAATTGCTGCAGCTCTTTTCAGAAAACATAAACCTCTGAGTGTTTTACTTGTAGCGCTTAGCATATAGTTGCACTGTGCATGTATTGCGAGGTCGTTTTGAACTTCTGCACCATGTCCAATATGGAGTAACAAAATGGGGAGAGATTGCCTAGTAACGCTCACAAGGAAAGGGCAGGTGTTATTGCTAAAATGTTTGGGGTGTTGTCTTTCTTTCTCTGTGGGGTCTCTTAGAACATACAAAACCAGAGAAGAGAAAAGAAGCATATGTGGAAAATAGCATTTGACTGAGATGTCTTGGGGCATCTGGGAAAGAGTACTGGGACTGGACGGTATAAATCTTGAATTTGTCCAGATATCCTCAAGCCAAAAACACAGAGAACTGGACAGAGAAATAGACCTAAGATATAAATTTAAAACCCATGAAAATGGGAAACACATCCATCTTTTTCCTACGGTGTCATTCAGGCAGGAGGTCATTTAGGCAGCAGCAGAAGAAATAGAGAAGACTCCATGGTAGACATCTGCGCAAAGCCTGTCTGAGCTGTAGGGTGAAAGCATTCTCCTGAGTGTGCAGGAGACAGGACTACCATGTGGTTTTGCTTAAGTGTATTTGTGGGATAGTACTGGAGAAAACCAATGAGAATTGATGGGGATAATTGCTCATCACTTACATGCTTTATAGACCCAATATATAGCACATTTTTTACTCTTAAGGCTGTAAATGGTCTTAACCAGTACCACAGTCCCTAAAGCCAGAGCTGCTGCCTTATGAGAACGTGGAAGTGTACTTACATGGCTCAGGGCACCATGCTGCAGACATTAGAGCTGGGGCTACAGGAATAGCACTGGGACCTGGAAGAGCTGAGCTGTGTTAGCGTGCTCCTCTGCCTCAAGTGGGCTGAGCCTATGCCTTGCACAATAATGCAGCTGGGACAAGATACGGACCTGAACTGCTCTAGGCACTCTTGCATGGTGCTGGGCACTGTGTAGACACACCCTAAGAGATGTTAAGGGTGATAGAAAACTATCCTCAAAGAAGAACAGGCTATTTCCAAAATTACCCTGAAGCCACGTTATTTATGATACCTGAGAGGAGATACCAAAGGCACTGAGTGGAAATAGTGGTCCATCCCTACACTGCCCTGCTGTGTCATGTGATCCTTGCAATTCTGTCTGGTGCTGTAACATATGCCCAGCTTTCTCTCAAATTCATTCCAGCCTGCTGCTGCTGTCTCCTTTAAGGTGCTCTGAGAAAGGCATTTAGCCATCGACATTAGGGAATGTGCTCATATTTTGGCTCTCTTATCAGGCAGTGAGTAATTCTAAATTAAAACATGACTTTTCTGTTAACATTTTATGTGGTTTCATTTTTACAGCCTTATAAGTAGCTTCTCGTTTGATTCCCAAGCCCCTGGGAAGTGAGCTGTATTTAAATACAGCGGTTTCTTGCCCACTGCCGACTGCTATGTGAAATGCTCCCCTAGGATGTGTGCACTTGTGAAAGAATTTATTCCCTCAACTTTCTTCCACACAGAGCAAGGCTGCAATCACCCCGAATGAAAGGAGCCTGTGTGCCTACACCGGAATCCTTCCACATCACCTGTTGTTCACCGCTCCCCACTCTGCACGATTTGCCCACCGACCCCCTTGTGTCCCCCCTCTTGATTCCTCCTGCCTCAGCCTGCCCATTGCAATGTCCCGAGTTTTGTGAGAATGTCAAATGTGCCTCTGTCCAGAGCCCAGTTGGGCTGCCATGGCTTATGCTGCTGCACACGAGTACGTAATTGAGGTCTTTGCATCACGCAGAAAAATGTGTCCATCCACCCAGCCTGTACATTTCTTTCAAGGAAACCCTTTCATACTTGATTTCCTTATTCTAAAGGCTTTTCCAATGAGAGCTGGTAAAGGGATAGACCATTTTAAAAAATAGCAAGTTTTAGTTACCAGAATTCATTATCCCATCCCATTACCTATCCCGTAATAACAGGGGCACCTTGATGTTTAAAAGCTAAAACAACAACAAAAAAAAAAAGCTGAAACGAGCACTTAATCAGAACATCTGCTTTGTTTTCTACCCTTAGGTGCTAAAGTTAAGTGGTGCTTAAAAGGAGGAAAGAGAAAACTCAGCAAAACTTTATTCCTGAATCTTAGTTTTCTTTTCTAAATAACTCTAAACTTCCGTTTTCTACTCTAAGGACTACAAAGTTATGATTGAGATTTTGTAATGGAGTATTGCTTTAGACTTCAAACCTCAGCAGAAGAGGCAGTAAGATAAACTATGACCTTAGGGGATTAAGGGAACCTTGGATGTGCAAGGAGGAAAAAAAAAAAAAACCAAAAAAAAACCCCAAAACCAAAAACCACCAACATATCAGGGACAAAAATTTCCTACATGTATTTGCACTGCTAGAGAACCAAAGCAGAAATCTACTTCTGGCTTATGTAAGCTGTAAACTTGAAGGCTGAATGCAGTTGCTTAAGAAAGGTTCAAACAAGAAGAGCAGGACCCAGAATAGGACCTTTGCAGTCAAGAAACTATCTCATTGCTACACTCAGACTTGGTTGAGGTGTACGGGGGGGGAAGCAAAAGCATTTCTCCTTTCAACTAAGCACCACAGGTGGGTCTGGTTATGACTGGATCATTGTCGGTGACAAGTGGTGTCCCTCAGGGGTCTGTACTGGGACCAGTACTGTTTAATATATTCCTCAATGACATAGCAGCATTGAGTGCACTCTCTGCAAGTTTTCAGATGACACTAAGCTGAGTGCTGTGGTTGATATGCCTGAGGAACCTGGAGAAGCTGAAGAAGTGGGCCATGCAAACCTCATGAGGTTCAGCAAGACCAAGTGCAAGGTCCTGCGCCTGGGTTGGGGCAACCCCTGGTATCAGTATAGGCTGTGGGATGAAGAGATTGAGTGCAGCCGTGATGAAAAAGACTTAGTGTACTGCTGAATGAAAAGCTGGATATGAGCTGACAATGTGCGCTCACAGCCCAGAAGACCAATGCTATCCTGGGCTGCATCAAAAGAAGTGTGGCCAGCAGGTCAAGGGAGGTGATTCTGCCCCTCTGCTCTGGTAAGACCCCATCTGGAGTACTGCATCCAGCTTTGGAGCCCTCAGCATAGGAAGGACCTGTTGCAGAGGGTCAAGAGGAGGGCCACAAAGATAAGAGCGCTGGAGCACCTCTCATATGAGACAGGCTGAAAGAGTTGAGGTTCTTCAGCTTGTAGAAGAGGAGGCTCCAGGGAGACCTTATAGCAGCCTTCCAGTACTTAAAGGGGGCCTATAAGCAAGATGGGGACATGCTTTTTATTAGGGCCTATAGCAATAGGACAAGGGATAACGTTTTTAAACTAAAAGAGGGTAGATTCACAGTAGACATAAGGAAAAAGGTTTTTACAGTGAGGGTGGTGAAACACTGGCACATTGTCCAGAGAGGTGGTGGATGTCCCATCCCTGGAAACATTCAAGGCCAGGTTGGATGAGGCTCTGAGCAACCTGATCTAGTTGGACATGCCCCTGCTCCAGTTGGAGATGTCCTGCTTCTTGCAGGAGGGTTGGACTAGATGACCTTTAAAGGTCCCTTCCAACCCGAACTATTCTATGATGTAGATCAGTAGTAATTAACTGTCTGTAAACTATACAGAAATAGCAAGTGGCTACTCAGAAGGGTGGGGTTCTTAGAGAAACTGTGAAAATTAGTCCCAAATTCTCAAGATATTTGGGATATGTGGTTAAGAGGATACAGTCGTAAAGTATGACTTCACGGTCTGTAGTGAGTGCTATTAGGTTGAATGGCCTCAGGGCCTTTATCATTTTAGGCACAACATTATATAATAAAAATGAAAAACTGCTTAGAAAAGATGGACTTTTTGGCATGATATATGAAGGTAGGGGTAAAAATCAGATTTTATTGTGCAGTAATAGGTCTCAAAAATATGCTTGAAATACTGAAAAGCATTGAGAATTCAGTGTGATTACAGGAATCAAAAAGTAATATTAAAGCTGCTGAAATAGAAAGTTTCTTCTCTTCTCTCCTCTTTCTTGTCAGGTTCAATCCTACACAGGGTAAGACTTTGCAAATTAAGCTTGTTTTGAAATCAAAGCCACGGGTGTGTGTTTAATCTTCCAGGTATTTTTATCTAACTTTATACCTGTCTTTAGTTCATGCCACGATTTTTTAAGCTAAATTGTATTTTGAAATAATAATGATGTCATTTCAGGGTGTAGGTATTGTTTTTTGTAGCTCTGAACATCAGATTCCAGCTTCTTTCATTCATATATTGGAGGCTTATCCCTCAATATAAACCCTGAGGGGAGGAAGCTGGACAATCCTGGGAGAATGAGAGCCTCTCCTGCACCAAGCTGGCCAAGGCACTTCATGGAGTCCAGTACAGGGCTTTCTATTTCCCTTTCTAGTGTCGGATCTCCCTTACTCCTAATTCAGAAGTGCCTGAGCTTTTATAAGGAAACAGGTTTCTGGTTAAAAACTGTTGTTTCTTTTGCATTTGCCCTATGGGACACTTAAGTGGGCGCTGTAAACATATGGCTGTGACTGGCTGCAACAGAGAACCTCAGAGACATTGCAGCTGCATGGGGTACCTGATGTTGTGAAATTGCCTGCTGAACAGGCAGGTGGTGATCTGTATGCTTGAGCTCCTTCAATTATTGATTTGTAGAATTGATGGAGAACAGCTGAGCCCCAGTGAAAGCTCAGGAGCAAGCCTGGAGCCTGTGAAGGCATTTGTTTTGGTTATTATGGGTATATGTCACTTGCCCCACAGCTAGTGTTCATGCAGAGCAATGTTTTACACCAAGACGTTGCCTCTGAAGCCAAGGCCACTTTGCCCTTGACTATTTTCTAGGAAAGAAAACCCAAACCCACGCGGTGCCCTACAGGGTGGTTTCCTCCAGTGAGCTCTCTGGTCCTTTTTGTAGTTGCCTGGCAACCAGGGAAAAGAGGAGGAGGAGGAGGATGTGAGAGCATGGAGGCACCTGAAGAAGCAGATTGTCTATAGCGAGCAGATTGCCCAAATCAGCTCTTGGTTCTCTTGAGCTACTCCGTTGCAATAGGTCATCTGCACTGGCCCTTTTTAGATTGTCTGCTGAAGGTAAGGATGATGATCCTGCTTTAATTTGAAATGAGTTTTACCCTAATATGAATCCTTTAGCATTGCCAGAACCATTCTTCTTGAATGGGAAGAAGTGAGGTAAGAAACAAGACTCGGTCAGTGCACAGAGCTTGCCTCTGGTGTCTTTGCTACATTGTGTGATTGAACAGTGGCCCTTGGCTTAAAGGAAGCCAAAGAAGAATTCAACTCAGCTATCCCTTCTGAACATGATGTTTAGCTCCAGATTTTGTACTAGATGTTCTCTGCAGTTGTCAAAAGGGCTAAAAGCTCTGGAAGATGAAGTAGGTTTTTCTATTTCATGAAAGCAAGCAAACAAAAAAGCAGAAGTTTCCATCTGCAGTTAAATAGAAGGATGGCGGTTTGGATGAAAATAATCTTAGAGGCAACAGGGACATGAGAGTAAGAAGTCAAAACTGTGCTCTGTGCGTTACAGGCTGCTGCAATGAATCTCGCTTTGTGATGAGTGTCTTGGCCACTGGTCATCCATTCAGTCTTTGGCCCAATGTTACAGGAGTCTCTATACAGTAGAATAAATTATACAGGAGGTATAGTGATAGTCTCTCTTCTGAATAGCTGATAAACTCTTGGTGTAGTTATTTTCTGCCCTGGGGAGGACCCAGAGGTGAGTGTCCGCTTTGCTTTGTTCAGATTTGGACCCTCTGTTTCCTGCATCCTAAATGAGTACCTTACCTTAGGATACTGCCTATGCTGACAGGGATTTAGCGCATGTTTCCCCCTCTATTTTTTTACCTTTGGGAAGGGGAAATCTGTCCTATCAGTAAACAGGAATGTTCTTTTCACCTTGGAAATGTCCACAGCCTAGGAACAGTGTTTTGCAAAATATGGCAGGTGATCTGATGAAGAAGTGGTGTACTTGTATTTTTAAAGTTGATTACTATTAAACAGATTCTCACTCAGAGTCCCATGATATGATACAATATTTGTGTCTTCCTGTGTTAAAATAGCATAGTGGGATAAAAAGTCTTAAGACCGTACATTACTCTGGTGTTTGAGATGGCAAGAAGTCACTGCAACTGATAAACTTATTCTAGAAAAATGTTACTGAAGTAAGTAAATAACGCCAATAGAATTTTTTTTCTAGATTAAGATATGATACATAGAAGGCCTTGAAAAGTTTATTAAAATCACAAGTCACTATTGCTGAAGAATGAAAAACTATTTTAATTACAAGCATGTTTGGGACTGGGAAAGATGTTTTCAGTGGGATGGTAATGCACTTCTTGTAGAGACCACCATACACATGTGCAGTAGCAGTGGATCTCCAGGATAATGCCTCAGTCTGACTAGGTAAAATGCAGCTTGCCTCAAAGGTATCTCACTTCAGAAAATAACATCCCAGACACTCCCCAAGGGCCCATTTCTGTTCTGCTGTGCATTGCACTTTCCTCCTTCTCTCTCTGACCCTGTCCTCTATTCCTCAGATTTCTGTGGAACCTGTCACTTCAATGCCTCTGCCACTATTATGCCATCCCAAGAGCACGTTTGCCAATCTGACAGCTGGTAAAAAGGGTGTAAACACTCCCATCTCTGGCACGTATTGTGGCTCCAAAACAAGCCTACATGACTTCTGTGCAGCCCAACCTACTGCTACAAGGTGATTAGCTGATAAACACTTTTTGAAAGGCTTTAGCAGGATACCAGTGAGGGGCAGGGAGAGGGGACACAAAACCAAATAGTTAGTCTCATTTGCAAGAGGATAACCAATTAAAGACTTGTTTTATATTCAGTTCCAACCAATCAGGGGTTGGACCTTATTAGCATCTTCTAAAAGTGGTACCCAGTCATAAGGAAGAAGACCCCATCAGAAGATCAACACCTCCAACTCAAGGTGCTGAAATAATTACCACAAAGTCCCAGGTGAGGCAGAGTGACAATCAATCTTGGGACTCGAAGGGTGAACAGGACATCAGATAAGGGAGTAGTTATATCTTGAAAATGCATACTTGTTCTAAGTATTTTTTAATAATTTCTTGAACTTTTGGATCTCTGTAGTGTATGTGCTTTTGCCTTGGCAAGTGTCCTACTTGGAGTATAACACACACAGCAATACAATCATATCTCTCCTTTAATTTCTCAATCGCTTCTTCTTTTCATCTCTAAACAGTTTTTCTCATCTGGGGATGAAGAGGGAGAAATTTTCACAGGTTACACCATTTGCCTGTGTGTTTAATTTTCTCTAATTTTGAACATGCTCCCATTTATTGTTGCTAGTCTCCAAAAAGGGCTTATGCCCAGTGTGGCATCATTTCAAAGGAGAACACCAAAGCTTCCAAAGGGAATAAATTGTCTGATTAGAAGTAATTATGAGGAAGGAGAGATCTTCCAAGTAAACTACAAATCTTTCTGAAATTTTTCTTTGTTTTAATTGCAAAATACCTCCGTTGTTGCAATTGCGAACCAAAAGACTTCACTGAAGAATTTATACTAAAATAGGAATTTTCTTAGAAGGCTTGCAACACAAAAAAATGTTATGCTGGGAAAAAACTTACACAGAGAACCAGGTTTGATGGAAAATATTCAGGAATCCTACCAAGGATTTAATTCCTGCAAAAGAACTTTAGTAGCCTGTCTTCCCTTTGGTCAGCCTGTTGGCTTCTCCTGTGACACCATTGATCCTGCTTTTTGTCTTGCCATTTTGTTCTCTTATTTTAATTAATAATTAACTTATTGGGGTCGGTGGAAGACTTTGCTCAGCTTATTCCAACTTCCCAAGGTGTTCTGGTTTTGTTTGGTGAGGGGGGGCCTAAGGTGGTAGCTTCTGTAGGAAACTGCTAGAAGTCGCTCCCCTTTGTTCAGTGGACTCGGCCAGGCCCAGGGCGGACCTGCTGCGGGCCAAGGCTGAGCCGATTCATAGCAGAATGTCCCGTGATAACGCCTCTGCGATAACGTATTTAAGAAGGGGGAAAACAGAAAAAAAAAAGAGGAGAGAAGATGTGAAGCAGCTGAGCGGGGGCAGAGAGGGGGAGGCATGAGCCTTATGGGCCTTGCAGGCCTCACCCTCTGGCCTCCCGCCGGGCAGCTGACTGGGCCCAACTTGGGCCTGGCCTGGCTGCAAGAAGTGGAGAGGAGATGAGAAGTGAATAAGATGTAAAAAGGATCCTGAGAGGTGTCTGCCAGCCTGTTGTGAGGAATGGCTGCAGGCACCGAGGTCAGTGAAGAAGGAGGGGAGGAGTAATGTGGCTCCTGGCCAAGATTTCCCTGCAGCCTGTGGTGATGACCATGATGGAGCAGGTTGTCCCCCTGCAGCCTATGGAGGTCCATGGAGGGGCAGAGATTCACCTGCAGCTTGTGGAGGAGCCCACGCTGGAGCAGGTGGATGCCTGAAGGAGGCTGTGGCCTGTGGAGGGCCCGCTGGGGCAGCTGTTCTGGAGGGACTGCACCCTGTGGAAGAGATGACCCACGCCGGAGCAGTTTCATGAAGGACTGTGGTCCATGGGAGGGACCCCACGAAGGAGCAGGGGAGGAATGCGAGGAGTTCCTCCCCCGACAATGAAGCAGCGGCATGAAACAATGCGTGATGAACTGACCACCACCCCCATTCCCTTTTCCCCCCTTGTGCCACTCGGGAGGGGAAGGTAGTAGAGATAAATGTTAAGCCTGGGAAGAGGGAGGGGTGGGGGGAGGTTGTCTTGTTCCCTGTCTCATTCTCCTGCTAGTTTTAGTGATAAATGAATAGTTTTTCCCCAAGTCGATTCTGTTTTGCCCGTGATGGTAACTTTAAGGATTCCTCCCTGTCTTTATCTCAAACCTCGAGCTGTTTTTCTTATATTATCTCCCCCTATTCTTTCAGAGGGTGGGGGGAGTGGGAGAGAGACTGCGTAGTCTGGTCCTGATCGGGGCTGAACTACGACACAAGGGTTTCCACAAGCAGTGGCTGGGACCCTGCTTCCTTTTTTCCCCTCCCCATCTACTCTCTGAAAGTTGTCATTCACCATTACAGCACCATGGAGTCACAATCTGCCTTTTGATTCAGTGCTTGTCTGCAACAAAGCCACTTCTCCCACCCTGCCTCGTGTCTGCTACTGCTGTGATTGCTGAGGAGCTCTCAGCTGAGCACCCCTCACCAGAAGTAAATTCACATTAGTGCTGAGAGAGTTGGCTTGTGCCCTCTTTAGTCAAAGCTTTGCTCCTGATTATTAAACCCTTTGTCAGGGAAGCTTTGATGCTAGGAATTAACTTGAAAGGGATTTGATAACCGAGGGCCATAGTTATGATTCAGAGCTCCCCCCTCACCCCAGCTTCTCCTGAATTTTGAGTGGATTCTCTAGTTGTCATGGCAACAGCCTAATTTCCTCTCTTTTTGTGATTTAAGTAAGCATCATGTAAAAACTCTTCAATAAATGATGCTAAAACATTCTGAGTTTTGGTAGTGACATTGGGCAACTTGCCACATGGCATATTTAATAGCTGTGAATATCGCCAAGTGCATAATTCACAGTTTCCTTTAACAGAAAAAGCTCTTAAAAGTTTGGTTGGCTGCAAGGGAAGGAGCAGCTGCCATTCTTCGAAAGTGAAGCCTCTTCAGAAGCAGGAGGGCAGTTTTGTCCCTTTTTATGCCAGAGAAATCCATAACAGACAAAGGCAAAAACTTGGTGGAGACTTACTTTTTCTTTTCGTAAATCACCTTGGACTTGGTGGGAAAGGCAAAAGCATCCACCATTCCTGTGTCCTGCTCTCCTGGGGAAGATAGCGTGGCTCTCCATCCTGCTGTGCACTGGAGCTGTGGCAGAGGTAGACAAGCCAGCAATTCAGAAGGTGGCAATAGCTGTGTATTGTCCCAGCTTTCTGCCAGTCCTTCACCATGAAGGCTGTGCCTAAAGATATTGCCTTCAGGAAAACTGCTGGTCTCTCACTGGTGGTCTGCCTTTGTAGCTGTGTGTTCATTCAACTTGGTGTTGAATTCAGCTTCGTGTCCCTGCTGCCTCCAGAGACAGAGCTAAGGGCTGCCCAGCCAGCCGGTCCTGGGAGATGAGCCAAGCCGAGAGCTGGTGTAGGAGTTGCTTGAAGGAGTTTGGGCTCTAGTGCAAATTTGAACCTCACATTATTATAAGAGTACGTATATAGACTCTGCTGAGTAAATATTAGCATGGGGGAAACAGATTGCAAAGGATATGCTTGGACTCTAAGGGACACACACTCCTATAAGGGAAGAAGAATGGATTCTTCATCCTGCCTGTTTATTTTGCAATTACTGATTGCAATTAATGATATGGCTGTTTGGAAATACTGCACACGTGAACACATATGAGCAATAGTTCTCAATGTTGCTGTGAATGGTCATTAAAAAGTCCTGCTGACTGCTTAGTCTGGGGGTTGTCCCACTGAGCTCCTCTGCTTCTAGCACTGGGTCCCATAACAAAAAACTCTTCAGGCAAATGAGGCAGTCTGAGGCTTGACTTGGATAGTGGTGACCCTGTTAGGGGAAGCTGCAATGCTCTGCAATTCTTCAAAGTGTCACCTGAGGAAAAAGAGCAGTGTCCATTTTGGGAAAACTATTTCTTGGGAAAAATAGATGTTATTAGTTGTCACTATGAATTTCTGGTCCAAAAAAAAAGGCAAAATAGAGCAGCTTAGTCATTTGGTCTGGGGGAAGACTGCCACTTTGGTGTGGCTTTTTTTTGGTGTAGGGATTCAAGCTCCCACTGCAGGTGTGTGAAATCACAGTCCCTGAGCCTTTCTTGTTCAGGAGTCCTGTACTTGCATCCCTTGGCTGCCTGAACTGATGGGATGACAGCGCAGTTGTGAACAGGAGGTATCGTGATACAAGCCAGACTCTCCCATCTCCTTGTGATCTGCCTGTCTTGTCACTCCTTTCTGCAGAACAGTTTTATTCTTTTCTCACATCTTGCCTTCAGGAAAGAGGCAAAGTGTTTGATGTGCTGCAGTATCGCTTTGCCTGGGCAGAAATCTCTGCCTTCACTGAGATGTTAATGACCATTCACCAGGGAAATGCCATGCTGTGGGCTGGGAATGGATGTACAACAAAAAGGGAATGCCGCGGCTTTAGGAGGTGGAGGAAAAGAAGGACGGAGTGGGAAATACAAGCGGGTAATCCAAGGTCTCTTCTTCAGCAGAGTGACAGATTCTGATTTCTTTACCCTGCTCTCTCTGATAAAAGCCTGCCAGTCGGGGTGAGGTCTGTGACACCAGAGCCTGCACACCCTTGTTCTTTCACTAAATTATTCATCCTGTTCCTGTGATAATAGAGTTATAAGGAGGAGCCTAATTGAATTTACTGTCTGGCTCTGGCCAATAGGGTGATAAGGATCCGGCAGAATGGGATGACGGTGAATCCTGCCCGTGTGCTGTGAATGCGAAGCAGGAGGGACTGGCAGCTTGTGTGCAGGAGGGAAAGCGAATCGGTCCAGGGCCCCCGGATTAGCAGCCTAAGGAAAGGTAAGGAAGCAAATAGGAACAGGATTTGCCAGAATCATATACTGAACCTGTGCTGCAAGAGTGGTTTCGTTTCTGGGAAAGCATTCTGCAGGCAATATGTTCCTGCAGGGTTTGGAGGGAACGGGAATGTGTGTGCTGGCTCTTGCTCCGTGCAAATAGCGTGTGTCTTTGTCTTTATCTGTGCTGCAGGGCTTTATAACATCGCGTGTGCGTGGTGCATATCTGTGTGGAAATGCCTGTGTTCTGTGTGGACAGAGCAGCAACATTATGAACTCTGTACATTATAACCATATTGAGAGGAGTCACAGGAGAAATTACCTCACGGGCATTGTGAGGAAAACAGTGGTGCTTTCTGGATTGATTGAACATGGAAATGCCAACGTTCTTAGTGAGCTGTTTGCAAACAAAAAAAAGAGCAAGTGGGTGTGCGTCTGTCTCTGTACGTATCAGATCCGCAGTGAGATGTGAAAATGGGTAAGAGGAGGTCAGAGTGGAGCATTAGTCATGGCAGGTGGAGATAAATTGCAAGCAATCTGTGTAATCAGATTCTCTAACATGGAGAGTGCAAGTGAGTAGGAAAGTGGATTAATGCCTATCTGCTGAGCCAGCTACACCTGGAAAGCAAGGAGAGGAATCAGGACAGGTTATCTGACTGGTGAGAAGAACTGATGATCAAACCATCCTGTTTGCCTGCTGCTAAAGTGATAACCTATTGAGTTGCTTCCACAGATGTGCTATCTCCTTTTTAATGATGCAAAGAAAGGGTGAGCTTCTCTGAGGATCAGGTTAGAGCTCACAAATTAATGTTATCTGGAAGGGCAGGTGCACATGAAGCAAATTAGCCTCTGCCCTTCCCTTTGTTTCACTGCCTTTGCTCTGGTAACAAGCCATTGCTAAACACACAGGGCAGGTGGGGGAAGCTGGATGACCGATGTGACAAGTGGCATTAAGCCATGTAGGCAGGGAATGTTGCTTATGGTGATGATGCTATAATCGCGCTTCTGCAGCTTACGTTTTCGCAAGCCTTTAAGACAAGGCTGTCCTGAGCTGGGTAACCTCAGCCCCATCACTAACAGGAGTGGGGATTGCAGCTTGCTGCAAGGCACAAACAGGTTTAGCTGCTTCTTGTATGTTTTTATCACCTCATTCTTTTAAAGTCAGGATCCAGAGGAAAGTGGTGTTGAGACAAAGATGTTGTTCGCTTGTGGATGTCTCATCTCAGTTGGCAACTAAGTCATGATGAGTGCTGAGAGAAGTACACTTGTTTTGCTTGCTCAAAAAGCAATAGCCAGAGGCTCTGTCCAAAAAGAGAAGTAAGGCAGGAAGCCCCATGGGGAGATGCAGCAAAATGGCTTGTCTTGGATTAACCAAACCAGTTTGCCCAAATAAGTTCTCCTTCCTCCCTGACACCAAATCTTTTATATCGGGGGTTAACTGTCCCCTACCCAAACTCCTTTCTTTTCTGCGGTTTTCTCATGCGACTCAAAGATGGGAAAATACAAACATGACCGATATTCCTGTCAGAGACCATCTCCCTGCTCATGTCTACTCTCTGCCTATCAGCTCTCCTGAAGTCTCTAGGATGTGCTGCTGGGGCTGAATTGGACCCCCTCTGCCTCACAGCTTGGGCATGTGTCCCAGGTGAGACCGAAGGGACACTCACCTGGCACAGGTACAAAAAGGCTCGACCTTACAGAGGATATTTGTATTTGATGATGGAAAACCCAAAGGGAATGTGCTGCACATTCCCTAGGACAGAGCTGTGCTTTCCTTATCTGACCTGGAATAGCTGGCTATATCCTGTAGGCTAGCAGGTTTTTGTCTCCTGCATTCTCATGCCTTTGCTGTCTTTCAGCTCCTCTAAGTTAGAAGAAAACATGTTCATAGTTGAGTTTGACTCCAACTTTCAAAGCACTCACAGCAACAGAGCGAGCTAAGAAATGAAGCAAACCAAGCCTGGCCATCTGAAAATAAACTCCCCAGCACAAAAAAAAAAAACATTTCTGTCCTTACCTCTGTCTCAGTAAAAGAGGAATAATTAAATAGCTTGCTGATTCACATACTCCAAAAGGCTTCCAGGTGCAGGGCAGGAGGATCTCCTTACTAAAAAGGATACTGGATGCACCTGGAGAGTCCATCTCTTGGTGCATCAGACGAAGCCATTGGCACTTGCCTGTTTGGGGATAGGCATCTTCCTTGGGAGAGGCACACAGAGGCTTTGGCAGGAGAAGCATCCCTCTGATGCAGCAGTGGCTGTAGCCTGGCATTCTCTCACAGCGTTTGTCACCGGTTGGGTGACGACATTGTTTGCCTCTGCCCTGAGAGTCAACCGCAAGGCTCAGGAACGGGCGAAATGCCAGCGTATTCCTAGGGAAGCTTACGTCACTGCCAATTCACTGGTGCCAGAGACTGTGCTGGAAACCTGAGGTCGCTCTTGCCATTAATTGTCCAGAGGATTAATTCATGTGATGATATCATTTTCTTGGGTGGAGGTTGTGTACTCTAGTAATGAGGGACCTGACGGGATGCAAAACTTGTGCTCCTTATTGATGTTAATTCTAATTACAACAAGATAGCCACAGAGTCCTCCAGATCATCCTTCCTCCTTGAGAAAGGGCAGAAAGGGTACCATTTTTCTCTGGCTCTCAGCTCTTCCCTTCATTTTTTTTCTTTTCTTTTTTTTCCACTTTTTTCTTTTTTTGGCATGTAATGTGTGAGCAATTGCTCCTATGGGATTTGCAGTATTGCAAGTTCTACCCCTGAGGACTGAAATATAGTGCCCTTAACTTCTACAACTCCTTCTTAAGAAGGCTTGTTGCTTTAATTTTAACAGTTAATTTGGGATTTTTCCACCTTGCAAATCTCACTCCACCTTCCGAAAATTCCTTTTATTTATGTTGCACTTTCCAGCAAGAAAAAACAACCTATAATCCTCCTTTAAAAAAAAAAGGGGGGGAGGGGGGAAGAAATAAGAGTTTGGTTCTTTTTGCACAGTGACTAGTGTATCATATTGTAGCATTTTCCCCTCAGAGGATGCTGTTTTGTCTATAGATGTGTATGATCAGTTTTTAATCAACTTAGAAATTCTACAGAATGTCGAGTTTTGTAGTAAACACTCTAGGATGTCTTATTCTTTTTCGAAGTTTTTAGTCTAAAAATCCCTTTCCTGCCACTTCAATAGCTAAGCAAATAAGGACAGAATTCCCAGATGAGCAAACAAAGAGCTGCCCCTGCCCAAATACAATTATTGGCTGAAAAGGGTACAGTGACTTGATCTGATAATATTGGTTGATGAAGCTGCTAACTCAAAATATCAAACAAAACACGCAGGGCATTTTCAGAGCTCTTATAAGAACATTTTCTTTCAAGCAGCATCACTGCTCTGCCTTCTGCATCCCTCCCCCTTGCTCACTCCGGAGTTTCTCTTCTCCCCTTGGGGCCTCTGTGTGCCCCAGAGGTGTACAAAGCCCTGGATCTTAAGTTTTCAAACAGACTCAATAAGACTAAATGGAAACCTTCCCATTTCAAGATATGCCTGTTATTTGTGGGATAAAATGCTTTCTTTTCTGTTTAGGCAGTGGGGAAAACCGTACTATCTCTTCATTCTGGATAATTTTTTGCTTCTTCCCATACTTCAAGGTTTGTCATGGTATTCTCCTACCTCGTCTAGAGATTAGAAAATGTCGAGGAATTTTTCTTGAATGCTGACAAGCAGCAGGGATTTGATTAGCAGTTGTAGCAGATCTGTTACTGGTTCGGTATTGCAGACTCGTATATATTTATAAGAAGATTATAAAGAAAAATTAAGTGATTATGCAGAACTAACGATGTCTGTATTAATGGCTGTCGGGTTCCAGACATTATTCTGTTGTCTGTTTAATGAGAAATAATCCTACTGTGTCTGGGCAGATCAAATGCTAAAGCAAGGGTGCAGTATGACTTTGCTGCCATTAACAGACTACACTGGCCACTGGAAAGTGGGCAAGTGCTTGTAATGTGGACCCTGTTCATAAAGGGGGAAAAAGAATTGAGTTGGCCTTGGAAAAGGAGGAGAAAGTCTGTGATATGGCCTTTGGGGTGGAAATGGTCTTTTGCCCTGGTGACAGTGTTCTGTGGCAAAGGACTGAATTCTGCATTGGCACCGGAGTGACATGAAGGGAAAGAAAAGATCCTCTGCTTCCCAGGGTGGCCTGTAGTGGGCTGCCATGGAGGGGGAGCAAAGTAGATCAGACAGGGTAGGAAAGATCCCTTTTCCAAGCTTCCTGAAACTGGGAATGTTGTCTTCCAATCACTTCTGAGAGAATGCAATCATTTTTCAAGGCCATCAAATTTTGTTGTAAACTGTCAGACTGGGATACAAACAAAACAGAGCTGCTGTGTTTTACAACTCTCCAGCCTGAAGAACATCAGCAGCATTATCTTCCTACAGGTCGGAAGAAGAAGTCAGAGTTCACATTAAAGGCAGGAAAAGGACAAGACTGGAGAGAGAGGTGAAGAGCTGTACAAAGTGAGGGAGAGGGGAGTGCCTTTTTTTTTTTTTTTAATAAGGAATATTCACTTTTGCCAAACATTGTGGATTTTGTCTTACTTATTTCCCACTCTCAGCACGAACCAGAGCCAGCACTGTATACCTCTACTGGGAAGCGTGGAAAAGCATTGGCTTTCTTATTTTTTTTCTCGTACACAGGAACAAACACACACAGACCAACTCCTTTTAAAAGATGGCAGCCAGTGTCTTCATCCCAGGTCTTCCTGGTTTCAAGTGACTGTTTGTTCAGCTCCCTCAAGTGTAAAAAGTGTGTTACCTCAAGCTTTACATTTTAATTAACAATTAAATTTTACCTTTACTATGGCACAAACACAGAAGGAAATATTTTTAAGTTGCTGGTTCTAGCCCTTTAAAACCACAAGGCTGTTTAAGGATACTAATAAGCCACTTTTTTGGTAAAAGCGATAGCTAAAACCATTTACATTATTTGGAGCAGAATAAGAGGTTAACTGATGCATCATTTCCATCCAAGTGAATGGAGAAAGTCCCACTCCACTGGGACTCAAGACTTCTAAGCCTGGTGGAAAAAAACCAGCCATACCTTTGATGTAGCCAATGTAAAATATTTTTAATTTAGGAGGACTGGTAGACTTTCACCACCACTAAATTAACTTCATAAGCAAACACAACCATATTTACATAGGACTATTAGAAAAGCAAACATAATAGCAGCAGAAGATTCAGCTCCAAGATGATTCAGACCCTTAAAATCTGTTGTTTAAAATATAGTAACACTCCTTTTTTAGAGAAAATGTATTATTTTTAATATAGGGTATGTTGGCACTGTGTGGTTGTCTTCTTTTATACAATACAATGAACATATCCGTTATACTGTCATCTTCCCTCCCCCACTTTAATCTGTAACTTGCTGCGCCTAGAGTAGGGTTGAACAGCCATGTAGTACATTGCAGCCCAGGAACATGTCAAAGACCTTCTTGGCTACAGGTGATAAAAAATATAGAGCCTTGTTGCAGAAAGAAGTCAAGAAAATCAGGATTTTTCTTATTCAACTTATCAGCTTAGCACAGTTATAGAACACTGAACCAAAAAAAAAAAAAAAAAAAAAAAAGGAATTTGGCAAAAAGAATGATCACACGGTCCTGGAGGTGATGGACTGGATGTTTGTCCCTGACTGACAGTGCGCTCACCACACTCTGATGTGCTGTGCCCACCACAGGCTGCTACCAGGGACAGCGGACACAACCTATGGGCAGGGGATCACACCCAACACCTGGCTCTTTTCTGAAGTGGACTTGATAAAACCAAATAATCTGACAAGTTAGGAAGCCTTTTTTGTTTGGTTGGGGGTTTTTTTAGCCCCAAAGTGTTTGGGTTTTGCTGCTTAAAGATGAGACGCAGTGTCTGTATTTCCCTTCTGGTTGCTGAAGCATTAATGTGTTTGGAGAGAGGGGTTGGATGAAACACTGCGCTCCCTCCAGCAGCTGAAGGCTGCCGTGTTTAGCTTGATGCGACTGTCTAAAATAGGCCTGTGTGTATTCAGTTAATCTTGCAGGCAGGCTTTCTTACTTCAGCAGCCTTGTGAGGGTCTCTTTTAATGGGAGAGAGAGGAGTAGGCAAGATAGGGGGGTGCTGTTTTATAATAAAATTGAAAGAGGCTGTCAGGAATTAACATGAAGGTTACCTTGGTTTACTCTGGGCAACCTTAATAATTCAACAGAGCCTTTCAGTCAGGGCTTCCCCTGCTGTTCCCCACAGGGGTTGCTTCGTGTATGAGAGTTTCTTGAGGCTGTTCAACATGCCAGCTCCTAAGAAACACCAGGCAGAGGAGGGATGGCGCCTGTCAAGAGCTGGAGCTGACAGTCCCTATTAATGTGCAGAGAGGCTTTTCCCAGGAAGATTCTTTGATGTCTTTGACTCTTGGTCACAGGTCATGGGCCTCTGGCTTTACGTGTCATGCCTCTGTCTTGAAAGAAGGTGCCACCTCTTTTGCTGAGCCCCACAGACAGACTGCGTAATTATTGTCCCCTCACGAGGAGTGACCCACAGAAAGAGCAGGATGGTGCCTTTAGTTGCCCGGGGCAGCTGCAGATCTTCTGAAGTCACTAGCTGGCATTTCCTGCAAAAGTCACGCCAGCCCTGCAAGATCATCTGCCTCCCACTGCGGTCAGACAGAGAAAGGGACCAGATCCAAACCCCACACTTCTTTTCATTTCAGTGAGAATCACATTGAAGTTGATGAGAATTTTGCTTGAGCTGGAAGGCAAGGGATTGATTCTCTGCTTTCTGAGATAATTGTTGGTTCAGCAAGTAGAGTTGCAAGTTTTTCTGTATGCTCTGTGCTGCTAACTTGCACACAATATTGGAGTTCAGTAAATGTTCCAGTAGAAGTAATGCAATAATTAATCAGAGGAAGATATAAGATATGACCTTCTGCATTGCTGTGGTATTTCATCTTTTGGGCAGAAAAGTTTTGTGGCCAGCTTTGCTTGCTTGGAATAAATAATAACAGCAACATGCTGTTGACTTGTGATATCCAAACCCCACAATGCTCCTTCAACCCCATTGTTCGAAGTAATCAGCCAGCAATGTTTCAGTGCAACATCTCTCTCTACTGAAAGACCACAGCTCATCAGATGTGAGGCAGGCTCTGGAAATGCCATCTTCAACACTTTGGAAGGGAAAGCCTACAAATGAATGGGATATTTGATACAACGTGTACGTGTTACAAGAAATTTTGGAATATTTGTGCTGTTTTGGAGCAAAACATATTTTGAAATGGCAAATTCTTCACAATAACCTACTCTTACAGGTATAAGCATGTTCAACCAGACCATTCAACCAGCTCAGCTTTGTATGTCTTCCTGCACTGTAGTTCCTCCCATACATCCATGACTGAAAAGACCTTAGTGCTTCTGTTCGGAAGAATCTGCACCTTCAGGTCTGTTTCTGTCAGTCTGTCTTTCTCTCCATCTGATTTTTAGATGGTTGTGATCTGCTGAGGATCCTGAGGTAGCTCTGAGGTAGTTGTCCTCTGGCTTGAAAACAGAGAGGACACCAATAGGGTTTAATTCTTAGTGAGGCAGCTACAACTGCATCTTTCTCCAGAGCCTCCCACACCTTGGACTAATTGTCGTTAGTGCTTGTTACCTTCACACAATGCTGTAAAACCAGTGTATTTTCCCAGAGCAGAGTAGGTGGTGAAGAATGAATAGACTCTTGAGTTGTCTAACCTCTTAAGTGCCTGTTTTTAATGCTTAGTCATAGAATCATAGAATCATAGAATGGTTAGAGTTGGAAGGGACCTTCAAAGGTCATCTAGTCCAATGGGCAGGTAAGAAAAACTCTGGGTTTTTTTTTTTTTTTTTTTTTTAAGAGATCATAGCACAAGCCTATTTCATGGTATGGTCAGGGCTAGCAGCTGACTGGAGAAGTGGAAGAATTATCAGCAATAAATCTTTGTGAGCCTCTAAAGAGCACTTCTGAAACCAAAAATACAGCCAAGTTGTCCCTTTTGACTAACAGCAGGTTCTGCACTTCCTCTTGGCAAAACTCATGTTTCTTTGCTAACATGGAGCAGTTGTTGTACTTACTAGATGGGAATACTCAGCTACTAAGTAGGTTTTCCACCACAGTTTCCCTAGCCAGAAGGTTCCTGTTACTGCTTTATTAGTATTAAGGAGCATCAAGCAGGTGCTGTGATTGCGTGGAGATGCCAGTGAAGACCAACATTTTAATCGAAGTCTGCAGCCTCGCTGCTGCTTGCTAGCAGAGAAAGCTTGGTGGGCCATGGATGGCAGCAACCTCAGGGGATGGGCTCTGCCACGAGGCTTAGTGACGAACAGGCAGAGAGAGGGCAGGGCCAAGGCTGACAAACCAGCTGCCATCTCCTGCATCGCTTGGCAATGTTTCTTGTTCAACCTTCAGGGCAGTGCAAACTGAAAAAATCAGCTCAGGTAGGGACTGCTGCCAGGGACAGATGATGCTCTGGCAGCAGCTGTTGCTCATGATGTGGCTGCTCAAGAGGCAGTTGCCGCCTTGCAGTATGAACATCTGAGCTGTTCTCGGGTGCCTAAGCATGTTGGGGTATCATACGGTCACGCAGTCCCTGCTGACGTTGGGGGATCATCACAGCTGGACAAAATGCTGTTTTCTTCAGGCGTCCAGCGAGCTGCTGCTTTGCTCTTGCTGTGGTGGCGATGGCTTAGATATAGGGCTGGCTTGGACCACACTGGTGAGCATTTACAAACTAGCCTTGGAGCTGATTTTTCAATCAGAAGTGATAAATGCACAGCACGAGTTGTTGGGAGAAAGTACACAAGCTGCACTTCATGGGAGACCAAGCTCAATGATCCTAGTCTTCAAATCTATTTGATTTTTTTTTTTTTTTTCACAAGTGCTCTGCAGTGCTTTAGTAGTAATTGAAGAGATCCAAAGCAATTATCCTATTTCAGGAATGAGATACTAATGATGGGGAGCTGAAGCAAGAAGCGAGCGAGTGATTAAGCTGATAATAGTGAAGGGCTTTTATGTATTTGTTATCATGCAGTGTACATTATTATTAGTGCTCACAATATGGACCTTCTCTTGCCCTGGTACTACATGTGGATTTCCATATGAAGTAATTTAACTAGGGTTCTTCCCATAGCTCTTAGAACCTGCACATCCACATGTATTTTCTTATCCCCAACATGTGAAGGTGATTCATGACTTCTATGGACTTGAGTGGTGATACCAGATTTTCATAAACCCCATCATTCACTGGGTCATATTTGGCTACTGTGTTTGCATTGGAGTAGATAGGAAGGGGACAGACATCCATCTGTCTAACCTGTCTTATTTAGGAAAGTTCAACCATGCGCTACTTTCTCACACAATTAATATCTTCTAGGTATCCACAACAGTTTTTGCAGTCATCACCACTGAAACTGCACTCCGGTGACCTTAGCACCTCTCATTTGAGCTGACAACTGTATATATTCTTCCATGTTAAAAAGTAATACAGTTTTCAGGTAGATTTAATTTTAAACAGCTGCAATACTTACTTTGTATATTATAGAACACCTCTGCAATCTGTATTTATATCACGACACATCTCAGTCTCTCTCAAACTTGACCCAATTTAGCCTTTCCAAGCTTTATTTAACAGAAATATTGTTATACAGTCAGGCATGCTAGGGCACAAAGCAGTTAAGTGGCTTGCTGAAAGTAAAAAGTCCATAAGAGAAAAAGACATAGAGAAAGGAAATTACTCCTTCTTTCTGCAAAAATTGTAAGATTGGTTTCCTTTTGTGTGCAGTCTCGAAAGAGAGAATAATGTTCTGTGTGTTTTGGTGCACTGACTGCCATACTACAACATGCAAGATCAGCTCTGCTCTTTAGCTCAAGCCTGTGGAAAACATAGAATATGCAAGCGCAAGCGCAGGCGGAATTTAGCTGGTCGCCTTAACAGGGGGAGGCCCGGCTCCGTGAGTGCAAAGCTGCAGGGAATAAACATATTTCCTCAGCCTGCTGTAGCTAACAGCCTGCCATCCATGCTTCTGAAGTCTTGAAGCTAAGAAGTTGTGCCCCAGGGTTGTTTCGAGGTTGGTTTTTGTTGTTTTTTTTTTAACCGGTTCTGTGACAGCACAGGGATAACAAAGCCATGCAGTTATTACAAGATGGCCAGCTTCAACACACAAGCTTTCATACCCACTGGCCTTTATGAACGTGGGGGCTCAGGCACTGGGTCTGGGCAAGGGCTGAAACTAAACCCAGAGGCAGCTCTCTAGCTATTACTCAGAGCTCTGTTGAGTATGTTTTGCACTCTTCAGCTGATCTTGCAGTCTACTTTTGGATAAATCTTTCTTCTGTAAATACATATCCACAGTAAAAGTGGCTTTCATCAGTAAGCTTCAGTCACATGGGACTGCACTGCTTAGCTCTGATCAAATGCAGATTGTCCCACGGAGGAATAGGAATATTTAGCAATACTGCTTCTATCGTTGGCTTCTATCTCTGTCTGAGATTTGTAGGATGTCCCCATTTCTGTTCTTCCTGCTGTGATGCTCGTGCTCTTTGTAACTGGTTTGTTGTGCCGTATTTGTCCATGTACCTGGTAAGAGCTCACACCGATGCATGTGGCTCAAATTCCTCCTGCTGTGCCACTGCATGCTCTCCCTTCCCCTCTTCCCCTTCCTTCTCTCCTTTCTAGGCTTGGGAAAGATGTTCTGTGAGTATGGGAGAAGGAGAAACTGAAATAGCTATGTGGATCGATCCTTTATATTCCCAGTTACTAAATGGTTCCAAGTGTCACATTTCTTCCTCTGAGGAAGCTTTCTTTCCCCTCCCGCTCATGGGGCTATGTATTCACCAGCTGTTGAAAGACTTGGTGGTTGAGTTCTTAAATAAGGCTGGCCAATTTTGTCACCCTAAAAGCTTTGTAATGCAACTATTGATCAGGAGGGAAATCAAAGCTCTTGACCAGCAGAAGCTGCTCATGCTTGATTCTATGGTGCAGTATGAGGTGCGTGAGCTGAGCCCTACAGTATCTCTGTGCTCTACAAAATAAAGCTTGTCTTCATAAAAGAGGGAACAAAAGCATAGGCAGTGAGGGACCTTTCCCCAAGGTGATGGCAGAGGACTCTGTTAAAACTATGTGGTGCTTTATTTCCATGTCTGGGCCTAGCCCAACAACCTACTCCCTCAGGGCTTTGTCTGGGTCCAGAATCTATTCCAGTTCTCACATTCATGTATTATATTTTTCTCATGCCTAAATGTATTTTTCTGACATTTGGAGCCAATTATAGAGAGGTTCTACACCGTCCAGCATAAGTGCAAGAAGTGGATAGGCAAGGAGACAGGTACCAGGAGAGAAGACAGCTTGATAAAGAACAATTGGTGAACTATGTCATCATTAGGCTTTTAAAACATACTTTCTAATTATAGCATTTTATATATACATATACACACAAGTCTGTCAACAAAATATTCCTACAGAGCCAACACAACTTCTTGATTATGGCATTTGAAACCTGGCCAGATGCTTTATGAAGGCAGTAAAGCACCTGCTCCCTGACTGTCCTGCACAGGCCCCTGCTGGCATCACAAATATATTTGGCTTGCAGCTCCAACCTGCAACCATGCTAGAGCAGGATCTCATGGACATTTGTGAGGTTGCAGCTGGAAAGCAGCCACCAGCAACAGTGTAAAGACTGGGGTGCTCTCCCAACTCTGGGAGAGGGCATTGTCACTCTTGCTGGGGTGAGAACTGTGTGGGTACATGGTGCAAGCAAAAGGGATGTATTACACAAACCCACACAGCTTTTCATGTGTCCCCGTGTGAGCAAGAGTAATCATGGAAAAAAAAAAAAAAGTGAGGAAAAACATCTCCTGGAAATGCTCAGCACATTGGGTTGGTCATCACAGAGCCAGAGACACGTAGCCACCTGAACCCCTACAGTGCTCCAGATAAAGATCTGCCAATCCCCATTTTCTCTGCTTCTTTGGGCAGAATAGTCTAGCCAGTCAACCTCCTGCAGCTTCCCCATCACATGGAAGGATCAAGGTCTTACAGTTGTGTCAGAAATCTTCCCCAGAGCGCAGTAAAACATTGTCTTTCTCTTCCATCATCAAAAGAAATAAGTAAGTGTGCTCAAATTCCCACCTTATTCGTCTCTTTGTATGAAGTGCTGCTATATCAGATGGACACGTATGGTTAGAAAGCAAATGAGTACCTTGTTGCGCAAAGGCAAATGACAGGCTTTGTTTCTCCAGGCATCTGCTGTTCACCTAATCAGGTTAAGTAAATCTCAAGTATTACAAAAGGTTCCTCGCCATGTGGGAAACTGGGCTATGGTGGTGCCTGGAATAGTGCAAGGGGGAGAAAAGGGTGGATGCAAACAGCAGCAAAACTTAGATGGAATATGCTAGTATTACAGATGGTTTAGAAGACTTCAGAAGTCTGAAGGAAAACTTTTTAACCCCCAGAAGCATAGAATATTTGGGAAAGAAATGGAATTTTTGTGGCATTTTAAAAAGAGTTAGAAGCATTGATGCAAGAATTGCAGAGTTGTGTTTGAAGATATGTTATTTGGAAACATGTCATCCCTTTTTTTGTCTTATAAACATATGAAAAATAATATCATTTGTGCTCCAAACAGAAGATCTTTCTTATCATCACCAGTTAATTAATAATTACCTATTTGGTGCATATTATGACCTCTCGTGAATTGTTTCTTCCTTTTCATGACCCATAGCACTTTTTTCCCCCCGAACACATCTAGTTAACCCTATAGTAACAAAATATTCTGTTTACCTGCATTTGGAATAACCAGTTTATTGTGGCAGAATTGAAATACAGTAGAAAGAAAATGGCACAGAGATAAGGAAGGGTATGTGATCATAATCAAGACAGGAGCCCCATTAGCACTGGGCAGGCTGCTGCAGTTTCCTCTGAGAACCTGGGAGTTGTCAGTCACTCAGGCATCTTTTATCTGGATGAGTCCTAATGCATATTGGCAGGCCCTACATATTAAATACATCCAGCTTCTTGATTTTATTCAGATCAGCACTCTTCAAAGCAACGCGTCTCTCAGCTGAAGGAAATCCCTGCTCTATTAATGGCGTGTCTGGTGCTGCTTTCACTCTTATCACCATGAAATCAGGACTTGTACGCTTACTGCAGGGACCTTAGAGCATGTCTCACAAACACACAACATGAACTGTGTCAGATCCAAGACTGGGAAGGGAAAAGACAGGGGCTTCAGAGCCCTGCCTGCTTCCATCTTACAATTTCATCTGCTTAATCTGCAGAGCATTTATCTCTACAAATTCTCCGGTTTGTACTGCTGTCTCCTGCTTTTCTTTAATGTAATCGTGAGGAGCCACTTTGGCACGTGTGTAAGTATTAGCCTTTATGGAAGCATTAGCGTTGCTATTGCTCAGGGTGGGAATGACTGCAATACTCTAGGGAAACAAGAAATGGAGACTGTATGCCAAGTCAGCTTACTTTCAGATGGAGATGGCTCTATAGTATTCAAGGATTAGCACAGGATTTATTTGCCCCATACTGCCTGCTCCAGTTGAGCTGGGTCTGGCTTTGCTGATAAGTAACTACTGATATTGAAAAGAGACAGGCCGCAAAAGGCCCCCCTAAGCTCATTGACAAGGGGATATTACCACTGACACAACACTGTGGTTGGAAGGTGTCAACAGGATTTCCATAATGAGAATAAAATGAGGAAATAATGTATTGTTTCCAAGAAGTAGCACATCATACTTTGCTCTTGGGGGTATGAAAGCCAGAGTATTATCATAATATTCAGATTTACTTCTCACTAAAGCATTTTTCACTGCTGTTCATGGCTTTAGTCATCTTCCTTTGCAATCTGCTTGAAAGCCTGATGATCTTACTACGACTTTTTGTCATTTTAGTCTTCTTTTTTTCCTCCTTCTTTTCCTTGCCTGCCATTATGAAATAACAGGCAAAAGAGGAGAAAGACTAACTCATTTTCTAACACACAACAGGGAACTCGGGCTCTGGGTGACATCATTGTCCTTGACAGTGTGCTGTCTCCACTCCCCTGCCCTGTCACCTCCTCCAGCTGCAGGGTCCTGACTTCTTGCAACTGCTTCAAAGAAAGCATGGATCTGCCAGTATCAGTCATAGCAGATACACAATTTCCAGAAGTGTCTCTGGCACCGGCATGCACAAACCCCTCTGATTTTATGTGGAATTTGTGCTGTAGCTTTACATGCTTTGAAAAATATCCACTAGTGTCTACTTTACAGCTGTATTGCATTGCTGGCACTTGGGAAAGCTCTCTGCAAACTGAACACAGGCATGGAAACTCTGCTTTCCTCTCTTCTTTGGGATGGCATACAGTCTTTCCAACTCTTACAGTTTTTGTCTATGCTTCAGGTCTAAAAAATGTGGGAGTTTCGGTGAGGTATCCATTTCCTTTTCTTTTTCTAACCCCTGTCTTTTTAATCTCCTGATTTATGGGATTTCCATTGAAAAATACCACAAAATGTCTGAACACGTGAGCTTCTTGAGTCCAAAACTGTTGCAAGTGAGGTAAAAACCCAACAAAAGTTCTAATTAATTTCAGAATGAATTGTTTTATTACGCTTTCAATTCTTCCCAAGAAAAGTCAGGCTATGCCAAGCTTGGCAGTGTTGAAGCCATTCAGAGTGAAACACTGAAAGCTTGACAATAAATAATGTCTTCCTTTCCTGTTTTTGAAAATATTTATGGAAAGCCATCCAGCTGAATTTAGAGCTCCATAACATGGCTGTCCCTCCACAAAAGTTCACTCCCACATTGTGTCAATATGCCTGAAGGCAGAAAGGGACCCATGGGAGTATCTTAAAGTGCGAATATATGCAGAAGGCTGTCCCCAAAATGGATGTGAGGATTATCAGTAAGTGGCTGATGCCAGGTGAGGAGCATCTCCTCACCTTTCCATCTCCTCACCTTTCCATGGGGCAGAAGTAAGTGTGCCCTTAAGACATGGTGGGAGGATAATCCCTCCTCATGGGTTTTCCATCTTGCCACCCCCAGCATTGCTCCGTTGAGGGTGTCAAGAGCAGGAATGAGATGCAGGCTGGCATGGTCATGTCGGTTCTTTACCTGACTGCAGAGATAACAAGCTCAGGGGAAATCTAAGCATAGTTAACAGATATCAACAAATTGAGTTTTGTTCCCTCTGGATGCTACGGCACATTAGAAAGTAACCTGGCAAGAAGTTTAAGTGAGTGTTTTGTTCTTGTTTTCTACCACGTGTCCACAGGTTTTCTGAGATAACTTGCATCTCTGTGGAGTATACATTTGTGAAAAAGCAGGTAGGTGCCTGGCTGCTGTCAACATGCTGAGGGAGCAGATTGCTTGCCATCCCTTGCCCTTCCAAAAATATCAGCCAGGAAGTTTAATGGCGTGTTAGTGAAGGGGCTGATGGTGCCAGCCTCTTTGCTGTTGTTTTCAAGGTCAGCTCTAATTGACCTTGCTCTTGCTTCATTTAGTTGCTCACATCATTTCCTTTTGATTCCCTGACTGTGCTCTCATTGTTAGGGTTTCTGCATGTTCCCGCATTATCTTCTGGTTAAGCCGATTCCCGCTTACTTCCTCCTTTTCTGCTGGTGCTTTCTCCTCCTCTCCCCCTCTCTCCCACCTACTCTCTTTCCTCAGGACTCACTCATTCTCCTGCGCCTTGTTTATTATTTCCTCATCCTGAAATATAGCCCAGATCTCTGGCCTGCAGCTCCACAGCCCAGATGCTGCCTGTTTTCTCAGCTAGCTTTCGGGAGCAACTATTTCACGCAGGAGCAGATTACTGGTGCGTGGTGGGAGGCAGTTGCTGTATTGTGGCTTGAGGAACTCAACAGGAGTTGCTGTCTCACCTGGAAGCAGCCTGCGGGCTGTATTTCAGCTGTGCGGGGGGCTACAGGCCTTCCTGTGGGCAGGTTTGTGCCATTACGTATCTCCACGTGAGCCATAAGAAGACCCTGGTGTTCAGCCAGCAGCTCTCCTGCCTGTGGCTCTGGAGTGACAAAATACCACTTACCAGATTTGTCCTGCTTCTGATGGAAGTGTTGGCTCCTGGCTTTGTTGAAGTTACAGCCCTGCTTGCCTGCTAGGGTAGGATCTATACGTACACCGGGTGGATGCTGTGCTGCAGGAGAGCTGCATGCTGTGAGAGCTGCTCAGAGACAGATTTGGCCTGGCGTGCTGAGCCCTGATCTCCACGAGCAGTTTCAAGCAGTAGGAAAATGAGATCCTAACCTGCTCAGCCTGTGCCTGTGTGAAAATGCCTATTGCTGAAAGTTAAATCATAGCAAGTGTGCATGATGCAGAAGCAGACCACGAGGTTTTCCAGTAAGCAAAGGAATCTACTGCCATTGCAGAGACCTCCTCTGTGGTGGCACTAATGACAATCAATAAATTGATCTAATGAAGCCACAAATAACTACCTTTAAAAAAAAAAAAAAGAGCCTATTTTAATTACATTGCCCAGCTCATAGAAAAGTTCAAGTAATAGAGAGGAGAACTGTCTGTGCCATTGCTCTGACAGACCCGAAGTGAAAGTTCTTGGTGGGTTTGCCATCCCCCATCACAGAGCGGAGCCAGGCATTACTCCCTGCTGCAGCAGTGCCGTCCTATTTGAATTTAGCCTCTGCGTGCTTTGCTGGAGGGAGATTTCCCTGTGACATCAATTGCTTAGGTTTTCTTTCCTTCCTCCCCAAGCCAACGGCACGCAGTCTAGTCTTCACAGCAAGCAGAGGCAGTGCCAGCCGGCAGAGAGAAAGGCCAGCCTCAGTGCAGCATCCCACACTCTCTGGACAAAAGAGTTTTGCCAGCTCCCAGTGTCTCCTGGGCAACATCTTCCACTGCCAAACCCCTGGTGGAAAAAATGATGGGGCACTGTAAATACTGCCATTTAAAAGGGTCCACGAAGCGAGTGGTCATGACCTCGCAGTAAGTAGGATATATTGTTTATTGTAAACAGTACACTGAAGGGCAGAATTTGGGAAGCGGGGGAACCCTGTGTGACTTCCAGGGGCATCACAGGGTACTCTGGCCCTTCCCAGCCCTGGGACAACCTACGCCACATGCCTCCGTGCCCTTCTTCCACAGTGCAGGGCAGAGCAGAGGCATTTGCCCATCGCTGTATTTGCTGGTGCTTTGCAAGGATCTCATGTTCTTTTAGAGAGTGAAGAGCTTGCAGAGGAGGAAGCAGCCATGCCAGTGCCTGGCAGTGGGGGAGAAACACTTTCAAGAGTGTGCGAGTCCTGCTGGACCCTGTCCCAAGGATTCTGGCTTCTGAAAAAAGCCTTGTCCAGCCTGTGCAGCTGGGGCCAGGTTCCCTCCCGTGGCTGAGAGCTGCCACAGCAGGAACCAGCAGCTCTACCATGCTGTGCAAAATGTGCAAGGGGCAAGCATCTCGTGCTAAAACCGCTTCTCCCGAGAGTGGTGTTCAAAATTTCAGCCTCTTCCCAGCTAATGCCAAGGTCCTCCAAGAGAGCATGCCTAACTGTTGCCCGCAGGAACAGAATAGTCATTTGGACCCCTTCTGACAGTAGACAGATCTCTGGGATGCTCCTATTAGCCAAGACCAGACCAGCTCTTGAGTGGTCTGTCATTAAAGTGAGGAGATTCTTATTTGTCTTATGCAAGGTAGAAAACATGGGTTCCTGAGTACAGGACTGCACAGCAGATTTTCACCCAGCCTGTAGTATATAAATACCCCAAAGTCTTTGTGGGCTCCATCACTCTGCTCATCCTGGACAGGTAACAGTGGATGGCTCTGTGCTGGAATTCACTGCAGTAGGAATGAGTAGACCAAGTGCTGTGTGTGTACAGGAGATGAGAAGCTGGCTTATAATTCATGGATAATATGTTACCTGCTTTTTGGAACAACTACTGCATAAACAGAAGTGCTCATCGGTGCATGTGTTTGCTGATGTTGTGCAGCCACTGGGCGTGCCAGGACCGGGCAGGAAGTCAGCACAATGCCTCTTGAGATATGTTATCAACTGTAAATGTGGCGGGAAGTCATTAAAGATTTCCTGAGCTATTCCCTGGGAAAAGACTACCTCCAGAGTCCAGTAAAGTCAGAGGACTTGTACTGTACTGCCAGGGTAATCAAAAGAAAAAATGCTTTAATAAGCCAATTTGAGCAGCCTTAGCAGGGAGCCCTCTGCCCCAGATCCTGTACCCTTGGGGTTGGGGTGTTGATGGATGATGAGATTTGGGGGACAACGTGCCAAGGGTCTCTTTGTAGCTCACTTACTCCAGGCAGGTTCAACCAAGCCTCCCTAAGGCTCCGAGGTCTAAGGGAGGTACAAACACAGACAGGTCTGAATCCTTTGTCTCTAGAGCTTTCTAAATCCCTGTAGGTGTAAATACATAACAGCTTATTGTAAGAAAGCTGTTTGGTTGCTCTATGAGCTCTCGACCACAGCTCCAGGAGGGAGATTTGCAGATGTTGAGCTCTCTTGGAGCAACTGGGAAGAGAGTTTCCTGCCATTAGGGGGAAATTAGAGACTGGGACAAGAGCGTGAGCAGTGCGGGAGGCCAAACCAGGCAGCTGAAAGCAAGGAGCTCCAGTGTTTGTAGGGGTCTCATTCAAAAAGACTTGAAGGGGCTTGAGGCATGATTTAACCATGATTCCAGGAACCTATGTGACTTGATATATCACTTGATATATAGGATAACTGTCACTTTTGTTGTAGCATATATGTCTGTCTTTAAAAAATTTTTGCTTTACCAGCAATACGTTTCTTTCCCCCCTCCTAAATCACAGCAACCAGCCTCTGGTCAAAGACTCAAAGGCTGTCTCAGCAGATAAAAAGGTCTTGGGGAATTACTGTGGAAATCTCACATCTGGGTGAAAAAAAAATTAAAAATAACTACTAACTCTGTAAGATTATTTAACTGCTGAAAAACTAAGTGTTCAGGGTAAAAACAAAATCATCTTACGATGGTCAGTGGAGAAGAACTAGATACATATGTTTCACAGTGTTCATTTTCTCTCTGCAAAAGAAGAGCAAAGGAAGGAACTTTTCTTCTTAAAACAAAACAAAACACCCAAC
The DNA here is from genome assembly GCA_009806455.1 of Tetrax tetrax. Classification (NCBI taxonomy): domain Eukaryota; kingdom Metazoa; phylum Chordata; class Aves; order Otidiformes; family Otididae; genus Tetrax; species Tetrax tetrax. Next base: position 327,262 of record WHYT01017426.1, read on the forward strand.
AACAGGAAAAAAAAAAAAAAGGTATGTGAAGATTAGACAGCCAGACTTCTACTTTTGAGTACCTGCAAAAATCCTACCAGTGAACTTGTAACATCAGTAGTCTGCTGTGACTAGCAACCACCAGCATGCACCTGGCTCAAAGTCTAATTTGGAGTGCAGAGAGCAGCAAGGACAGAAACAAGTAGCTTGAATCTGCCACTGAACTCGATCAAGATGTATATGGGGATTTTTCTATTTATTTTCTATATGCTATTTAAATTTAGGACGTTCAGTCCTTAAATTCAGAGCCCTGCCTTCGAGCCTTCCAAAGATGGTATAACGTTTTATCCTACTGGATCATTTACTGGTTATTCTGTAACAAGCATGCATTATTTCTAACACACAAAATACCAGAAATAAGCTCTCTCTTTTTTGAAAATTAACATTAACAATCAGAATAATTTTTCTTTCTCCACAGTGAACAGGTATAGAATTGTTAGCCCCTAAGCTCGTGCAAGCTGGTCTGACCCAACCATAAGATGTTTTGGGATGAGGGAGTGCCATGAAATGTACTTTATTCTGTCTGTTTGGCTGTACCACTGTAGCACACTGCACAAAACCCAGTAGTCCCTTTTCTTCTCATTATTAAGGTACTCATTTAAAAGACCAAAAAGTTTTTCTTATCCCAGACTCACAGTATGTATCTCACATATGTGTCTTTGATTCTCTTCCCACAGGAAAGAAAGAAAATATAACTGAAAAACTAAGGCGTATTTCTCCAATAGGAGTTCAAGGAAGAAAGCCTGCCTGCCTGGACTGCTAGGAGATACCCTACACACACCCAGAAACGTTCCCTGTGACTGGTGACACCGTCGTTCAGCCTCGCTCTTGCTGAGAAGGTTTCTACACAACACTGCAACAATGAATTTCCTCCGGAGACGTCTGTCAGATAGTAGTTTCGTGGCAAATTTGCCCAATGGCTACATGATGGATTTGCAGCGCCCCGACAGCTCCACAAGCTCCCCAGTTTCTCCTGCCATGGAGAGAAAGCATCCACAGCCACCGCAGCCCTCACACTCTCCCTCTGCTGGCACCAGCATCTTCAGCTCCATCTCCAGTGCCATGAAGCAAACTACACAAGCGGCTGCAGGACTAATAGATCACTCAGCCAGCCCCACACCACCTGTGGCCCAGAAACCTAAGATCCTCCTGGTGATCGATGATGCGCACACGGACTGGTAAGTCATCTCTGTCCTCCCTGCTCCATAAAGTTTGGAGGATGAGAGGTATCCGGAGAGCACGGGGCATCTGCAGGGGGGTACACACGTGCTTTCACATCTAGGTCACCAACTCTGGCCCCAGGTCGGTGTCTGTCTGGTGACTTGTGTAAATGGCAGAGTAGACTCTTCTCCTATATTTCTTGAGAAAAAAATGTTAATTTGGTACTCATTGGCAAAGTTCTTCATAGCCTCAGTATATAAGCACACATAAGGCATTCTTGACTCAGCAGGCTTAGCTGAGCTGTGACATCTAGCAATGGTCCAAAGAGGTCACAGCTGAAGGTGTGTTAGTGATGTGGTTCAGGACCTTAGCCTACTGTTTGTGCTGGCTCTAAAAGTAAAAAAGGACTCAATTTCTCCAGCTCTCAATCTCCCTTGAGCTTTTCTCTCTATGTAAATTTGTACATAAATTACAAAAAGATAACCCAGGCTTACTACTACCAATAGTAACAACTGGAGTTCTTCTGGTGGCCAAGGGCCCTTCACCTGCTATGTATGGCAACTTTTGGCAAAAGGCTTTCTGGCTCAACTAAGCCTCAAATTAGTCTTGTTCATGCAGGCATCTGTTTGCAAATGGAAGTTTGGAAGTTGGTTTCCTGTGATATTGGGCAGCAGAGGACAATTTCCAAAGGGTAGGAGAACTGAAGTCTTCTGAAATGTTAGAGAAATTACTTACTGCTTGCTGTGTGAGCCTTTTCAAAGTCAACGGGTTTGGAAAGATTTAGGCAAGCTGGCTGAGAGATCTATTTGGGGGAAAATCCAGAAGATTCATTGAGGGGAATCTCTTTTTTGTCTGCCAGCTCACCACAACACAATAAAAAAAAAAAAAAAGAAACAGTAGCACAAACAAGGGAATTGTATTGGAGTCTTCAGAATAAAAGTTGTGTTACCAGACCTCGGCCAAGGGACATTATTTTATTGTTCTTTTCATCCCACGCCACTCTTCGGTAAAATTGTAACCTATGGTCTTCTCGGCTTTCCTAGGAGAGCAGGGACAAGGTGGGACCTGCCTCCCTGGGTGTATCTTCACAAAGCAAGAGCTTAGCTCTTGGCTAAAAAGGGGCAATGACCAAGTACAACAAGGTCAGGCTTCTTCAGCCAACTGGAAGAGAAGGAAAACAGTGGGATTTTTTCTCAAAGGAGAAACAATTTTCTAACTGAGTGGGAAAGTCCCTGATAAGGCGGTTGTCATATCAAATATTTCGGTGGCCTAGTGTCTTTTATCACAGCAGCAGCCTCTTAACACCAGATAGTCTTCAGTCAGCAACACCAGTCTGGCTCAACCTTGATCTCTCCTTCCTGGGTGCACCCGTAGGTCTCCCAGCCAGGCTGATGCTCACCAGCCTCCATCTCTGCTGAGCGTTTTTGCAGTTCCTTGAAGATGCTGCCAGGTGGCAGTCCCTTAACACAGCATCCTCCGGCTGGGGATGGGAGCGCCCCGAACGCACAGCTCCAGCATCTGGGGCTTTGCCGGCACTGCTTAGTCTAAACACTGTAATCAGAGAGGAAAGCTCTAGCTCAAAGGCCAATTTAGTTTTTCCTTGAGATTAATGGTGCCGAAGGTAGTCTGGGCAGGGGAAAGGACAAGGGGCTCTGTTACAGTGTCTTCCTGTTTTAATATACGCACTGCATTCAAATCCCTGCCTTTATATCTCCCAGCTGCTGCTCTGTTGTGCAGACTCTGTGGTCTGTGAACTGAGCTTGCCCAAGGAGCAGCAGCTGGGAGATATAAAAAGGAGGTATGGCTACCTCTCCTGTCTTCACTTCTCCACTCGTGTGTAAGAACTCCGCACATCCTGCTGTCTTGGCTATCCCTCTGCTGTCTATAACTTCGTTTCCACACATGATGGGAGACCCTTTTCATTTCTCCCAGCTCTCTACCTCTATCCACAGGCTTGCAGTTATCAAATAATGCTGCTTGCAAAGGCTCCCTGCCTTCTCTCTCCCTAAGGTTGTGAAGGCACTGAACAAAACTCGTGTATTCATTCATGACTGCATCCTGACATATGTACGACACGCAAACCAAGGAAACAACATTACTAACCCTTGCCTGCCACAGATTTCCATGTCTCTTTGTAGCATGGATAGAAACACATGCCCAGAAACTTCCCCAGCCTAAATATCACATGTGGTCCTTTCTGAGAGAACGTACCAATGCAACCACTCCAGTGGGCCAGGAGTGCTACTTGGCAGCTGATTTTTGTGTCTTCAGGAAACTGAGTGAGCCCTTGAGAGCAGCACTGGAGAGTAGTGGCTCCATGGCTCCGTGGGTGTTTATTCTTGGTAAGGTACTTCTGAGCCACACCAGTCATCATCTTGGTCTCAGCCAGGGCGTTGTGTGAGTTGAGGCTGACCAGCCCCAGGCAGCAGTGTTTGCCTTGTGAGAGCACAGCTGAAGAAGTTGATTATCCAGGGATTCTGGCTGTCCATGCTGCATCACAAATGGGAAGAGTCTCAGGCTTTGGAGGGTAAAAAACAATCTGTTGTTACCTCTGTGCTGGTGATTTTGGGGTTGGAAGAAGCATCATGTTTGCAATGCATTTCAGCTCTACATGCTCTGGTTCTTGCTGCTTGTGCAACCTTTCTATTTGGTTTTCAAGAAACCCTTTCCTTCTTTTTTTTGAAATAGTTAACTCTACTAGAAAAGATCCCTAAGAAATAACTACTGAAGCACTACCTTTATTTTAAGGGCGGGGGCTTCCACAATTCCTCCTCCCCCACAGAAAGTTGCATGGGGTTTGCAACAAGGACCAGCTTGTTCACAGACAGGAAGGGTGAGAGACTGGAATCTGCCATTTGATTTCTCTTCTCTAAATGAAAACACTTTCTCACAATTGGAGACTGTAGCAATATTGCCAAGTCAGACATTAATTTATCATCACTGTTTGTATTACAGCAGAGGCAAAGGGCTGCAGTTGTGGATTAGGATGAGGTGTTGCACAAGTGCATGACGAAATGCTCTAACCACCCAAATAGGCAAGTGCATGTTGAATACCCTTCAAAGTGACAAATGGCAATCCTTTCTATTTTTAAGCAGCCACTATGTCTCTAATGGTACAGTATAGCACTCAACTTCTCTCAGAGGTCTGGAGGAAGTGAGGAGTATCCATGGCCTGTCTTCCTCCATAAAATCCTTACCACTCTTAACATGTAAAATGCTCTGGTTTATTCCAAAGGCAAAGTACTATAAAAATAATGTGAGCACCACAGAATATGATCAGCTGCTTTCTGCATTAGCAGCAGTGAAAAAAAAGGTACATTCCATCAAAAGCAAGGGAACTCACCCAGCTTTCTGTTCAAGTGGCAACGTTTTGACAAATTTTCTATCCTTCTCCAAGACTCAGCTCTAGCACATTGTAAGGAAGCACACAGTTGTTTCTGCCACATGCAGGATGTGCACAAGAGGAAAACACTATATGTACGGCTCCCTCAAGCTCTTGGCTTTGACAGGCAGCCCTCAGAGACAACCCCAGCAGAGAATATATCCATGCACTGACATGCTAGGGAAAAACTCTGCTTCCCTTCAGCCATTAATGGTACAGATTTCAGTATCTGTGGAGTATCTGTACCTTGGGAAACTTCCAAAAATGCATCCACAACTCACCTACAGCAGCTGCCAGAAAAAAAAAAAAAGCTCAGAAATGAATGCACGAACACACACACGCAAACACACAGCAAAAGGGAGCGGGACCAAGAGGAAGGAGGATGGCAGCACCCCACATCATGGCAGATGGGTCAGCTTCAGCAGCCCGACCTCAGCCAGGAGGAACGCATCCTACCGCTGGCAACTTCCTTGCCCAATGCGCTATTAAGTAAAATCACGCTCTTGCTGGATTGAATTTCTCAGCGGATCAAACAGGATTTAGTACTGTGAATTGCTAACCCCTGTCCTCTGTGAAAGTGCTCAGCTTTCCAGCTTCGTGTTTAAACAGCTTATTTGGGAAGCAATCAAGCACAACTAAGGCTCCCATTTAACAACATGTGCTAAAAACGTTGCTTTTTAGGCCAGACAGCATAACAAAGTTGGGTTTGTTGCATTTATTAGATATCTTGGTTGAATTTGTGAAATATCTTATGTAGTTTTTCAAAGCCATTGGTATGTTTTCTCAAAATTTCAGGCTGTCTCAAGTGCTAACAGTGTTACATACTGTCTTGCACAAAATACATGTGCCCTATGTGCTACGGTTCTACATGCAAGGACTGTGTCATGTTTCACAGAAAAAAAAAAAAGCCACAGAGGATATTTTAGGAGACACAAAATTGCATTATTGTTTTCCCATTTACTTTACAGCCAAATCTTCCTGATCATACTGTCTCCAAAAATTTAAAGGTGAAGGAGGGGAAAAACTGTGATTAATACTGAATGAAATCCTCTTAATACATCTGAAATGGTTCTTTGTACAACAATAATGTCATGATTCAGGTCTAATTATGGACTGACCTGGCAGGATTACTGGTTTATACCGTTCAGAGGAAATTATCACTCCTTTTTTATTAAAATAAAATTATTTTTACTTCTTCTAGCACATGACAATATTGAGCCTTAAATATGTCATAAGTCAAAAAATATAATTGGTCAAATAGTAACAGTAATACTGAATTTTAGTAATGTAGGCCTCCTTAAATCCTTTTTTTTTTTTTCTTTTTTTGCAAGGAATTCCTTTTCAAGAATATTCAATGAGTGTCATGAGTCATTTCATGCTTTCGGTAGGCTGAAGATGATATAGTGAGGCTCCCATTCAGAGGAACATTTCTGTACCTAACTCAATTAAATATAATGGGAAGTTTTGGACTAGCTTTTGGCTTTGGACTTCATTATCATTTATCTTTATTACTATTATTCATTATTGATACTTTAAGCTTGACCTCAGGAACTTGCAGGTTAAATTGCAAAGTTTTGTCTATTTTTCCTGTTAAGAAGCCCAAAATCATCTAACATGGTGGTAACTGAGAATAATTTATTATGAATTAGCTTTTGTTGTGCAGGGATGACCTTTTAAGGTTTCACTATGCAACTATGCAGCTATAATTTGAAAAAACTTGCAAGTAAAATTTATGTTTTCACTAATCTGACTAAAAACCTTATATTTTCATCATTTACCCATGTCTGCTCAGGACTAAATATTTCTTTTCCTATAATTCATGCCAAGAGTGACTTGAGGGCAAAAATTCCACTTTAGGGAAAGAGGAGGCAAGTTTGTGTTAAATGTATGTCTATGTTTGTGTGCACACACATGCTTGGAAGCAGCATGAAGAGTTTCTATATTCCCTAGCATACAGGCATGGGGTGAAAACAAGGTAAGGCTGTCAAAGATTTTCAATGAACTGCATCTATCACGTTGCTTTCCAGTCTGTTTTAGGTATATCACCATCATGTCTGCCTGTATTTTTGTCCTGCATATGTAAAGCAACTTGGGATCTAGTCCTCCGAAATGAAAGGTGATACAGAAATGTAAAGGATTAGTATCATTACAAAAATAGACACAGGAATATGGAAAACATTCCCTACCAGGTTATAAATATGCTAATGCAAGTAAAATCTGGGACCCTAATTGCTTTACCAGAGTTCCTATAAATGCATAGAATTTAACTTCAGAATGTCCTGCCTAGTCCTGTAAGTATTAAAAAAAAAAACAAACCAAAAAACAAAAACCAAAACCCTCAGATGTATTTCTCAAGGTTTGTGAGCCAGATTTCTTCTGCTTGAAAGCCAGAAGGGCAGCAGCCCTGCCCCAGTGTTGGTTCAAGTTAGCCCTGTTCCCCCTGCTCCTCAAGTTCAGGGAGGGCAGAAGTGGGCTGGAATAAAATATTGCACAATCCTCAACAAAATGATACCCCTTGCAAACAGCTCCAGGCCATACCATCCTGATTTAGCAATGTGGAGATGTTCCAGCAATGTACTATTTTGATAATACACAAAATGAAATTTCTGCCTCATGTTGTACTTAAAGCAGCTCCCACCCCCCGCCTTACCTCCTCCCCAGGCTCTCTGTGGCCAGAAGGAATGTGACCGCGATGTAGCCTGGGTGGGGGATCAGACCTACAGCAAAGTGTCCTTCCTATCCTGACAGCTCGGAGATGCATGAAAAGCTGTGCCCAAAAGCAATAGCGCTGCACTAACTAGTGCTGCTTCTCTTGAGGGGGAACAGCTTTGATTACCCCTGTTTCACAAGCAGGAGGCAGCACAGGAAGATGCTGGGAGGCCGATATTGTGTGGGACTCTGCACTTCCTTGAATAGAAAGAATGGCCTGAATGGTTGTGTGTGCGATCATTAAAAGTGCTGGTGGCTTGCCAACCCAGGTCTGCCCCAAAACCAGGCCTTTGTTTCCCTGAGAGAATGGGAGGATGCACAAAATGAGATTTTTAAGAGCTCTTCTCTCTTCCTGCACCAAAACTTCCTTTTCTGTGTGTATTCAAGCCAAGAAAATCGTTCCAGCCCTGTAGGGTGGGACCTGGGTCCTCATCAAGGACCTCACCACGAGGACTTCCTTTATCCAAAAAAAACCCTACTCCATACCACCATCACAGCCTGATAGAAACCTCTTCAGCAGAGGCATTTCCTTAGTGTAATCCCATAACTAATAATGCCTCAGGGGTTGTTTTACAGTAACCAGAGTGGGCTGGGTCTTGTGGTTCTTCCCAGAAGGCGACAAAGGTGGTCTGTTCCCACAGCCTGACCTTGGACACTGAGGACTTACCTGCAGCGTCTCTGAGCTGGCTCTCTGTTCCATGGCTCCAGCAAGCCATGTGGTGACAGCACCAAGAGCAAGGTGACTTTGCCCCCGGGGAGACACGGGGCTGAGTGCAGCCATGCTGCACCCCGGGGCTGGAGCGGAAACTTTTGTGGAGCTCCTGGCAAAGTGTCAGTGTACTCAGGGCTGCCTTTTGACCCAACCCAAAACTTAGATTTACCTCTTGGTGCCTCCCTGTCTGTCTGTACAGTGTGGGTACCCTTTCCTTCTTTCTACAGTTGCCTCTGATTCATTTAACCTGTTTTTCAGACCTTGTTTTCTGAGGTGTTGAAGCACACATCCATCATGCTTATCCGCCACCTTTAGCATCCTGACACCCGCCACACCTGGCCCAAGATGCTCTTACAGAACAAATATTTAACTACCAACCAGTTCACCCCACAGCTGAACAGTGTGTAAAATTTTCTGGGCCAAAGCAGATGTGGACAAAAGCTCCAGTAGGTTGCAGACCTTGACATTTGTGGAGTGATTTTTCTCTTCCCTATGTCCTGGGCAGCCAGGACTTGACCATCCCAAAAGTCCTTACTATTTGCAGCTAGGAATTGCTAAACTGGGGAGAAGCAGTTAAGGGGTTGAGGCCTGAACCCTGAAAGGAAAACCATCCTTGTTTTCACCCCTGGAGAAAAAAAAAGGGCACAAATGCATCTCTCCTCCCCCCTCCCCTCCCTTTATAGCGTGTAGGGGCTGGGGGGGTCAGGACATTCCAGCGGCTGCTGGCCAGTATCCTGGAAACTACCTCCTTTTTCCCAGTCCCAGCCCCTTTTATGAAGGAGACAATGCAGACATACAGTGAGTGCCTTGTGCATCACTTGGGCCCCCAGGCCCTTTGACACGGAGATTTTGTACAGTGGCTAACCCCCTCCCATCCCTCCCCAAGGTACCCCCTCATCCAATCCAGCGGGCTTCAGCCTCGCCTTTTCCAGGCTGATCCAGAAAGAAATTACATGCCTTATTTTCCCAAAGGGCTTGAGAGAAATATGTGTAATATGATTCCAGGGAAATAATTCAGATAATTCCAGTATTTACCCATAGATCTCTTTTGGTTTATTTACCCAGATTTCTTCTTCACCATTTCTCTCCCTCTTTCTTCCACCCACTCCCTTGCCCACCTCTTCCCAAAAGTTCTGCACGTTTCCCCTCTCCTCAGCATGTTTGCTCTGGCTCCCCAGGGTGGGAAAGGCTGCTTCCCGCTCTGGATGAGAAGTGGTCTCCATCCAAAGGGTGACTTGGCTTTCTCTGCTGATTGTGTTTTGCTCCATAGGCAGAAGCTCAATGAGAGGGTTTGGAAGAATTTGCTATTACAATATCCCAGTGCCCCTCTTTGGCACGCTCTCAGTGACACTGAGCCCACTTTCGGCTGAAGGTAGAAGCCTGTTCCTGAGTTTGTACTTCACAAACTCTGTCGAACAGTGTCACTCAAAAAAGTGCCTGGGTTCTTTCATATCACAGGGGATTTGGGCTCAAGCTTATTTGTTCATGCTAAGTCAGCTCCACTGAGGTGTCTCATAGGAAGATTTGAGCTATAGGTCTTCGATCTCTTCCTAGCCTAGAAAATTGCTTCATACAGGAGCCTTTTTACAGGATACCCTGAAGAAGTTCCATTAATTTAATACAAAATACCAGACTGTATTCAAAGCTCATAATATGTCATAACTTCTGCTTTAGGCAGCAAATGGACCTGCAGGAACAGCTTTAAGCTTTGAATCACTGCACTCCTCCAGTCCATTATGATCTCTTGTCCCTCCTGGCTACTCCCTTCCCAATGCTGAAGCCTGGTGGGCTGCACCTTTTCTTACACGGGCTGCTGTCTAGTGGCACTGTACCTGGGGAAGAGCTCCTTGGGCACTTTCTCTAGCTGAACTTGATACCTGGGCATCTTTTCCTGTTCCTCACCTGTGCAGAGCACTTTCCAGCCTGGCAGAAGTTGTGCAGCCACCTGTTGCATCCCTGATGTCTCTGTTTCCTATAGATCCAGAGCAAAACACTGAAGCAGCTGGGATATGCTTCTTTGCACCAGGAGAAAAAAAAAAAGCAGAGTTAGAGAGAAGAAATAACTCTAGGAGAGACAGTACAAGCTTTGCACAAAAAGCCTCTCCAGGATTCCTGTACTGAGCACGTGTATTGGCTGATGGGTTGATCGCTCATTGCACCTACTTTTCTTTTAAAGCAGAAAGAGAACAAGGCAAGCTAACCAGCCGTGTATCGCACAGAGAGAAACTGCAAGCTAAAAGTCACTTACAGTGACCTGTCTGTGCTCTCCTAACAGAAGTAACTCATAAGTTTTGTCGCTGTGCTGCAGCCCCTACTCCGCATGTGCGAGCTGCTTCTCCTGTGTTGTGTTTCCCCACGATGCTGGAGCAGCACAGTGGTGCAGGCTGGCCCCAGCTCCCCTACCTGTAGCCCACTGGCCCAGCTCTACCTCCCCTGGGCCTGGTGGCATGTGAGGCTTTAAGGGAGGCTCATCAGGATTCAATCCTTGTGTTTGCAGACTACAGGCATTAGTATAAAGGTGCAGGGGAGCACACTGATTTGGGCAGCCCTTGGATAGGTGCAGTACGAGCTGTCCCAGCTGTCGGTGACACCAGAAGAATAAACTCTGGTATTCGAGTGTCTTAGAGGAGTGTTTGCACTCTTGACTTAGTGCTGGCACCCCTTGCTCAGACAGATGCTTTGCAAACACCCGAGGGCACTAACGTTATACCTGGACTTTCTGTAAATCAATTCTTATGTAGGTAACTGGAGCTGACTTGATAATTTATTTTTCCCTGACGCTATTAAGGATACACTCCGAATCTGACAGAAAATTGCGTATATGCTTCCTCCAGCCACAGTTGCTGAGGCAGACTGGGACTGTTTAACGGCAGCTCTGGAAAATAAGCTTTTATTCTTTCCAAATTACTTCATAAGAAAAGGCATCAGGTTTCTTGTGGCCCTGTAATCATGTCAGGACTGAAACAGAAAGCAGAAGTTATGTTTGTCTGATGCCCTTGCACCCAGAAAATATGTCCTTTTCCAGAGCATGTGGCTTCTTCATCGCAAAGAGAGAAGAGATCAAGGCAAGCATTCTCTGTGGAAGCCAGGGCAGACCTTTGGCTGTTTATTATGGTGCTTCCTCCCTCCCAGCCAGTACGGCCACGTTTAAATGCATTGCCTATCACTGTAAATCCCACCCAGGAACTGCTCTTGAGCATGGCCCTGCAGTTTTTCTTCAGTCAAAACATGTTTACACGCTAATTTGCTGAGATCACAGCAACCGCACCACCCCATCTGCACCCTGCCTAGCCAAACTATAATGCTGTGTTCCAGCGGGTTGAACATCTGCCATGCTTTAAAATAAAGGGATGGCCAGCCAAGCAGTGGTCAGTACTGCAGGCTGCCTGGGAAAGCGGGTGGGTTTGCATGGCCAGTGCCTTGCCCGCTGCCCCGAGCTGGAGATGCCAGGCAGACAGCCAGCCTCCCTGGGTGATGAGCCACTCCTCTGATTTGCTGGCAGTTGGCTGTGTTGGAGGTGAATGGGGACATTTCTGAGGCTTCCTGGAAATGCTTTTGAGTGGTCTTCTGGGTGCCATTCCCCTGCTGCTCTGTAGGCTGTCTAGATAACCCTGCAGCATGCCACTTCCTAGGCAGAGGTGGTTTTGGGGCAGAGAGCATCCACAAATGTCTTGCACAGTCTCACTTGCCAGAAGCATCCATCTTTCTTTCTCCTGCCAGAGCAGCGTGGTCTTCCTTTCCTCCATCTCACATCCACTGTAGGGACCAGAAGCCATTTCATACATCACACAGTACTGACAAAAAAGTTCTCACTCTTGCAACAGAGACATCGTGATGTTTCTGCAGCATTAGCAACAATTCCACTTTGCTTGAAATTTCAGGGGCTCCAGGGTGAGGCTAAAGCAATTTTTCATTTCAACATGATAGCCTCTGCTGCCCAGGGGCTCCAAAACCCCAGGTGCAAATTGAAAATACCCCTATCTATTTCAGAGATGTTTCAGTAAGAAGTGTTTCATTCTTACCCTGAGCTGTGTCAAAGTGATGGGATGACCAAAATACTTGGCTGCAAATTGTTTAGCGTCTGTAGTCTTCAGAGACACTCAGGGCAGCTTAACCCTCCGGTGGGGGCTGTCTTTGAAAGAAAGTGATCTGAGACACGGGATGAGACAACCTGTGTGGAAAGAGGGATAAGAAAGAGATGTCAAGAGGGATAAGAAAGAGACATCATGTAGTGTCCAAGTTGAGGTCCCTTGCTCTACTCCAGTGACTCCTCATCCTGGATGTGCCCTCTGTGACTATCCATGAGCAGAGCCAGTGCTGCAGAAATGGGAGAGAGGTCTTTTTTTAACCATGTGAAGGCTAATTTCCCGCACTAGGCAGTGGAAGCCTCTTTGCTCCATCTGTACCAGGCTGAAGATCACAGTTAATCATACTTCATTACAAGCTGAAGCAAAGCAGCCCAAGGAGCTTGCAACCAGCTGGTCAGCAGAGAGGAGAGGCCATAGAGGGAGGAAGTCTGTTTCATAAATGTGGGTAAGGAATATACATTATGAGCATGCTGGGAATAAAAACGAGCTTGTACCAGTGAATAGTGCACCTCAAATTTCAGACCAGTTCCTGTGAGCCCACTTAAAGCTCATTCCAGTTTTTGAGAAGTCGCTGGTTCCAGCAATATCGCCAATGTTTAGGAGTAGGGAATGTTACCAGACCCTCTAGAGCTATGCCTCTAGAAATAAGATGGAATTATTAAGCGCATTTAGCGTTTCTGTTTGTTGTAAGAGGTGTGATGTTTCAACTTGTCTGGTGAGTTGGAGTTTTTTTTAATGCAATGCTCATAAATTCAAAAGGGGGAGGGAAAATGGTCATAGCTCTGCATTTTCTACTGGACAGGGGTTGTTCAGTCTCCTTGGTCTTGGTCAAACCTGGCTGCTACACTGTCCCTCACTGACATCTATGCAGAGGTCTTCTTAACACCATGCTGATGGATGGGCTGTCTGGGAAGGGAGGCATGATACGGCCTTTAGATACTGTTGTTAGAACAAAGCAGAAAACTTTCGACATTTTTAATGTCTTTTTCTAATAAAATGAAAACTTTTGACTTGGTTTTGAGCCAGGATGACAAAACAAAACATTTTTTTTATTTACATTTTATATTTCACGTTGCTGGGGCAAGGAAGCATTCAGCTGAAAAGTGATGTTTCAGCCATGGGGAAAATTGCCTTCCTACTGTCTCTCCTTTTTTATTGGAACAAGTAGACACATAGTAAAAATGGGAGCCAGTTTCTTTTTTTTTGCTAATACTATAAAACAGGGAGCAAAGCCGTCTTCCCCTCATTTTCCTTTACTTCTTTATTCTATCCTGTCTTTGCCAATTGGAAACAGAACGCAGAGAGTTACTTTGTCTCTGGAAACAGCTCTTGCAGAGCTTAGCTGTGTTTTTAGTGCTCTCCAAATAGAAGAGCTTTTTGGAACCTACACGGTCTTCCTGAAGTTTTAGGGGGGAGGTCTGAGAAAATAAATTCATGTTTTCTCTGCAGAGCTTATCTGATGAGTGGAAGAACTGGGGAGAAATATTCACAGGTAAAATTCTATTGGCAATTCTGCTGCTGACTAATCAATATAAGGGGCATTATACACAAATATGAATAAAAAAGCTAAAACTGCCTGCTCTTTTCCTATGTTTTCTTCTCCAGCACTACTGTCAGCCTTCACATCTCATGAACAACTGATCCTTCTGGAAGTTCTTTGTTGTCTGCATAGCATAGGCAGCTAGGAGCAGAGGTGATGGAAGGTATGAAGTCCTTCTCAGGACACTGTTCAACTCCAAAGCAAATACAGTTTTTCAGTTCCGGAGAAAAGATCCCTCATTAGTGACTCTGTAGATTCAGATACTGTTTCTCTAAATCAGCAGCAGAAAGACAAACAGAATGATAAAGCAGGTCTGTAGCAAAATAGCAAGGCAAGTTCTTCAGCTGTGATGATAAAGATCCTTGCTCAACATCAGAAGAGATTTCTGATGCTATGCCACATGTTGCTCTCGTTCTTTTACAGAGTAAATATTGGGTATTAAATGAAGTATAGCAAGGAATTACTGATTAGAGTTGTTGCTCTGGAAAAGATTACGAGAGCATTTGGTTTTCAGTTTGAAAATAAAATGAAAAAGTCACAAGCCTTGAAAGATCTTTCCAATGTGGTTTTCATCTGGTTTGGCAGATTTCTCCTGGAGAACAGAAAGCTGAAAGAAGATAGGAATTAGGAAAATATGCTGTGAGCTTGATAGAATTCTTCAGCAAAAAGGGAAATGCAGAGCAAAACAGTATGCAGTGAAAGCCAAAAATCTTCTTTAACCATATCTGTCTCTTGTTTCTTCTGCAGGGCCAAATATTTCCAGGGGAAGAAGGTGAATGGAGAATTTGATATCAGAGTGGAACAGGTCAGTGACAACTGAATTTGGCTCTAAGAAATGTGTGTGGAGGAAGCTGAGGTCTTAATAACAGATAATTCATGGATATTCTTCAAGAGAAGAAAGGAACTAATGAGCAGTTTTAAGACCGGTCTGTTTTATAGAATTATGAAAACCATAAATGAAAACATGTTATTGGGCCATCCCTTCATCCTTCCCACCTTTGCAGAATCAGTCACTATTTCAGCTTAAAATTAAATTTTCTGTTCTGGTGATGCAACTACAATTTCTTCCTGTCTTGGTTTTGGCTGGAGAGGGGGAGGGGGAGTGAGTGGCTGCATGGTACTCGATTGCTGACTGGGAACAAACCACGACAATTCAATTGGAAGACTACCTCACAGCTCCACATATGTGTCTGAAAAGATGCAAAGCCAGTATGCCTCGTACATGTCAGTGATGTTAGGTTCCACATGTGAGATATACAAGTCTTCTGACTTATCCTGATTTAAGCCTAAAACGTTTGGTTTAAGCATGCAAAATAACTGTGTACGGAAAAATATTTTTATCTCTTCAAAGTCCATAGGAACAGTAAGGAGACTCATGACATGTTTTCAAATGTGCTCTGCAGGGCATTTGACAAATTCTCTGTTTCTCTGTTAGCCTTGGCAGTAGCCATTCATTTTAGTTGAAAACTCTTCACATTGGGACCTTTTCCATCCTCTCTGTGTTGGTGCAGTGTCTGTCAAAACGAAGGCCTAGTATTGACTGAGACTTTGGATGCTGTTGTCAAAGTAGAAACAACTACTAATAATCATCTGCAGGCACCTAACTTGAAAGCAGGCATAAAAAGAGAGAGATGTAGAGATCAGATGGTGATCCTGAATCATATGCTTGTTTTATACTTATATATATACTTATATATTTATATATATACTTATATATTATATATTTAGTGTAATAAAATTGCTTGGATGGATGAAGAAAGCTAGTGACTGCTGTTTGAATGACCTGATATTTTCTGTCTTCAGAAAGCTGGTGATTCTGCTGTGTGTGTGTGTGTGTGTGTGTGCGCGTGCACAGATGTGTGTGTTTACAGAAGTATTAATGCAGTGGTTTTGAAGACTTTCTCAGGCCCTATTGCCCTTGACAAGGTGTTCCTTCTCTTTTCTAAGGGGTGCTGTCCAGTTACCTAGGACTATGCATGAACCTGTATGTTTTGATCAAAGGCTCTGTCTGGGACAGAAAAGTTAGCAAGTCAATCTTTTTGCAGCTATGATACTATGAACAGTTTGTTTTTCTTTTTTTTTTTTTATTGGTATCACACTTGTTAGTACTGGCTAGTATTAACAAGAACAATCCTCACTTGCACTTCTCTATCAAAGTCTTTATTTTGATGGCTGCCTCAGTAAATGTCCTAAAAGAGAATAAGAAAAAGAAAAAAAAAGAACCACATTTCTCACATAGAATCAAATAATAAATCAGATTTGCCCTTTAAACCTCTGATCCAGCCTCCCTTGCCACTCAAAGCAGGCTCATCTTCAAAGCTAGACCTGCTACTCTTCAAAATGACCTGTTAATTCTTTCCTAAGCCTCCAGCCTCTGCCTTTCCCCTCATAGTCCCTCTCCTCAAAAGTTATTGCACTTGAGCTCCTTATAAAGGGACTGTCTTCAAATGGCTGATGAGATGAGAAGTCCAGAAGTGGACACTTGATCCCTGATGGGTTAAACCCAGTAATGACCCTCGTCATCATCACTAGTTAGCTTATCACATTTCCCCTGGGACTCTTTCCGGGGGAGTCTCCCAGTCTGTGTTTTGGTACCTTCCACATAGTATGAATGTCCAAGTTTGAGAAGAGGCACGAAATTCCTCCAAGCAAAGACCAGAAGGCTTGCATGACTTTACTGAAAAATACTATTGCCAGGCCACTCACAGTTTTCTTTAAACACTCATTGTAGTGACTGCAGCATTGCCCAAGGGAATGAAGCACACGGTGGGTAGGAGAGTTGAGGAACAATGAACAAGGACTCCTCGCCCCCTTCTTGCCCCTCAGATTGGGAAACTGAGCCTCCATGTAGCAGACAGGGAACTGTGTTTGACTCCCCGGGACCTCAAAAGAAGAAGGGATGATCACTTTCCCCAGCTGGATCCTTGTCTATCAAGGGAAACACAGAAGCTGCATTGTCATGGGCAGTCCTTGAATCTGACCTCAGGCCCCTCTGCATATCCTTGAGGCCAAGAGAGGGGCACTTCTTTCTTCAAACTCTGGCTTTTTGTCCCCCCTTTTTTTTTTTTTCCCCATACATTCTTGCTTAGCATTTCTTGATATTTAATTTTCATTCATTGCTCCTTAGAATCATAGAATCATAGAATGGTTAGGGTTGGAAGGGACCCTCAAGGGTCACATAGTCCAACCCCCCTGCAAGCAGCAGGGACATCTCCAACAAGATCAGGTTGCTCAGAGCCCCATCCAACCTGGCCTTGAATGTTTCCAGGGATGGGGCATCCACCACCTCTCTGGGCAACCTGTTCCAGCTACGCTTCTTCGTCTTCTTCCTCAAGCACAATCTAGGAGCTTAAACAGTTGTGGTACAGGTTCCCTAAGGCCGAACACAGGCCATCTCTACCTGAAAAATGAATATTATTCCACAATTTTGTTACAGGAAAAATAAAAAAACCCAAACAATCAGGAAAGAACTGTGGTCTGGACCAGCCTGGTCCATGTGTTGCTCTTTTAGTTCCTGACTCACCAGTCTTCACTATTACAACTGTCGCATGAACAGCATACAGACTGTGCCATGGTGCACAAACCCTACCCTCGCTGTTCAGTTCTAAATAAACTCTACATCAGATCAAAGTTTGACTCTTGGGCCCCTCTTGAGCCACTTGGTCTACTCAGTAAGTGCATTTATTTTTTCAGTTTTCCATGTGATCCTGCTTCAGGTAACTACACATTATTCCCTCAGCCAGAAATATAGTTTGCCTTAGGATTTTTTTAATATATTTTGTAGGAAAAAACAGTTTTTATCTGAGAAGCTAAGTAACAAAAATATTTGAGTGGCAGAAAGCAGTGAAAGGAAATACCCAAATGTTAAATACTCTTGAAAAACCACATCAGGAATAAGCAACTGCCCTATTTTTTCTTACCATGCTAATTTTTTTTTGCCATCCTTCCAGGATGCTCTGCAGTTGCTTTAAACTGAAGGAAGAGATTACCCTGTTCCTTTTTCTCTCCCTCTTTCATCTCCATCTCTATTACATCTTAATTCTTTCTTAGCAAGCCATTTCAGTAATCTTTGGGGGAAGCAGAGCAGGATAGTAGGTGTTTTTTTTCTTTTCAAAAGTCATGACATCACTTATTTGTAATGGAGCAGGAGTGCTGAAAGCAGCACTCTCTTTCCCTCTCTCAGCAGCGGGAAGTCACTTATCTAATCTGGTTATACATCCCTACCAGCTCTCTGAGCTGCCTCTCCCCCTTGGCTGTCATCCGAGGAATGCGAGGCGTATGCAATCGTACTGTCTCGCTCCGTCTGTCCCCCACACCCAGTGCTGAGGAAGGCATTGGCTGAGTTCAGCCGAATTGGAGAAACAGGCAGAAGTTTCAAGACACTAAGTTTCTTCAAGAGGTGAATTCAGTTCGTATCAGACACTAGATGATCTGCAGGGAAGAAACTGTTAAATGCCATCCTCCTGCTCAGGGAGCTGCTTCTGTAAATCTCAGCCTGTATGAAAATAGGTTGTATGGACTCTCAAAGGTTTTTCTGGTTCTTTAGCACAGAAACGAAGTGCATGACCTCGATACCACCCCCAAGCCCTTATTCTTCAGCTAGGTCCTTTACCACTAGCAAGAGACAAGAGACACTGTGGGCACTGCCTAGTGCCAGTGAATAGAAGAGACCTGGACACTGTGGCGGGTACAACCCCTCCAGCCTCTACTGTCTCCTGTCACTCATTAAAATGAGTGTGAGGCCTGACTTTGTTTCCAACTTTGTTTCATCTCTAATTTCCACAGTAACACCCAAAACATATTTATTAATGTGCTTTTGAGGCTGTGGGATTTATTGTTGCCCACCCTTGATTGAAACCCAGGCGTGGAACGCCTTTGTCTCCTCCTTGGGGCAGAGGCGTGGGGCTGAGTGAGGGCTGGGGTAGTGGGAAGCTCTCCTGAATCTGAACTCCTCTTTCTTTGGAGGCAATTTGTATTACATTTTGATTATTTGGATATTTTTCCACTACAAGCCCTTCTGTAGCAATGATAGTCATTCGTAAGAGTGAATGAAATATTGATCAAAAAGTGAAAACCTGTTTGACCTATTCCCATTAAAACCTTAATAGTTTAAGTTTTACTCAGTGTGGGTAAACCCCTAAGCTTTAAGGAGCAGCTGAGTCTAAAAGACTATCACTATTTTATGCTAAAAATAAGGTTCTTAGATTTTGATCCATGTTGTTGCTTTTACTTGCCTTGTGATTTCTGTCTTTGAGAACTGCAGTGTATACATCTCCAGTTCCTTTTTCTAGACATATAAATGCTAGAGAAATTCTTTTAAAAATGAAAAGTGTAAGTTTGATTAAATGGTTCTAAGGTTAAGTTGAGCTTAAAGAAGAACCTTAAGGTGCCACAGGAATTGACCACATTGCTTTTAGTCTCTCTCGAAATTAATTCTGCTTCTATGTACTCAATCCTTCACTGACCAGAGGACAGGAGGCATTAGGAAACAGAGTATATTCAGGAAGAGGAGGAATTGTACCATAGGCCTTATAGTCTGTTGAATGTTTTCCATCACTAGAGGCAACTGATAGTAATTCAGCACCTCCTTCCCCACCCTCTCTGCCCTGTCCCAGAGAAAACTAAGCCTTGCATGCTCTAAGGATTTCATATGACTCTGGGGTTTCCCATATGGATCATAACATACCCTGGGTGGGGGTCTTCTTGGGTGTTAGCCATGACCCGTGAAACAAGGGGGATACTGCATGGCCATGCATCCCCAGCACACCCAGAAGCAGAAGAGGGCAGGAGAGCCCGGGCTGAGACCCAGACAGCCATAGACCCATTGGACAGACCGTGACACTGGGCAGTGGCGAGATGGGTGCCACACTTGCCACCTGTCTGAAAGGGAGATGCCCACAAAGCAGGAGATGTGCAGAGCGGGGCCATTGGGATGACCGTGGAGACCTGACTTACGAGAGGAGGTTGAGAGTTGAGTTGTTTGTTTACCCTGCCAAAGCAGAGGCTAAAGGAGACACAACTGCTTTTAATAAATGCACTGGTTTAAGAAAGGGTTTTGTGACATGGTGCCTGCAGTAGCAAAGTGTTAGACCCTATGTCTCTGGTGGGCTTTTCCAGTCCTGTGCTCTGTGTTGATCAATGCGAGCACAGGAGGGAGAGAGGAGAGCACAGACCCAGCAGGCGAGAGAAAGCAGCACTTCTTAGAGATCATCTGCCACCTTTGGGGTACCTTTCCTTCAGGATTTTCCTAAAGGCATTTTAATATATTCAGAGACATCTTTCCTGGCATTAGCTAATTGATGGTGGATAGGGGTGAAAAGGGTGAAGGAGGAGTGATGAGGCCAAAAGGCTCATCTAAATTTTTATTCCTGTTGTTTGTCCACCCGTCTCCTTCCCACCATTTCCTGCTGTGACGAGGTGGGTCCGTCTGTCCATCTGACATGCATTCTTTTTGCACAGCTCATTCACTTGTTCCTGCTGCCTGGTTTATTTTCAGGGAATGATTATTCAGTGAACTCCTATGTACATGCTTCTGGAAAAATCTTGTGGTATAGATTATGACTCCATTGGCAGCATTGTCAGGAAAAAAAGTTGTACTTGGCGCTCACAGAAGATAATTGTAATACAAATCATGAATTCCAGCTGCATTGTACTTCCCGTCCTAAAGCGATATTTTCATGTGCGGGATAGAGCGGTCCTTTCAAAAGGTAGAGTCTGATAGGCCTGTATGTGATGAGAGGAAAATTAGCCTCTCATCAAATAACTGTATAATTTTTATTCATTATATGTTTAGGGAATTTTTTTTCCAACTGAAAGCCAGAAAGCAGTTCAAGAAAAGCAACAGCAGTCCTCATAGCTTTGCCACGTACAAGCATTCACAAACCATGAATAAAGGGAACTGGAAAAATAGCAAGAATTACTCAAAAATCATTAATTTCTTAAATAAATAGTATCTTCAATTTTTCATTGTTTTCCATTGGCTTTTGGAGGCTTACCAAATTCATGTTTTTGAGCTATTTCCTGAGATCAAAAGGTTTAGAAATATGCTTTTGCTTCAGCTCCAATTTTCAGGCAGTCACACAACTTCTGAAAAGGAAATTTAAGAGACAATGCCAAATGCCATAGGAGCTGATGCACCAAAAGGCACTCACACAGGTCAAGGCATGTGGACCTTCAGCATCAGCGCTGTCTGTAGCCTAGGAACATGCATCCTAGTTTCAGGACTTGTGAAGAGCAATTGTGGAAGCTCCCTTTGGAGCTGCACAGCAGCACCCCCTTCCCAGCTGGACACTCCCCATCCTTTTCTCCCAGAGAGCAACCCAAGTACTGGAGGAAGGTGGGGAGCAGGGTACCTTCCCAAGGGAAGATGTCTCAGGAAAGAGAAGTGGGGAATCAGGGTGTGTAATCGCTAATTCCGCATGCGCATGCACACCTAGCACGCACAGCCCCAGCGCTCCCCCTGTCACATCCATACAATGTGTTCACCCTTCAGCCTGTGCATAGTTTAGGGACGGCTTACTTCCCCCCTGAAATGCTTGTAACAGTTATAGGGAAATGTGCTGTTACAGGAATGCAGTCTGCTCTCTGCCGGTCTTTCTTTTCTTGTACATATTGGAAGATCCACCAAAAATGAAAGCATAAAATCCACTGAGGAATGTACATGATTTGATTAGACAGTAGTAATTCCTCATCCCAAGTGCCTAAGCCATGACCCAGACCAGCCTGTTATTCTGAATGCATTTTGTGTCACAGGGCAGGGGGAGAAAAACAGACGTGTAGTGATAATTGGTGAGGAGGTTCAGGAGCAAGACTGGGAGAGTGGAGAGCCTTGGTCAGAGTGCAATCAGTGGGCAGGGGAGGGCCAAAGGAGAAATGGAGACTGACGAGTTCCGGCTACATGAAAGACCCAGTGTCCTGTGAGCCACCTGTGGCTCCAGTGCCACAAGTCAACCCACCTTCCTCCACACCCATGTGGGTGAGAGAGGCTTGTCAGACTACCTACCGAACTTGCACGTAGGGTCCTGATGTGGGTACTCTGCGTTGCCTTATGGAAAGATACGTACTGCAGAGTTAGCTCAGTGCTGCGATTTATGTGATGGAATAACCCCACAAAAATCCAGTGTATGTGTTATAGTGTGTGGCGTATTGTGCTGAGGAAAATGCAAAGGTTCCCTGGCAGTGCTAAAACCCCCTCTGCTATATTTGTGTATGTATGTTATACATGTAAATGGGGTGTATATGCAGATATTCACGCAGAAGTCTAATATAATTTTGTGTCTCCCTTTTAAGCAATAACCAACCTGAGTAGCTTTTGGTTAGGTTATGTGCAGATGACAGCTTAGGAAGTTCAGTAGCTCAAAAAAACCAATGTGCTTGTTGCTGCATGGACACACTAAGCCTGCTTAAAAAAAAAAAAAAAAAAACAATCGGCCATTGTGCCTCCAAAAAAACTGTCTTGCATCCCTATTCCTGCATTTCTGTGCCACAATTAAGAACTGACACTCAGCATCTGCTCAAGGAGCAAAGTGGGATGCTTTCCTGGGGTTCATCTTTGACATACAGGGAGATGTTTAATAAGAACATGTGCTAGGTAGCAAACTTATCACAGGACAGTAGGGGCTGGAAGGCACATCTGGATATCTCAGTCTAATACCCTGCTCTGAGCAAGGTCACCTAGACCAGGCTGTCCAAGACCACGACTGATAAAAGTTTTAGTGTCTCCAGGGATGGAGACTCTATAGCCTCTCTGGGAATCTGTTCCAGTGTTTGGCAACAACAACAACAACAAAAAAAAAAATTATTGTGTTTACTTGGAATTTAGTATATTTCATTTTGTGTCCATTGCCCCTTATCCTTTCCCTGGGCACCACTGAGAAAAGCACATTGGCAAATCTGTCCCTTATGCATCAGTCATCAATGGTAGATGCACAAGTTGGAGAACTGAAGACAAGTTAGTAGCCTAGACAAAGCAATACAAGGATTACAGCATATCTCAACCAGAATACAAGTTTAAAAAGTCACATTGCTGCATATATGACAAATCCATAATGGAACATACGGACCGCAGCATTATATGTAAGGCAAGTGGTCTTACATCTTACTCAACAATGGTCAGGTCTCCACTGAAGGATCATGGTGAGTTTGGGCCATTACAACTCAATGAAGTTGTGGACCTGTCAGAGAGGATCCCAGCGGCAGCAACACCACTGATGATTGTGTTGAAAAACATCATCTACAAGAAAATCTTACAAGAGTGGGGCTGGTTATGTCTAGGGAAAATAAGAAAGAAGGAAGGATACGTCTTCAAGCAGTAAGTCTTCAGGTTCTGCAGGAGGAAGTAATGGATAAAAAAAAAAATTAAAGTCTTAAAACATAGGGGGAGATATTTAGGTTGAATATTGGGAAAACTTTCCAAGGTTATTAAGGCACAGATTGCCTGAGGAGATTCCTCATCTGCAGAAGATATAAGAAGGTCATGTAGTATCTGCACACAACAGCAGAGGTAGAGCTGATTCTGCCTTAGCAAACAGAGTCAGACTATGTGATGTCTTGAAGTCCTTCTAACCCAACTTTCTGGTTTTGTATGAAAAATGCTTAAAATCCATCTTCAACATGTGCCTCTTGTGAAGCATTAAAAGTTATGGCTACCAAACCAGGCATTTCTACTATCACATGATTTAGAATTACAAAATCCTCCTTATTTTATTATCAGCAGTCTGAAACAGAAACTCTAAAAATAGCTCACCAAAAAGATCTCCAGTACCTAGAGAATACTGGTGGGAGAAACCGACTACCTTAAGGTTTAGTCCAGATGATCTGGAGAGATTTCTGAATCTGAATACCTGAAATAGGTATTTTTAATGGAACTCTCCTCAAAATATCTGTGGGCATCCTCCCAAATCTGGGCCTCAGAGAGGTACAAAATATTTCTACTCCCACAGTCTGTATTACGTTATTCTTCAAGATGGATGGTGTCACATTTGTCAAAAGTGGTTCGCTCTTGCCCTAAATGTTTTTGCAGCCACTGGCACCATTGCAAAGCTGGTATAAAACACCATCAGACTAAAGTAACGCTGCCTTCTGTTCAGTGAGTCCTAATGCAAATGACTCCGCGAGGCCGCGGGGAGCTGGGCTCTCCTGTTTTATGCATAGTTACCTGTCACACTATCTACATGGGCTGCTTTCAAAGACTTCTTTGTCTGCAAGGTAAACTCAGGCTGGAGATGATCTCAGACTCGAAATCCCAGCCAAGGGAAGTCATCAGGCTACAAAATCCACAAAGTTAAAAATACAGGGAGCACTGGAAAATCAACAGGAAACAATTTCTGCTGACTGAAGTTTTCAGCCTTCTTCCAAACGCCAGCTAGCAGCAGCCTGTCAGATGGGACAAAGCAGCTACATGAAAGCAGCAGCGGTCCTTAACTTAGTCCGTTAAAGCAGGAGCGAATGCCAGGAAAAGATTAGGATTGTCACTCAGCTGTGATTGTGTATCTGGTTGTTTTGGGGCGAGGTAGCTTAGTCCCACAGACCTCTCTCCACTCCTCTCCTTGCCAGGGTGCCCTGGATAATGGTTGTCAAAGTGGATTTCTCCCTTCCTTCTGGCCCTTGACATTAGCAGGCCTGAAATTGGTCCTGGCAGTTTGGTATGGAGTGCTTACCAGCTCGGAGGATTCCCAGGCCTGTTTGGATGTCAGGTGTCTGAACACAGCTTTGTTTGATCTGACTGCCTTGGACAACGCCTGTCAGACTGACTTAGTTAGATTGTAAGTGCCAGTCATCAAATGAAGATTGCCCATTTTCATCCCCAGCAAAGTAAAGTGTTAAACTCTTTAGTACAAAACCATTATGGAAAAAAATACTGAAGAAAAGCATAGAAAACCATGAAAATACAGACCTAAAACTTTCCCTTCTTGCTCTGGTGTTCACATGAGATGATGCATCCCTCAGCTGCAGAAGCTAAAGGTCCAGCTCAGTGCCACTTTCAGAGTGGGACACCTCTGAGGCATACCCAGACGCAGAGGTGGGAAAACCACCCTTTCACTTCCTGGGTCCGTAGAGACTCTTGAACCCACGTGTAAGCTAACGAGCTTGCCGTGACCCACTGGGCAGCTCATTGATGATGCCCAGAGCATCTGCTCTTGCTGAATTCCTTCAATGTGAACTCTCCCCTCCTTACATCTATTGAGATTTTTTTAAATGTATAAAATGCGGGTGCCCTTTAGAGGTATATATTTTCTTATCTCTGATCCAATATGGTCACTGAAGCAGCATGGCTGTGGCCAAGGCAGCACTGTGCAATCTCATAAGAAAAGCCCAGCTGGTCACCTAAACCACTGCCTTTCCTTGTGTGTGTGTGTACGTGTTTGAAGCAGGTTTATTTCTTGGCAACAGGAATTTTCCCTCTCCTTTCATTGTAATAGGGAGTTGCAGTGATGTAAGATCATGTAAGGGTGTTGCTTTAAAAAGTTTGCACAGGGCCGTAGACATGAAATCTTATTACATCATTGGGTCACCAGCCACGGTCATTGCTTTAAAATTATGTGGACTTTAAAAAAAGAAAGTTGGAAGTTATTTTTTCATTTGTCGTCTGGCTTCTGAGTCTTTACAGGTGCACTAGTTTTCCACTGGCAAGTTTTTTCCATACTTTCATGAGGACAAAACATGGGGGGATGATTTTGTGTTTTGGTTTGGTTTTTGTATATAAGTTGTTCCTGGCACTATCTTTTGGTTCCAGCTAATAGAATTGTCAAAAGAACATTAAAAATGCTACAAGAATATCAGTAAAATCACTAGCATTAGCAACACCATCTGAGTGCTCTGATATTAGGTAGCCACTGGTTAGAAGATTATTTTACCGCTACCCAGTCTCCATCATAGTAAGTCTGAAAAAAAATGTATTAACAGCAAGGGGAAAAAAAAAACTGTTCAAAGGCAGAAGACTAAATTTTGTCTCAAAAACTGAAACCTGATTATTTATATACACAGGCACTAATTTAGTATAGGATTCTGAATCTGTTCAGGTATGTTTGCATCGTGCTGGAAAGGGAGGACTGGCATGGCACAACAACAGACTGTTCTAGTCTGGAGTCTACTCATTTGCTCACAACGATAGATTTGTGATTTGCAGCCTAAGTTGAGCACTGAACAGCTAATCCTGCCATCCTCCTTCTGCTGAGAGTGGCCTGAGACCATTGAGTCTCACTGGCACTCCTGTCCGAGGGGCGGCAGAGCCGGCAGCCGCACTGGAGGATTATCACACCTCTCACCCAGTTAATCACTCTGATTTGTGTATTAACCTTCACTGAGACCAACCGCAGTTGTAATCACCCCTGTGCATACTGCCTTTTGCTCCCCATAGCTTAAATATTCCTCGCCAACCTTTCCAGTCTTGAAAGTTGCACCTCTTTTAAAAGATAAAGTGTTTTAATAATTGAGCAGTACTGTTAGCCTATTCAGGCTTGCTAACCCTTTATTAGTTAAAATCTTAGTAAGTAAACCACATCAGCTGATTTCTCTGCTTATCACCTTCCTGCAGCATAATGAGGCTTTTTAGCTATTTAGGGAGGTTTAAATTGTGTATTAGCTTTATAGCTGGCCAGTGGCACGACAGCCGACTCAGACATAATTCTAAATTGGTGTTTCCAAGTGGAAACTTGGAATTTGAATTCGAATGGCCTTACCTCTTTTTACTATTATTATTCTTTCCTGTATGCGTTTTTCAGCTTGCTCATTCTTAATTCCTTCAGTGCGTATTACTGCAATAAGCCTAATCCTGTAGGCTTGTACACCCCAAGTCTGGGAGCTGTAAATACCTCTGCAGTCTCTCCAGGGCAAATCAGCTGTAACTGGATCTCCAGTTGCCTCATGGAAAAAAAAAAAAAAAAGAAGGAAAGGCACATTCCAACCAAAGACAATTCTGCATCTGTATCCTTGTGTTTATGTCCTTGCTGTCCTCAAGTAACGCTCTGTCCTTTTGCTCTGCTCCAGGCTGAGTTCTCCGAGCTGAACCTGGCTGCTTACGTCACAGGCGGCTGCATGGTGGACATGCAGGTCATGAGGAACGGCACTAAGGTGGTAAGGTGAGGAGCACCAGCTTTTCTTGAAAATCAGGCTTTCTGGAGCAATGTGGGAGCAAGCAGGATGACCTCAGGGTTTTATGGGTCCTGATGACTTCAAGGTTTCCTGAAAGCGGTGGAAATACTGACCTGACTCTGATGGTTTTATATCAGGTTTCAGTTGTACATTATTCCATACAGTCATTGTTTCCAGTTCAGACCTTCTATGCAACCACAAATGCCTTCTTTTCAGGTTCTTTTTAGAAAGGGAGAATGGATCTTCCTTTCTCTTGATTTTCCTCTGCTGTGTCAACTAACCTTCATCATACACAGTGGTTTGCATTCATTAACCTATCTGTGTTAGATCCTTATCCCAGTGGACTACCCTCATAATAGCCACAAATCCTTTCCGTGATCCTGATCCTCACAGCCTAATTTGCTCCTGAAATATCACTTTTTTTTCCCAGAGATTCCTAATGTTCTGGCCTTGCCCTGGGGTACATCTCAGACATAATACCATACCTCTGTTTGATGGGGATTTCTCTCCCTGCTAGCATTACTTCGTAATTGCAATGATTACAAGCAGACTCTTTTCCTGAGCAATGCTTCCCTAATCACACACCCAGTTCACTTTACAAAAGCATTTCTCCCCTTCTTTCTGGCACCAGAGTACCTGCAATTTGGATTTAATGTTAGAGCATTCTCAATGGTGCTATATAAAGAGCAGTGTAAGTTGTCAGATCTATATATGATGGTAAAATGCCCCTGTTTACATAGCCCTGATATTACCTTTCACCCTTTTATTCCCAAGCCCACATCTTTATGAGTTTCTGCCATTACAACTTCCAACTGTACATTTCATCTTTGATACAATAGCTTTTTTTGTTCCTGTTGAAATCTCATTGCTTTTCCAAATCCATTTTTCTAGCCTCTCTACTTCTTTTTGTACAATTCTTCTGTGCTTTTCAGTGTATACAGCGTCTGTGAGTTTAATATTGTTCACACATTTAATCAACGCTTTTGTCTGTTTGCTGCTAGTTCAGAAATAGCGATATAGACACATAATACAGCCTGCAGGGAAATTTTTGAAAGGAATTATTAGAACAGCTGAAAAGCAGTGATTCTGAATGTGCTGGCCTCAGTTTAATTTCTCAATATGTCATTTCCCATCCAAAGAGTGCAAAACAACACTTGTCACTGTCAATTAGCTATGACTGTGGCCCATCAATTCATTTCAGGTCTTGACAGCTATTAGTATGTCCACAAGCCTCCATTCATTCTTTGGTACAATTTCATGAGCTTCTGCTAAAAACTTCAAAGTTTGAGTCTGTTATATCCATTTGCTTTCTCTCATCCCACAAATATCTGTTTCTCAGTGAAACAAAGCGTATGTCCCATGAACCAGCCACTGGAGCATCCATCAGACAGTGTGCCATGTTAATGCACTTTTGTGTTCACTTGCTCACAATGCTGGAAGGTTTCCCAAGAACCATTTCCTAGGTTGATCACATCTTCATTTTCCTTCCCATGCCTTTCCTCCCAAAGCCACTCATACATCTGGCAGAAAGATCTTGAGCTATTAAACTGAAACTGAAGACAAAATTTATTTCACAAGAGTGTCTGGGGCATAGTGTTCATGTTTCTGTTCGCAGTAAATACATAGGTATCACAGCTAGTCCTTCTGCATGGCTATTTATATATGAAAACACATGTTTTTATGAATGGCATTAGTTCAGGGGGTTTTTTTGTTTTCTTCTGCGCGTGTTTAAGGACACATGCATTTGTGTGGTGGGTGGTGGATTTGGCAAATACATACTTGTCTGGATACCAAATTTATATGGCATGTGTTGTCCATGGGTCATTATAGTCCTTAGAAGCCCTCGGAGTTTTTTTTTACAGCCTGTGCTGATGTGTCCCTGTCCTGCTCAGCTCAGTGAGTTTAAGAGCTCAGGCCAGCCAACTTCCACAGCCAATACTTTAGAAGTTACAGAGATAATAACTCTTCTTCACTTTAGAAAGTGAATTACAGAGCATACTGCTACTGAGCCTGCTGAGCTATGTGGAGGCCCCTCAGCCCATACAGCTAGCTTGCAGCTTCCCTTAGGTCCCTTGTCCTCTCCACAGCCATGTCCTCCTTGGCCTCAAACCAGGCTGCCCAGACACAGGGAGATGCCATGCGGGACACCCACTGCTCACACGTGTGCACCAAACCCGCTGATGATGATGTAGTCATGTACATCTTTTTTCCATCACTTATTAGGCCTCTGTTAATTACTAAGTGAGATCTTCAGTCACAAGTCAGAATGTTTCTAGATGGTGACACATAATACTCATCACGGTTTTTGAATACCCACAGTCCTTCAAAATCCCACTGACAAGTTATGGGAAGGAAATATGACAGCATTTTGGGATTCTCTCCTTGCAGGAGCTCTACTTTCTTCACACATGCAATAGAGCATGGCAGTTTATTCAAAAGACAGTGAATACACTACAGAACAGTGGATATTAAATGAATGAAATAATAAACATTTATAACAGCAACAACAACAATAATAACAATGCAACCACTGGGCCATTCTCTCCAGTTTGAAATTACATTAATTGATAAACTCTCTGACAATCTATCAGCCTATTAAATTCTGTCATTTTGCAGCAGATCCCCTAGTTCTTTCTTCAAAATGGGAACATCCTATTGCACATTTAAATCAAAGCTTGCTCTTTGTTGATCCCTTGATCCTTTCTGGCACCTTGGAGTTAAGGCATTCTTTTCGACCCTCTGCCAACTGATCTGAACTGCACATCCTTGAAGCCCTACACTTACCACTTGCCTTAGGCAAATAAAAAAAATAAAAATTAAAAAAAAAAAAAAAGAAGCTGTAGGAGCATTATTATCAATTAAAGAGAGCAAGGAACTGAAAGTATACAGACCTCCATGACTGCTACCCTGTGTTTCCTGAAATAAGTAGCTACAAGTAAGCCAGCAAACAACATAACTGAAGCCAGGCATTACTTTGCTTGCCTGATTTGTAAAACAAGTGTGACTCCCATAGTTTACAGTAATAAAATTCTAGGTTTCCACCTCTTCTTTTTTAGCTATTGAGTTCTGCACATCTGTAGGATGAGATGAGGGATTTGATAGTCTCAGTGAAATGTGCTGCTGGAGAGAGAGACTGTCATCTAACAAATCTAAAAAGCTGCATGTGTTTTTTTCTGTGCCACTTCCACCATGGTATGTGATGGCTCCATCAGCCCGCTCTGTACATTTTCTCCAGAGTTAGAAGAAAAAGAGCTGGCCATGGAGTATCTTCCACAGTCTTTAGCAAGCACTTTCCTATTTCAGTGCCCTGTAACATGTGCCCTGACTGAGGACAGTGCAGGGGGATGAGCTGGGCACTGGGAGCAGCACCGGGCTCAGCTGGGGCTAGTGGGGGGGAATCTCCCACACATTAGTCCTTGTTACCCAGCACTTCTTTGGGTACAATTGGCACCAGAGCTTCCCCAGTGAAAAGTTAAATATGGGAAGCCGGAGGTGGCACTTATTTGTCCCAAGGGATCCCTCACCAACTCAGACAGAAAAAAGGAGTAATTTCTAGGTGCAATGGCTGGACTACTAAGCAGTGTGAAAAAAACAGGTGTGGGTTGACGCCTGCTTTTAAAACACTTGGGTGGATTTTTCATCCTCCTTCCAGAGCATCCACAACTTCCTTTTTCACAGGTCTACACACACAGAGTGAACTGTCTGGAGTCTAATGTACCTTAGAAAGCTCCTGGGCTGTGTCACCACTGCTGGGGTTAGATGTAAGGAATGGGCTTTTAATTTTCACTTGTCTTCATTTCTCTGAAGGGGCCTTCAGATCAATGTTTCCACCGCGCAAAGAGGCCGTCAGCCCTGGCACTGCACCCACTCCGAGGTGCATTTATGCTTTCAGGATATTATTAAAGTGTCTCAGTATAAATGAAAATTTGGGCTGTCTCTGCTTCTGACAACACTTAGACTCCCGAACTATGATCTCAGCCTCTGCATTAGATTAAATGCAGTCCTGTGTTTGCCTTTTGGGCTTTACAAGCCTTCAACTATTAATTCCAGTAGATGTGGGAATAAGGCAGGGATATGTTGAAAATCTGGACAGCTTTCTCACATGAGGAATACTAATGTCCTTGGGAGCATTTCAGACTTTTAAGGACATAAATTAATCATGCATCAGACTGCTCTCATCTCCTGTCTCCCTGTGGAGCTGGCTCTTTTACCATCGGGGCCGATCATCCAGGGGAGAAAGCACATTTTTTTGAGTCTGCATGGGACCTACCACAGCGGTGGCCATCCCACTTACAATGTGGTACGCAGACTGGCTGTAATGCCACAGCACAGACAGCAGCCAAGGGACCAGGAGACGCCCAGGGTCCAAAATGAGGAGGTCCCCGTGGGGACCACCAGCCCTGGCAAGTGGGGAAGGGTGACAAAGCCGACAGCAAAACAAACAGGAGCCGAGCACTTTGGGCAAACCCTTGCTACGGGGAAGGATCTCTGCCATGGAGCGGTGCTTAGTCCTACAGGCCTTGCCCAAATTTGGCCAATCTGTGTAAGAAGGTGCACCTTTCACCTGGCTCACCCTTGCTGATATACCCCTGTCACTTGCAGCTGTGGTGGGGTCAAGGAATGCTCCGATTCCTCCAGAAAGGCCCATTCATTCCTGTAATTAACACTGACTTTCCCACTGGTTCCAGTCGATTCAGTGTCTATATTATGCTCTGCACTCTGATAGCAGGACAGCAGCTAGTTGAATCACCATCCTAAATAGACCAGGACCCGGAACAGCTTTTTTCCCAAAACATATTTTCACACTGCAAGCTGCAGTACAATCACAGCATGAGGAAGCAAATCCTTTTACACAGGGGGAGCGAGGAAGAAACCGGCCAGGCCAGCAGCAGGTGTTTTCCTGCTATTCAGAGCTTGCAGACCCTAGGAGACCTGTGCTCTGGCTAGAAAAGATCTGCCTACTCCAGGATGCAAGACTCCTTAAAGCCCAATGAGGATATTGTCCCCTTTCCGCTACACCTTTTCCCATCCCAGTAGGTTCACCCATGCCACAGGGCAGCTGACAAGCTGCTCCCTGAAAGAGGCGTGTGGGTTTTGTAACCTACAGAGGCCATGCTTTCTCACCACACAGTAGCTGCTATGAGAGGCATATTTCTTGTCTCTTGAGGGCTGTTCATTCACAAGAGTTGGTGGTTTCTTGCAGCTCTTCTACAGGGAGGATGTCCTCGAGATCATGGAAGCAGCTGCTGGACACTGATGTAGGACACATCGGTAGACAGTAGATCACTTTCCAGCTTCTCGTCTTTCAGGAAGCTTGTGTCAAAGATGAATTCTAGGCTCTGTCTAGTCCCTGTCTTTGTAAATTTAACTTTTGACCTAATTGGAGTCTTTTATAGAATACCTTTTTATAGAATACCTTTTGTTGTTGTTGTTGTTGTTGCCTCCAACCCAAAATTCTGAAAACTTCTGCGAAGATGCAGATGGGAGAAAAAAATTGCAGAAACTGATTGGGAGAGTTTAGGTTTCTAGAAGCCAGATGGAAAAATACGGAGAGCACATGGTCCTCCCAAGATTCACAGAATGTGCCACACAGAACAGTACAGTATGTGCTATATATTTAACATTGAGCAACATTTGGGCAATATTTTTCTGTTGATTGCATGGCAATCCATAAATGTAATGGAGAAGTGTGTGTAACAGCATGTAAGCTTTTGAAAGCGCACTTTAGGCAAAACATCAGCGTGCCAAATGACGACTTCCCTTACCTAAATACCCTGAAGAGATAATGGGCTGGGACAAAGTGTCAAATAGGGTAGATCCTGGCAAGCTGCAGTTACACACAAAGCAATTTAACACCTCCAGTAAACACTTAGGAGAAATTATTCCCGCACGGGGGATGATTTACCATCACCTTTCACTAATATCTCCCCCCTCCTCACTTGCCTGTCCCCCTTCTCTTTTTTTTGAGCAGGAGCTAAAAAAGGGAAGACAATTTGGGGTGTTCTTCTTTATGTATTTCTTCTCAGTTTCTTCCATCTCAGCTCCTGCTGCTAAACAGCTGCCTGGAGGCTTGCTTCTCTCTTTGGGGTTTACTGATCTCCCAGATGAATAATGTCCCCCTTCACCTCCCCAGCAGCTGGCCCCCAGCCGACATGCAGGCAGGATGCTGACAGTTATTGGGAAAACATTTGGCGTGCAGGCAGCTGCAAGAAAGCAAAAGTTACTCTGAGCAGACCAGGGTGGGGAGTATTTCAGAGACTAAACTACTCCCCGGCCCTTTTCACATTTACTGTAATTTTTTCCAATAAGAAATGTGCTGCCAGGGCCTAGAGCACTCATTAATTAGTTAATCCTGAACTGAATGCAAGAATGATTAAAGACTGTTGTAGATTGTTTCAGTCTCGATCGGCTTTTTATTTTTTTCCTCAATCCTGCCTTAATTGTCTCCTTTCTACATAGATTTTTTATAAGGCTTCTTCCAGGGAAGAGCAAATGAAAAAGTGAAAAGCCAAGACCTGCTGCACCTGCAATATACTGGTCAAGGCAGATCTTCATTAACAACCTGATAGTGGGACAGAGCGTGGCTCAACAAGCTCATGGGTGGCAACAAGTTGGTGGTGGGGAGCAATAGATATGCTAAAGGGCAGAGCTGCCATTCAGAGGGACCTAAACAACTGGGGAAATGGGCCAACAGGAACCTCATGGAGTTGAATAAGGACAATCACCAAGTCTTGCGGTGAGGGAGGAATAACCTCCGTACTGCTAGGGGGCAGATGGAAAGAAAACAGCTCTACACAAAGGGACCTGGAGGTCCTGAGCGCCCTTGCGGGGAAGAAGTCCAATGGCTTGCTGGGTGGTATTAGCAAGAGTGTAGCTAATGAGACACTGTTCACATCTGAGATATTGTGTCCAGCTGTGAGCTCCCAGTTGAAAAAGGCAGTGACAAACTGGAATGAGTTGAGTGAAAGGCCAACAGGCTCATTGAACTGCACCAAAGACATCCATGGAGAGACTGAGAGATGGTTTTGTTCACTCTGTAAGAGGAGGCTGAGGTGGATCCACCTACAGCCATCAGGCAATTAAGAGGACACTAGAGAAAATGAAGTCAGACTCTTCTTGTTGTGCAGTGAAAGGAAAAGAAGAAACAGACACAAGTTGCAGTAGGTCAAATTCTAATTTCAACAGTGAGGGTGGTCAAATACTGGAACAAGTGCCCAGAGAGGTTAGGGGATCTTGCTCCTTGGGAATATTGAAACTTTGGCTGGACAAGATCCTGATCAACCTAGTTGTCACTTTAAAGTTAGCCCTGCAATGAGCAGAGTGTTGGGCCAGATGATATCCAGGGATTCTCTCTGACCTGAGTTACTCTCTGACTTTATTCTATGATGTTGGAAAATATTCAGATCATCTTCTGTAAAAGCTTTGGGCCACAAGCATTTTGAAGGCAAACTGCTGTTGACAAGTGTGGTTCTTCCTACTTTGAGACATCGTCTGGGTCCACATGCTTTTCCTTGTCAAGGCTGATCAGTTCACATGCAAAATATATAGCAGACTTAGGAGATTGCAACACTACAGTTCAGAGAGTGTGTGACGTGATTTTATGGCTCGTTGACCATTGGTGTGTTGCTGAGAAGCAAATCAGAGCATCTTCCAGGGTATCCTCATCTACATATAGTGGTACTCATTCTACTGCAACCGTGATTCCTGGTTTCTGCTGCTTTTGCTACACTGATCCCTCCCATGTGTTTTCCTCAGCCATTCTCTATTGCACTGTCCCAAAAGACGCTGTACTCCCCTCTTCCAGCCTGGTAAAGTGAGATCATTCTTTATTCTATGTTTCTTTCTTGTTTCTCTACATCACCTTATTCATATAAGTAATCACATTCATCCTTTCTTTCAATAACTTCAGCAGAGTTTACTTCTTTCTGTGGAAAATATGACATGAGGTTTTGACTGAAATAAGGGGTTTTTTTTTAGTGAATTTCCCATTTTACTATGACATCCAACATAACATTAAATCTAACACCGTGATAGGTAAAAATGTCATTGATTTCTTATTAATTTTCAGTAATGTAATAACAATACTATTAATACCCAAGTAAAGCAAAATAAAAGAACTTGATCCTATTTGTAAATGTCATTTTCTCTTAGCTCTCAGACACCTGAGGCACTGCATAGTTGGAGGGATTGTTGCACTTCTCTTGTAGCTGCAGCCACTTAAGGCTTGGATTTGTGCCTCAGAAGCTTGCCTCAAGGCTCAATTAATTGCTAGTAATCGAAAGCTTGTATCATATTGCTTCATTATGCACTTTTCTTCATCTCTGTGTCATGCCAAGTAGATAGGAAAGGCTTTGGAAGAGAACTTACTCAAAATGTGTTGATCTCTGGGAAGTGTCAGAAAACTGAATAAAACCTCCTTGAATAATGGAGGGTAGACAGAACCTGAACTGAGGATGCACTTCTTCAGTGTCCAGGCAAGATCTTTTCCTATTGACATGAAGGGTGAAGTGCCTTATAAGACTGGCACTCTTTAAGAAAGAGAGCAGGGGAGCCCATCATTCTCCCACAGCACAGGCAAAAACTTCTCTACATCCATCACGCTCCTCAAGTGAAAAGCAGGTCTACCCTTTGGCTGCAGGTAATTATTCACAGTGGAAGAGATCATTAAAAAGTATTTTGACAACACAATCTACTCTTGTGTGTTCTTTCTTTGTGCTTGTGAAGCTTTTTGTGCTTCAGTGGGAAAAGCTGAAGGACCACGGAGCAAGGCAGAGTCATGGTTGTATGCAGAAATAAGAAATACAAAAATCTCTTTAAGGCATGAAACCTCCCAGCAGGATTTACTGTCATCATCTTCTCTACCCTAAAGCAGGCTGGAGAACTGCAAAGAAATGTTATCAGCGATCTTTTCAGAGCTGATTCTCTTTTCTGAACTACAGAAGTTAAACAAATGGTCACCAGTATAGCTACTGCTGCTCCTTAGATGTTTAACTTCCATATTTAATATCAATAATCTTTTAAATTGTTTTATATCCCCTAATTTCTGGCAAAACTATTTCCAAGACAGCTAATGCTGTCACTGATTTAAGGGTAGATGGGTCCAACCTAAGAAATTATATTCTGCAATCAGATCTCTCCCTGTTAGGTATTTTGGATGCAGGCTTTAAGCTTAGGTTTGTCTCTGAAGTATAGCTTTACCACTAAGAAAGAAAGAGACTGCTAAAATCCATTGGAACAAGTTGAAAAAAAGTTAATTAAAATGCAAATAAGCATCTTATACTGCAGTACCAGAGTCCAGGCTCATGACTGGCAGTACTAGCATCTTCCTAGACAGATATTTGTCATCACTCAGGAGTGATTGACTCTGGTGATCTCTGACCGATCTCAATTGCCAGGAGGAGAGGTAGGCTGAGCAGCTGCCATGTGCCTTGGCTAGCATCTGGGACAAGGAGGCAACTACGGCAAAGTGAGAAAAGCCACAGGGACATCTGGCAGACTGCTTCACTCTAGGGATGGTCAGTTTGGTAATGCACCACTCGGAGCACTGAAAGACTCATGCCATATGTGGCAGAGGCCATTGTGTGTGGCAATACGAGCTGAAAGGAAAGTACCTTTCCATTCCAGAGGAAAATGAAATCTCACCAGCTATTTCAATTTTTCCAGTCTCCTGGATTATTTTTTTTTTAAACAAAATGTTCTTTTATCTCTATTCCACTC
The DNA here is from genome assembly GCA_009806455.1 of Tetrax tetrax. Classification (NCBI taxonomy): domain Eukaryota; kingdom Metazoa; phylum Chordata; class Aves; order Otidiformes; family Otididae; genus Tetrax; species Tetrax tetrax. The sequence continues at coordinate 363,702 of WHYT01017426.1, forward strand.
TGGGAACATCTTGCATGCGTTTTAGTGGCCTGTATTTTGCCAGGCAGTGCTAGAAGCCAAACTCTAAATGAGGACTGAGCTCCTGGGGTCTGAGAAAGGGCTTCTGTAAAAGGGTTATGGCCAAAGATGGGCTCCAGCTTTCTTCTGGAAGCTTCATCCATCTGGCTATCAAGCTAAGTAAGATTCAGGACTTCAGATGGGTATCTGCCATGCAGCGCTTAGAAAGGGCACTGCACCGACATGCAGAGCACAGCTCATCAGCAAGATGTTTTAAATCTGTGGTTTACTTTTAATTCTGTTTACCTATCCCATCTCCCTCTCCATTACGTAATTTGAATAGTTTCTCCTGTATTCTTTCTGTGACCAAACCCATTCCCATGACCTGTCTTTAGCAGAGGTCTAGATGCAGTTTTATTCAAGATCGTTTGTGGTCACCTAAGCACTGGCTGGGCAGATCTAGTGGATAGGACAGGTACGTGCTGCTGCCCTTGCTCTCCTAGTCCTGCTGGACTTGGATGCTTAGGGCCTCAGCACAGTAGGTGCTACTGAGTCTGGCTCATCCAAAGTTTTTGGCAATGGTGTTTCAAATGTGGGAGTTCTGCCTAAGCTGTCTGCTTGCCAAGGATTTCACTTTTCTGTCATGGGAGATGTTATTGGGTTGGGTGGAACTAGCAAAGAAAACAGTCGTACAACTAGCTATTCCAAATCCAAGGCTTGCTATGTTAGAGTCAGATTTACGCTCAGAATGAGCAATAGCTTGCAAAAGTAATCTTCTACCAAAAAAAGTAAGAAATCTGATGTGAAGCAATTAAGCTCTTTTCTCCCCAGATCACTGGGGAGTGAGTCCTCAGTTATTCAGTTTTCACCTCACCACTCCTACTGTGACTATTCATTTTCCTTTTACTGCCTGTTATCCTTCCTAGCCCCTCACCTCCCATTTTGCCACTGGTCTCTGTTTCTCTGTTACAGACGTCTCGCAGACTCTGGGGCTCTCCAGCTGATGTTTATTCGCAGCTAGTCCCAGGCCCTGCACTCCTCTGCCTTGTTCTTAGTATCCATGGGAACATCCTCATTGTCCCACAGCTCAAAACAGGGATTCAGTGTCCACCTTCGCTTTAGAGATTCACTCCTCATCTGCTGCATGAAAGAGTGCCCTGCCTTCCTACACGATGCAGAGTTTGAGAATAGGCTTTTCTACATTAATTCCGTGTTCTTGTGTCCATCTTCTAAGTTGAAAAACTCTTCCTTTGCCAAGATCCGAAAAGACAAGAGGTTTTTTTCCTAAACTTTTGGCTGGCAGAAGTAAAGCCACTGAAGGCAGTTTCCCAGCCACTGTGTGTCCTCCCCCTGCGGCTGGCCACCTTCATTTGCATGCTTCCTTCCCACCACAGCACCACATCCTCACTCAGGGATGCTGGGGGAGATGTTAAAGAGCAAATACTGCTGCTTCCTCTAGGAACACCAAAGCAATGGTCTGAACCATTATCGTGCAGCTCCAGGGAGTGCTATTCCCTAATGGTCAAGTCTGGGGAAAGACTTGAGCTGTAACAGGGATCATCTTCTTCTTCATGTCCTCGGAAAGATGAATGAAGGAGAGACATGCTCCTACCCCTCCAGACACCACAACTGTTTAGTAACTCAGTACAGACATTGAATCCTGGTGCTAGGAAGCTCATTAATCCTTCCTAGGGACCTGTGCCTCTGGGGTATTTCTACACAGCAAGTCCAGCAGAATGGAGCAGCTCAAGCTTTCCAAGATTTGTATTCACTTGCTGTTTTCTCAGCAGGGAGTCACCGTTTGCCTCACCCCCACTGACACCAGGGAGGTCCATAAATCAGCTGCTCAGTGATAGCGCAGCCCTCCCAATGCTCATTATGCATCTTGCTGCTGGAGGAAACCACCACCTTTGGTGCCAAGTACATTAGGGAACATGCCTGTGTTTAAAAATACTCCATGGGAGAGAATCACAACATTTCCAAAGCTTGGCCTCTTGCATCACAAAAGCAGAGCATGCTCCTCACTATGTCTCAGGCAATAACAGAAGCCCAAGGCCAACAAACAAAATGAACAGCTTTGATACAACAAAGCCATGCTGGGTTTTGTATACAGTGTTTGTTGCCACAATGCGGCCCAGAGTCACCATCTCGAATTTCCCTGCCAGAATGATGTAAATATAAATAGGGGCTATAAACCCAAAGTATTTCCAACTCATGCATCCAAAGCATAGAAATTATAGTCTCTTAGCAAGGAAAATGTTCGAGGGCAGTGAGGTAATGGGACTGGGTTACAGAGCTCATTTCTCTGAAAAACTTTAATACAGTATGGAAATTTCTCCAATGTCCTTGATGCAACCCCTGTTAAAGTATAAAATAATCCCCTGTTTAAGTGGAAAAGCCCCTTTCATGCCTTCAAGAATGAGCTGCTAAGGTCCATTTTGGGAAGAGTTTATTTCCCGCTGCTGTTTCCAGAGGTTTCTGAATGGCTCCGAAGACACAGCGTGAGCAAGGAATGAGATGTGGCTTTCTGGAAGATAATCCATCGCCTGTGAGCTTACTTAGAAAGGGCCTCACTTTTCTCTGTATTTGCTGAGAGCTGCTGGTATTGAACCATAGAAGTTCCAGCTCCAGTCTTGCTAAATAATATTCTGGAAGTCCACACCATGAGTCACAGCACTGATTAAGGGCCTCTGCTCATTTGATTAATTGCATTACCGTGCCTGATCTTTACTTGTTGACCCATAGCCATAAGAGCCTGGGATGTGCTGCATACATAGTAAACTGATTAATGGGAGAATGTATATCAATGTATGGATGTGCACAATAGCTTTCTGAAATCCCTCATGATCTTCCCACCCACTGGGCATTGCTTCAATATCGAGTTCAATCATTAGGAAACAAACTTGCTCCCTCATCTGTGTTGCACATTGCAACGAGCTTGCCAAACATGGCCAGGCTTTTAGAGAGAAAAGAGAATCTCCCCACCAGTGAATTTATGACCCTTGGCTCTGCTTGTGGCTTGTTCCTGTGCATGCCTGAGTGACACAGAAACTGCAGCAAATCTCTTTGGCTTGCTTCTACACTCTCACACTTGCAGCTATGCTGGATTTTTCCTTTTTTATTAATGACTAGAGATTTTTCTTTGGTTTGTTATCTTCTAACACAAGGAACCCATGACGAGGCACAAAGAAGACCAATATGCATTGATGAAAAGAGAAAGGATAGAGAAGAAACAAGACGAGGCTAGAAGTGTTGCTGAGTGTTCTGAAAGCAAAACATGGCTCCCCTTGTCTCTTTCAGGTCCTTCAAGCCTGACTTTGTCCTGATCCGGCAGCATGCCTACAGCATGGCACTGGGAGAAGACTTTCGCAGCCTCATCATTGGCCTCCAGTATGGTGGCATCCACACGGTCAACTCCCTCTACTCCATCTACAACTTCTGCAGCAAGCCCTGGGTGGTAAGTGATGATCCAGCTCTACTGCATGCCAACACTGTAAAGTAGAGATGTGGTGCCAATAAAGCATCAAACTCAGCTCCCAGTCTGTTTCGGAATTCGTCTCTCTAGGATAAAACGACCATCTAAAGAACCTTAGGAATCCAACTGTAAATTCTTTGAGGAAAAAAAACCCATCAGCGGTGCTTCTTTATGAGCCTCTAGTAATATCAAGGTGTTATTTCCTCACCCTGAGTAGGATGTTTCACCTGTCTCAGACTCTAACACGTCACAAGCAGACAGCAGTACAGTAACACCGAGATTTCTTGTAAGACAGAGTAGATGAATAGCAGTAGATTAATAATAGTGGATCAATAGTAGCACAGCTCTGTCCTGACCAAAAGACAGTAAAACAACCTTAAAAGAAACATTGGCATTCACTGTTTTAGAAGGTATCTGCACAACACTATTTCTAGCATCTTTTATTAGATATAAGGTGACCCAGGCTAAGACTAGGATTATCCATTCCTTACAGAAGTGCAACTTGCACTTATCTTCTCTTCCTGCTTTTCCTGGGTGGTGCTCTGTTGTGCAGAAATCAGATTAAAAGAAAGGGAAGAGAGATAGAGAAATGATTTCTTCAACAACTGGGCTTAGGGACAAAGGAAACATAGATTGACAAAGACCTTGGAAAGTGGCAGAAGGAAAGGGCAGAGCATACAGAATTTTTCAGCAGTTTCAGAAGGAAATACAAGTTTATGATAAAGTGTTGGTTCATTGAGACTGAAAGACTGCACCTTGGAAACACTTTGGGCTGAATCAGCTCCTGAGGAGAACAGGACAGTATTTTGCTATTTTGCCCTGGGACCTCCCTTCATTTGGTCTTTAAATTTTGTGAAGTTCATCTGGAAATCTCAGAAAAATCTTTAAAAATATTATCATTGGCTTATCTCAGCCCCAAATCAAAGTTTGTAATAAATATCCAGACCTGTTTTATCACCAGCCCTAAGTCAGCAGAAACTGCAGGAGCAGGAGAGCCAGAGGAGCAAGGCGGGACATCATAGCACCTGCAGGAAGAAGTCAGATGCTGATATATTTTTGGAGTCCACATCTGGGTCTTCGAAGCAGTTTCATCCCTCTCTAACCACTGATGCTCCCAGAATGGAAATTTCCCTGCATTGTTCTAGGTCTGAAGCAGGGACCTGCAAGCTATATGGATGTGACAAGATGAGATTTTCCAATATGCCCTCCATTGAAAGATTTTAGCTAAATTTTTAGGAATTCCGCTTACTCATTGCACAAATACAGTTTGGGATGAGATGTGACATTTACAGCAAGTGGTAGCTATCTTCCTCATTACCTAATTAAGTCTTTTTTGTTGTTGTTTTTTCCTTGGAATAAATAGCCTATTGGTCTTCAGTATGTTGACTGATAGTTCAAATCCAGACTGTAATGACTCAGGCTTTTATTTCCATGACTATGCAGTGTTGGATTTAACTCACTTCTTGCCAAAAAGGTATCCATCAGCATTACTGACATGACATCGACTGCTCAGTTTTTAACCCATTTAATCACATCTGGGGAGTTTGTCGAGACCAAAAGCAGGGTTCTGTCTTTTCCAAAACTACTTTAGTGCAGTAATGAGAGCAGTGAGAAAAATCTCACTTTGCCATCACTGTATAGGTGGATGATGCACATTTGGCCTCAGTTCTCATTTGAATGGCCAGGATTGCTGGGAACAGAAAGGGGAGTAAGAGATGGATCAAGTACCAGGCTCCATAAAACTCCTTTACATTTTTTTCTACAGTTGGTCCTACACACATAAGTGTGTTGACCCCAGTGACCAGACAAAAAGCCTCCTCATTTACACTGGCTTTTGCTGAGGAAGACAGTCATGTGGTCTATTACATCTGATTCTAGGGTTGAGTCAGTCAAGGTTTAATGGCATTTTTTAACTCATGCCTTGTAGTTATGTTTCTGATGGTGTTCAGGGGCCTCAAGATGTGACAGGCCTATTTTTAGGAATCTAAAATAAAAGAAAACAAACAAACTCAGCACATTGGGGAAAAAAAAAAAAAAAGAAAAGCAGGGCTGGCAAGGCTGTGTGGGAGAAATTGGCTCTGCCAGTAACTCCGCTGTAGCTATACTGGGTTCAATTGTGCCATACTTTCCTCATGGGGAATACAGCTGGCTCAGACAACCTTCCCAGAGGAGTCAAGGAAACCACTTGTAAACACTTAAAACAAGTTTGCAGAATGCCTCCTTTCCCTCCTGCCCCCACACCCACATCACCCTAAAACCAATAATTGTAAGGTACTAAGTAATCTAAGAGCTCAGATGGGATGTGAGCTAGTACTTGGCATTGCTGAAATTTTATCAGGTGGAAGCTCAGGTAGAGATTGCACTGGGGCATTTGAGGGCAGAAAGCTTTGCTGGCAGCAGAATCAGAAAAAATTGATTTTGTGATAGCTGGGAAATAAGAGATAGGGACAGACCACTTCAGTGTATGTTCCACTCTGATTGCAAAACAGGCATCTTGAAATAAGAGCTCTGCTTAACAGAGATTACTGGAAACTTTTTGGACCTAGAAAACAGTTGAGATGATAGAAGAAGAAATGAAATCAAATACCCCTGGGAAATGTGATTTTCACTCTCCCTTTTTCCTTTTTCCAAAAATGGTTCCATTGCATAGAAATGTTTATGATTCTGTGGAGGGGGATGGAAGAGAGACTGTTTTTCCTTGGCAATTTGCAACAATGTTTTTTTCTCAGTAACTCTAATTACAATCAGCTGAGTTCGGGCTTGAGTTTACTCAAACATGCAGCCCTGTTTTTTAATGACATTTGCCAGGTTTCCAGTATTGCAATACTCAAATTTCTTCAAAGGTTTAAATTTGCATTAAACACAGGCACAGTTTGAGAGGTGTTTCTGAAAGAGAAACAGACATAGTCAGGGGGATCTGAGAAACATCCAAGAATCCAAAGTTTTAAGATGATCCCAGAATTATTGATAAATAATGCTACATGTACCCTAAACACAATGCTGTAACTACTACTAATAATAATTTTTGTGTTCTAAAAGTTACAATACAAAATACAGTGGGAACAATGCTCAGAGTAATACTCCTATTACACGCAGTTAATGTCCGTAATTGTAAGGCAACTTTTGCATCTTTAAGACTGCAGTAAATACCAAGTCTTGAAGGCAGTCATCTACAGAGTCCAAGAGACTTCCAGACAAACTGCTATTGACTGTCAAGGGATACAATAGCAGAAGGTAGATTCAGACTGGACATAAGGAAAAAAAAATTCACAATGAGGGTGGTGGAATACTGGAACAGGTTGCCCAGAGAGGTGGTGGATGCCCCGTCCCTGGAAACATTCAAGGCCAGGCTGGATGGGGCTCTGAGCAACCTGATCTAGTCGGTGATGTCCCTGCTCCTTGCAGGGAGGTTGGACTAGATGACCTTTAAATGTCCCTTCCAACCCAAACTATTCTTTGATTCTATGAATCCATATAGGCTCCCTGATGATGCCAACACTTTAAAAATATGCAAAAGGCTGTGAGAGCCTCTGAATGGATCTTTTTATTTCCCTCCAACCAGTCAGGCAAAGTATCTCACTTAAAGCCCAGACTGCACCACATTGCCTTGCCACGTGTCTTGCTTTGTGGTCGGGATGCAATCTCACTAAAACCAGTGGAACCACTGGTAAGAACTGATACCAAAATGTGGAAGGGACAGTTACATCCAGCTGAGCTGCTGACAGTAACCCATCTAAAATGCACTGGGAGGTGCTACCTGAGCTCGGCTATCAGGTATCCAAGAGGCTGTTGCGCCATGTAACTTGGGTGTCTCATTGCCAATATCCTGTCCCTAGTAACTGAAAAAAAAAAAAAAAAAAAAAAAGGAGGGAATTTTCCCATGAGGGTCAATGCCAAAGTCAGACCTTTTTGCAGGCTTGGCCCTTTGAGGAAGCTCCCAGATGGCTGAGTGTCTCATCTGTCCATCTGAAACGCTTCTTATTTCAGGAACAGCCAAGAGCTGTACACTTCAAGAGGAAGCCCAAGGAACAAGTTAGGATGCTGTCTATCAGGTGCACAGTCATTCCACCTATTTTGTGTGAGCTGTTGTCCTAGGATAAATGTATGTTGCCTCAACGTCACAGCATCCGTGTTTTGCCAGGCCTGCACGAACATGCAACGAGGGGCATGTGCTGCTCTCAGCCAGGATGTTTTTCCTCCTCTCCCTGGCTCTGTCTCGTTCTGTTTAACTTTTAAGCCCTGTTTGCTCACTTTGCTAGTCAAAACAGAGCCTTATTTTTATTCTCTAGGATGTGCAGGGCTAGTGCAAGTAGTTAAGAGAAGCAAGCTGTCCTCCTTCCCCAATATCAATACTCTCCTTGCCAATGATAATTATTCTACACGGGGAGTTTTTCTCTTATCTGCCAATGCACGTGAGGGGCTGGTGGTGTTAGTGATGGGATATGACGCCTCTTGATGTTTTCTGGTTTTGCTTAAATGCCACATTTTGACCTACAAGATTAGCAAAAGGATTATTGGCCTTTGTTTGCAAATCTGCTGGCAGCTGCCCCTTTAGCATGTGGCCTGGGACTAGCACACACCTTGCAGCCTAATTTTTTGATACACTGGCTACATTTTTTTTTTACACTCATATCACCTTTTAACTCCTAAAAGGGTATTTTTTTCTCCACCATCAAGTGAAGTTTCAACTTCTTATACAGAAATGCTTTTGCTTAAACTAGCCCCGTAACCAGGGCAGGAACCCTAATGTAGCTACTCAACAGAAAATACTCTGAGTAGCTCTCTCTTTATCTGCAGTGTAATCTTGGGCTTGCATTTTGGTACAATTACTGGCTTCAGCGGTTCCTCAGAAGTGCTCAGAATACAAGATTAGGCAGGTGGTGCTATTGGGAAGAAAGAGGGCTTTCTTTCCCTTCCCTTCCTCTCTAGATGTCTGTCTCTGTCACTCAACCTGTGTGTTACCTCCTTGTGTGTTACCACTTGTCACACAGGTGACACAAAGATCTTCAAGATGAATGCATCCCCAGGTTTGATGGGGAACTTGAGGGAACTTTTGTAAAGGACTTACAGTGAGACTTGGCCCAGACTGGAAACCTTTATTAGTTTAGTTTGGTTTTACCAAACTCCGGGAGGCTTGGCAACTAGATTCAGTTTCTAAATTACTTTGCAAATAGAACATCAGTGAGGAACTCAGTCACATCTACCAGCTCAGCAGGAAACAACATTCTTATCTGTGGAGCAATTCCCAATCATTTTGTTCTTTTAATGTCCACGAAAACAATCAAGCTGCCTTATTCAGCTTCTGCAAGGCTGCCAGTCTAACCACTCCACCAACAGCACTGCCAGTTCAGCATCGTCCGTGGTAACGGGGCTGAACCTCTTCAGAGAGAAAGCAGAATGCCTAGAGGTGTGATTGAGAAGAATCTAAGTTGCTCCTGAGATCCAGAAGTTTTCTGGTGTATATATATATCACCTCTTATTCTCTTTGGTATACCAACCCTGCCTCAGCAACATTTTCTGTTGTGGTTATTAAGTTTCTCTCTTATAGTTTTGGGGTTTTTTTCCAACTCATCAATGACAGATTGAACAGGGAGGCTGCAGACAATGGACAGAACAGTCTGTTCACTTCACAGGTGGCTGAAGTGGAGCAGGAATTTGAGCAGAAATCACAACTCAGTCCTACCATGGGGAGCTTTGTGTCTGGCTGGGCACAATGCTGAATGATGAACAGTTTATAATAGTGAGGATAGACGTGATAATGGTGAAGTTCATGCTGACTGGTTGGGACGACGACAAATGTTCACCCTTATATATGACATACCAGCACTGTTGCTTTCCCCATTGATGTCACATATTGCTTTCTCTAGCTACGTTCCTCACAGACTGGTGCTTCCCTCAGACCTCACTGGTAGATGGGACAGGGGTACCAGATGATCTCCCCTTTCTCTGCCCTGCACGGGGACCTGTTGGGAAACCCTTGGTTCATAGTAGATGTCAGTTATGACTGCCGGTGGGCTCGTGCTTCCTTGCTCTAACACTCAAAACAGGTAGCATGGACAATTCCATATAGTCATCACTGTCCCTTAGTAATTCTCCTTCCCTTCAGCATGATGAGTAAATTTGCTTTGCTTTGATTTGGCTGCGGGGCAGAGATCCAAGGGAGATCTTTGATTTATTTTATTTCTGCTCAGGAGTGGTGGCACTGATTTCCTGCCTGGTCACTGCTCTGAGCCCTTTACCAAGAAGAGCCTCACCCTCTCCTCAGCCACATTTGGAAAGCAAAGTTTGTTCACGGCAGGTCTGTAACAAAACCAAAATGATCCCCTTCTGGCTCTTGAAACACTTCTCTGCTCCCTTAGTCCAGGGTTTGTGTACACAGGCTGGCTTGGCCCTGGGTAAATACAGCAACTTGGTATTTTCTTGCTGCTTTCAGGTCAAGAAGGCAAGGTGGGAAAGGCATAATAATGTTACTCTCACCTCCTTCACCAGTATGAGAATATTTTGCAAGCACTTACCTGCTATGCAGTAAGCCACTGACATCCACTGTGTCTGTTTTTTTGTTCCCTCCCTCATCCCAAGTTCTCTCAGCTCATTAAAATCTTCAACTCGCTGGGTCCTGAGAAGTTCCCCCTCGTGGAACAAACGTTCTTCCCAAGCCATAAGCAGATGGTGAGTACCTTTGGTTTCTTCTAACTATAGGGTCAAAGCAACGAATGTGAGTTGGGCACAAGAGATGGCGGTGGGAATGCTGGGAGTCTCAGTTTTACTTCCAGAGAATTACTAGCTAAAAGTAACATGTGCAAACCAGTGCTTGGGAACCTCTTTCCCTTTTTGCCCAGCCCTCCCACAGATCATGTATGGACCCTGAAAAAGTGAAAAATTAGAACACGCTCAACACCAAAATAAAAATCCGTTGTAAAATCTAGTCAACAAAAGCTCATCCCTTAGAACAAGGAGTCACTTTATTCAGATAAAGTAGATTTTTTTTTTCCCCTCCTGGAATTGTTGAAAATATGTTGACAATTTGGGACATGGGCCATAAGCAGTGTTTGTTTCACAGGGTCAGTTTGCTTGGTCTGTCATGTGGTTGCCATCCATGAAACATTTATCAGCCTGACTAGGTGCTCAAAGGAAATTGGAGTTCTTGAAAAGGCGGTTGTTTCAGTTCGTAATGTTTCCCTTGCACAGTGGCTCTGAGGTCTGGTCTTCCTGTCAACAACTAAACAGTCAGTGCCCTGTGTAGCTACTGGGCACTGTACCAAATTCTTAGGGCGCCTTCCAAAGAGATCTGCATAGGTGCCTTTAGTCCTGGAGAATATGGCAAACTAAGTGCCTTTGTTTAAAACTGTTTATATCCCTTGTTTTCCCTGAGTTAAAAGGGTGGCTAGTCCTTCATGAATTTTTGCTCCCAATTTAATCCATGAATTAGTGGCCCTTCTTACCTGGTTGAGTCTTTGATGAGACCTTGTGTGGACCATAACAACCCCCCCCCTCCATGTAAGTCACTGGCTGGCTGAGCTTATTTCCCACACTTGTTTGTGAACTCTTGGCAGCCTGAAGATTAGGACTGTTGAGATGTCAAACTAGGGCTGAAAAACATTCAAACATCTCTTTTCTCACACATTTTTTGCAACACTGTGGGCCAACCACAATGCATAATAGGGTGTAGTTACCTGATGGTAGATATAGGCACCCAGTGGGAGCTTCAGAATTCAAAAGGAATTTAGATTCTTGGGAAAAATCCCACCAGTGCTCCCTAGGTGCCTGAATAGCTTGAAATGCTAGTCCTTCAACTCTCTGTTCCTATACTCTGTTCTCTCCCTGTGCTGTGTGGACAACAGCACTTCCATACTTCACAGGCACATCATGGAGGTAAGTAATCACAAGTGCTGTGGAGCACTGCAGTAAGTAATGCATGCAGTGGTAAGAGTTGTGTTATCATTTAAGACCTAAAGAAATGAATGATCCTTAAAGATTATGTGACAGTTTGTTGCAGACTTTTCAGACAAATCAGTTGATAAATCCTGTTGTATTTAATTCTCGCTGATTTATAAAAAGGGGTTTCTGACACATGTAATGCTTCAGGACAGTTGTGACTTTGTGTGACCGTCACTTCAGGAATGGTATTTTTGGAAGACTTGATTAAGGTTTTCATTGCAAGTATGTTAGCTAGCACTTTTAGCATTATTTTCTTGTCTGGAAATCTGATTGTTGATGCCTCAGCACGTAAATACATTTGTAACCAGTACAGTGGTTTGGTTTAGCAGAGCACTGACCTTAATTTTACATATTTGTCATCTTTATAACTGATTGCCTCCTTGGAGATGCTATTGTTTACTTGCAGATGCTATTGCTTACTTCTAAAAGAATACAGGAACATTTTTAAACTGTAGATAATCTCATGTGAACACAAACACTATTGTTGATATGCAAGCTTGACTAATCTGGTTTAAATCAGTCACTTCCCAAACATTTACAAAAGCAGCAGTCCACTTGGGCAAATTCAGGCCAGTCTTTTCCAGGTGGCAGGGGGGACTCTGCCTCACGAAATGAATCTATGTAACTTCTCAAGATCTTTTCTAGATGCATCTTCACAGTATCCTGGGCTGTGAGAGGCTGAGAGGGCAAGTGCTTAAGCCAAGCAAGCTCCATTGTACTCATCACTCCACCAAATACCTTTGAAAGCTGCTTGCCCCCTGTGCCTCAGCTTCTTCATGTGTCACATCAGAATATAATGATCCCCCTTTCTCACTCTTTTTCTTGCCTTTCCTGGAGGCATTTTCAAGCTGCACCAGTTAGCACTTGTAAAATATGCCGTGGTCCTTTGATGGCTGGCCCCCTGGAAGTGTTTATAACTAGTGTTATGGTTTTATGTCTTTGCTATATGATATTCTTTAAGCAATGAAGTTCTCACATAAGAGATCCTCATCCTTCTACGTCTAAAACTTTCCAAAGCTTACTTTCTAAACCTTTGGATTAAACTTAGAACAGATTTTTAAAAATTCATTTTGTTCTTTTATCCATGCAGAGAGTAGAGATTTTCCTAAAGCAAAAGTGAGATAAAGGAAATTTCTAACTGTAGGCCCATTTTTGTGAGCATTTTAATTTAGTTAAGAACTCTCTCTCTGAAGCTTCCTTCTCCTGACAACAGGGCATTTTTAACCAGCCTTAATCGGTAAACCTGAAGAGAAGACACAAAGCTCAGACATTTCACAGCAGGAAAGACCCAAAAGTGAATTTCTCTTTCCTTTGCCACTGGATGTACCCAATCCCCCCAGTGATCAGCTTACTGGAAATAAGAGCAATTTGGCAACTGTTTTTCCAAGGCCCTACCTGTGCTACGTGACAGCCATGATGACTGCCTTGCTCTGTAGTGACCCCCTACGGCCAGTTAACAAGTGGGATACGTTAACCTCAAAAGGGATTTTTTGCTTCTCCTGGGCTTACGACTCCAATAACAATTCTTAGAGAGATCATCTCTTAAAAAGAGAGGGAGACTGCTGGAGGGGTCTTTGCCAAAGAGCAACAACTGCCAGAGGTGGAATATCTGCTTTGGGCCCAACAAAATGGTATCAAGAAAGAGAAGGAAATGAATAAATCCACTTGCAAATCCATTTGTGTACATTTGAAGCGGACAGAAACTAACATAAGTGAAGCAGAGACAGAATGTCTGTGATAGAAATAAAACCACTTTACTGTTTAGAATAAAAGGACACTATAAAAAGTGAACATTATGCAACATTACCTTAAAAGACAATATACATTCACTGAATATAAAATTTATAAATAACATGGAGGAAAACTGTAAACAGTGCTAGAAAATTTAGCAACAAATACATTCCTTCTGGACAAGATTTTTCACACGGGTTTGGTTCCCTCCCCAAGTTTCCATGACTATCAGGAACAGTGGAGCGGCTCTATGAAAGAAGGACAGTAGCAGAGAAAAGGACAAGCCAGTACAGGCAAAGCAGCAGCAAATGTTTAGTGGATTTTTAAGATTTTTCTCAAGACTGGTAGCCCCAAAAGACATTTATTTTAAAAAAGACAAAAAAAAATTTGCAGTTCCCTAAATTTTGTTCTGCCCTTTAAGCTATAAAATGCATTATAAGTGAAATACACTTTCAGAGACATGTGAAAGAATGGAAACTTGTTCCCATTGGAAGCCTTTACTTCAAACAGTCCTTACTGGAAAAACACAACAGCATGTTTCCCATCACCGTGAGGTAGCATTTCACTCTGGCCAACTATGAATGGGATATGGTGATGTACTTAGGTTTTAGAATAGTCCTACCTAAAGGACCATGTAAGTCTTCAAAACATGGAAAATTTAGACCTACAATTGGAGGTTTGTCCCATACAGTGGAGGGGGAAGCCTCTCACAAGAGAACTTTATTCAAGGTACTCCATGCACAAATCTCCTGCTCTCTACCCTCTCCACTTTGGAAAAGGAAAATTGAATCCAGTCTTTCCTAAATCTCCAATATATTTTCAATACTTGTTTTGTAATTCTAAAGGAGAAAATACTCTCAAAGCAAATAAGGAAAAAATATCTATAAATAAGAAAGCAAACAGCAACAGTCTAGAAATGACCTATGCATTTTAAAAAGTACTTTTAATAATGTTGGTGTATCTAGAGCACTTGGGGGGAAAAAAAAAAAAAAAAACAAACAACAAAAACAAGAAACAAAAACCAAAACCCCTCATCCTGTACATGCCCAAAGGTTGTGCTCATGTGAGCTGTGCCATTGACAGTTCCTCTTAGAGGTTATGGTGCGAAGTGAGGAGCATGTCAGAGGTGACAAGATATTTGTCCTGCTGCAAGCCATTTATTCTCCATAGCCTAACATTTTGGGGAGAACTTCACACCTGCTTCCTCACATCTCCATGCCTGGTGTTCCCACATATTGCATGATCTGCTGTAATGAAGGAGAGTTTTGTCCATTGGCAGGAAGAAATGAATTAGCAGGACAGAAGAAAGGAAAGCAGATAGAAAGGAAAAAGTCTTTGAGTCTGATTTAGAGCCTGTTCAACCCATTTAATGGCTCCCTCCTACTTCAAGGGAGCCTTCAGTCAGGTTCTTCATGCAAGCACAAGCTAAAGCTTGGCCCAAGAAATACATGTCCCTGATAGCATGCACAGAAACAAAATTAAGAAGCCTCCCAAAAGAAATGTATTTTTACTGGATTCTTCCCCCTCCTTTTGGCTCCACATTTTTAAAAGCAGTAACAACTGTTTCTTTACACAGCAAAGGGAAAGATTTGCTACCAAATCTCAACCCTTGCTGGTCTAGCTGTCTGCATCTCAAATATTTTACCGTCTGCAATATACAATGGGAACATGCTTCATTTTCTGGTAATGTGGTTGCTGTTTTGTTGTTTACAAAGCATATAGCTACGTTATATCCTACTCGGGGACACAAGTCCTTATAGCATTAGAATGCAAATATTTTCACAATAATTTGAGTGCAATACTGTGATGTCTCAGCTAGCTAAATGAATCAGTGACAGCTAAAATACGCAGAGCTGCAGTTTAATGAAAATTCAAATCAACACTTCACTGCATTGATGGGCACTTTCATTTACCCTTCCAAAACCAAGAAAAGTGGCTGCAGCTCAAACAGACCTCAGCTTTGCAGAGTCGCCTTGAGCATGAGGAGGGCCATCTCCAGTGATGCCAACTCCACACAATGCAAGCTGTGAGGGTGGCGAGATCGGCTCCTCCCTCTCCTCAGTGATCCTCAGAGATTTTGTCAGCAGTGCAAGGCTCAAGCAGATTGCTCCACTGTGTCCAAAGCCCAACCCCATACTCTGCCAGAAGGGGCAATCCGCTGCCTGGTCCTATGATGACAGGTGCTGTGAAGCACCCTGCTTTCCCTCTCATCTCCAATCCATAATTTAGGAGCAGTCACAGGGAAGAGGACTTTTAAAAAGTGTTCCAAGCCCAAATCACAGGAAAATCTAATCGACTTTCAATTTTTTTTTATGCTGCATCGCCACTGAGAACAGCTGAAAGAAAAAAAAAAAAAAATACACAGCAGACCTAGGCACCTCTTACATCAACTCTTTGAAAATGCCCTTTAAAGCTCATGTTAAAAATGCAAGCTTTCTGCTGCAACAATTCATCTAGTAAATGGGGCATTTCAAGGGATATATGTCTGGCAGAGTTCTGGTAGGGAGAGGAACATAAAAACACATCAGGGCCCATCTCAGACACCCTTTCCTTTCCATTTGGCAAAGAGGCCCCAAACAACTTTTCAGTAATTGAGGTCACTGACTGTAAAATGCTGTTTTGCCCCAGGCTGGAATCACTGCAACACTTTCCTGCTGGTGGCAGCTCTGCTTTCTATGTGGAATGAACTGAAGATATATGGAAACTTAAGATAAATAATCATAATAATACAAAAATGAAGTTAAGCATAATCTTCTCCCTGCCCAAGCCCTCCCCATCCAAAACTCAGTCACCCATTTTGTCAGCACCCCTTCTTCACCATCATTAAAACTTAAAATACTTTTATTTGATAAGAAAAATTATATTATAGTTTTCTTAATAAAAAAACAAAATAGAACAACAACAAAAAAAAAACCAAAACAAACTTCTCCAGTCAACAGCAAAGCACAAGACAGTAAGGCTCCTCCTCCCATATCACTGCAGGACATGGTATGAGCACATGCACAGAGCTATGCTTAAGAGTGCCTAGAGGGAAACACAGCACTTGACACAGAAGGAATCCTCTGGGCAGCTGAAATTTTATGATCCCAGCCAGCACTTGTTAGGAGACCACTTTTCCTTGCCTAGGCCCCCCACACACTTCCTTCCACTGTATAAACAAGTGCAGCTCATGTAGCTGCAGGGGAGGAACCATGGTGCAAGGAGATACAGAGGAAACAATGACTGTAGCAACTACTGCAGATAACACTGGAGCTTCAACATCTTAAAAACTCCTCACTGACTTGGAATGTCAATATTTCTGTCTTTAAAACATAATCAAACCATTCTTTTGTTTATAACACCAAAAAAATCCACGTCCTGTCAAAAATAGCTTATGTCATTATGTGTATATACATCTTAAAACACTATTTTGGCAATATTTTTTTTTTTTTTTAATAGTAAGAGCTCTAGCAAGTCTCCCCTTCCCCTCTTCCATGTGATTGACATACAGTTGCTAGTTTTGCATGTGTTTGGTTTAAGATCTTCAAAAGCTGGTTCTGTTGTTGAAGTTAAGCTGCAAAAATTTCAGGGGCCAATGCTGCACAAAACAGGATGGCACAGCACTTCATCTGCTTTGCTGTAGGTGGATCTACCTCCCTGAACATAGGGGATGGAGCTTCTGTTTTTTAAACAACAAAATACAAAATACTCTCTCTTTGTTCTGGGGAAAGCCAGAACTTTAGATGTGCTGTTGCATTCACACTGACTGAATTAGCTAGGACAATCAGTAAACAATGCTTTTACCAGATGATGCGGTCAGACACATCAGGTGAATTCTCCCACTGCTGGAGTCAATCACATTGCCAGTCTCTCCCATAGAGGAGGATTTCTTTTGGACGTAATTTTTTCCAGAGCTTAGGCTGAGTTTATTTTCAGTTTGTTCCATTTGCCAATCTGATTAATGAAACCTGTTTTCCTTCAAATAGATTTGTCTATGTACTTTCAGCACTTAGTGCAGGAGGAGGGGTGACAGGAAGCCAGCGCATAGAAGAATACAGTGCCTAATTGGCATAGTTTTTAGATTTTTGTTTTCCTAAAAAAATAGAGATCATATTGCTGCAGCTAATGATACGTGTAAGAGAGCAAGAGCTCCATGTTTTTTCTCTTTTTTTTTTCATTTTTTTTTTCTTTTTTTTTCCTCTCATTTTTCCCTCTGGTGTGCAAAAGTAAGCTCTCAAATGTCGTCTGATCAAAATGAGTGGTATCAAAAAATGGAAAAGGTGATTACAAATTCAGTAAGGTAGCACAGAATTTTTTTCTTTTCTTTCCTTTTTTTTTCTTTTCTTTTTTTAAGTGTTCGAAGTGCTAAAATTTGCATGGAAACAGGCACTAATTTCATTGTCATCATCATGATCTGGTAAGAGTTAGTGTCCAAAGGAAGATCAGCCACAAGTAAGGGAGAGGGGAGATAAGGAAGGAATAGCGTGCTCAGGGATCTGTGGCATTGATTATCGTTTTATCTGGAGGTGCCCATCCTCTATACCAGCTGCAGTAACCTTCCACCCTCTGGATGCAGGCATAGTGCTTCGCTTGGTGTCCTGAGTGGCCGAAGTTGGAGAGCATGTCTGTCCAAATACACTCATTCTTGGAGGTGGCAAAGCAGGGCAAATAGTAGCAGGGCCT